>OY740720.1:35314521-35707021 GCA_963513945.1 Hydrotaea diabolus | reverse complement strand
CATACATACATACATACATACATACATACATACATACATACATACATACATACATACATACATACATACATACATACATACATACATACATACATACATACATACATACATACATACATACATACATACATACATACATACATACATACATACATACATACATACATACATACATACATACATACATACATACATACATACATACATACATACATACATACATACATACATACATACATACATACATACATACATACATACATACATACATACATACATACATACATACATACATACATACATACATACATACATACATACATACATACATACATACATACATACATACATACATACATACATACATACATACATACATACATACATACATACATACATACATACATACATACATACATACATACATACATACATACATACATACATACATACATACATACATACATACATACATACATACATACATACATACATACATACATACATACATACATACATACATACATACATACATACATACATACATACATACATACATACATACATACATACATACATACATACATACATACATACATACATACATACATACATACATACATACATACATACATACATACATACATACATACATACATACATACATACATACATACATACATACATACATACATACATACATACATACATACATACATACATACATACATACATACATACATACATACATACATACATACATACATACATACATACATACATACATACATACATACATACATACATACATACATACATACATACATACATACATACATACATACATACATACATACATACATACATACATACA
Source organism: Hydrotaea diabolus (assembly GCA_963513945.1). Taxonomy (NCBI): domain Eukaryota; kingdom Metazoa; phylum Arthropoda; class Insecta; order Diptera; family Muscidae; genus Hydrotaea; species Hydrotaea diabolus. The sequence continues at coordinate 35,706,147 of OY740720.1, read as the reverse complement.
TACATACATACATACATACATACATACATACATACATACATACATACATACATACATACATACATACATACATACATACATACATACATACATACATACATACATACATACATACATACATACATACATACATACATACATACATACATACATACATACATACATACATACATACATACATACATACATACATACATACATACATACATACATACATACATACATACATACATACATACATACATACATACATACATACATACATACATACATACATACATACATACATACATACATACATACATACATACATACATACATACATACATACATACATACATACATACATACATACATACATACATACATACATACATACATACATACATACATACATACATACATACATACATACATACATACATACATACATACATACATACATACATACATACATACATACATACATACATACATACATACATACATACATACATACATACATACATACATACATACATACATACATACATACATACATACATACATACATACATACATACATACATACATACATACATACATACATACATACATACATACATACATACATACATACATACATACATACATACATACATACATACATACATACATACATACATACATACATACATACATACATACATACATACATACATACATACATACATACATACATACATACATACATACATACATACATACATACATACATACATACATACATACATACATACATACATACATACATACATACATACATACATACATACATACATACATACATACATACATACATACATACATACATACATACATACATACATACATACATACATACATACATACATACATACATACATACATACATACATACATACATACATACATACATACATACATACATACATACATACATACATACATACATACATACATACATACATACATACATACATACATACATACATACATACATACATACATACATACATACATACATACATACATACATACATACATACATACATACATACATACATACATACATACATACATACATACATACATACATACATACATACATACATACATACATACATACATACATACATACATACATACATACATACATACATACATACATACATACATACATACATACATACATACATACATACATACATACATACATACATACATACATACATACATACATACATACATACATACATACATACATACATACATACATACATACATACATACATACATACATACATACATACATACATACATACATACATACATACATACATACATACATACATACATACATACATACATACATACATACATACATACATACATACATACATACATACATACATACATACATACATACATACATACATACATACATACATACATACATACATACATACATACATACATACATACATACATACATACATACATACATACATACATACATACATACATACATACATACATACATACATACATACATACATACATACATACATACATACATACATACATACATACATACATACATACATACATACATACATACATACATACATACATACATACATACATACATACATACATACATACATACATACATACATACATACATACATACATACATACATACATAAATAAATAAATAAAATATGGAAATTTTTTTACGACGAAAATCGTTAACCACGCATTTTCGTTCTTGATGTGCGGGAATAAAAAGAAGTCATTGGCTGCCAAGTCAGGGCTGTACGGCGGATGGCCCATCAATTCGACGTATTGGCCGGTCAAAAAGTCGCTGGTGTAAGCCGATGTGTGAGAGCTCGCATTGTCATGGTGCACAATGATTCGCCTTCTCATGTTCGTTTTTCGAATTTCTCCGAAGACTTCAGGCAAACAAATTGTGGTGTACCACTCTGAATTGATTGTCCTACGTTGCCCAAGCCGAACAGCCGCCACATGACCAGTTTTGCCGAAGAAACAGGCCACCATTTGCTTCGAAGAGCTTCTTCCACGAACAACTTTCGTTCGATTTGGCTCGTCTTCAAAGACCCACACGGTCCATTGCTGTTCTGTTTCGGGCTCATACTCATAGTTTCATGATTCGTCACCTGTGACGATCTTATAAACGCCTTTTGAAGCACCGCAATCGTATTTTTTCAAAATGTCTTCTTCTTTGCACCAATCGACGCGAGCCTTTTTTGAGCGATTGTCAAATTGTGCAGGGTCCAACGAGAACAAACCTTTTTTACGGCCAGGTGTTCATGCAATATCGTATGTATGCTGGTGGAAGAAATGCCCAAGGATGCCACTATCTCACCGTATGTCACATGACGATCTTGCATTATCAGTTCACGGCATAAATGTTCTCTGGCACAACGGCCGTTTTTGGACGACCTTCGCCTTTGAGCGAGCGTCGGCCACGATTGAGTTCATTAAGCCAGTTTTTCACAATGCTATGGAATGATGCTTCATCGCCATACAAAGATTTAAGTTCATCGGTGCACTCTTGTCGTGAAAAATGATCGCACGAAATTGTTCACGAGTTAATTCCATTTTATTGCCAAATTGATTTTTTCAAGTCACTGTAAACAACACAAATGATGGTCGTACGTCAAAACGTTCTGAGTACGTTTATGCTAAAAAAAATGTCAAACTTTCCAATGGAAATGTTAGATGATATATATAGCAGCCCTCGTATGTAGCAAGAACGTACTAAACGGAGTTTGGATACTAAAAAGAATTTATCAGTTGGCACTACCAATTATTGGTACCAAAGTACCATGTACTTCTTGATTGGTTCATTTTCATAACCGCCAGTTATGGCAACCAATGGTTTTATTGTATTCGGTTGGAATAACCGACTTTTTGGTTGTATCTACCATCTTAATACCATAGAATGTTGGTGAGTCCAACAGAAACTATATTTATCCTCCCGAAAATTTGTAGTTAGGACTGATTTCCAACAGATTTTTTCTCTGCGTGTGTGAGAGTCAGCACTTTCCCCCATCCTTAGGAAATGGCTTAACCCATAGAGCTAATCTCTTTTAGAGCTAACCAAAAATTATGAAGATTGCAACTTTTACCTAATCGTTTTCTTGTTCTCAATTTGTTTTCAGAATTGCAAATCCTGCCCGCAACATCTGCACAACGAGCCCATAGTGTTATGTTGGCTTTTTGCCAAACATTGTGCATTCTTGGCCGAGACATACGGCAAATTTGGCCGTTTTTTCGCATTTGGTTCGTCCTCTCTAAACTTATGCCAAGATGTACGTGCAGACTTCATGGTCATCTCAGCTCATCTCAACTCGAGTAGCAATTGATGATATTCATCATGGTTTCCAAGCGATACGAGCCATGTTTGTTCTGTTCAACCACTCGACAAACTAAACATTCAAGCAGACAGACAAAGCGGGAACAATGAGCAATAAGACACTGATTGTGATGTGGTGAATGGATGATGCATCGAACCAAACAACAGAATGTATGGACAATTTTAAATAATGTTGTTTCCCCGGCCACAGAACAAATTCTAGCTCTGCTGCTGCTGCTGCTATGGTCGCATGGAGTGAGTGAGTCTTTTAGCGAAGGCTGTCCGTTGTTTTTCCAGCTTGTTGGCAATTTCTGCTCCAAATTGTTCATATAAAGTCATGATTATTTCTTAAACAACATTTTCAAAATATAAAAAGTTATTCGCATTATTGATGTTCGCCAAGATATTCCGCAGCGACTTGAGCCTCTGGTCCGCCAGCATGGGGATCCATCAACATACTGGCCGACTCAATGTTAGAGGTATGTACCGTTCACTTGTTTACACAGTCACACAGATTAAAATCACTGACAGCGTTTTGCAGCAGCACGAGCATCATCATCATCATCATGGCCATTTATTCAGCCATCCTCCTCATCAGCTTCATGGCTGTCTGTGGTGAGCTTTGTACGGAAACTATTTCCACTCCAAATACTTGGAGATGCGTCAACAATACTCGTAGCTGGTTAACAACATCGATGGAAACGACAATGACGACGACAAACATGTGTCGCAGTTAGTGGCCATTGGATTTGAGTGAGTTCTGGTTGTAAAACTGTAAACTTTCATGTCCATCGGACGAGTGGACAAAATGTGCTGTGCGCTCTATTGCCAATTTTGTGCCATAATGTGGTGGTAATTCCTCTTGGATACGCCGATATTCAATAGCCAGCGAATGTTAATAGAATAATTTTCTACTTGGCAAAATGGCTGGTCGTTAACGATTCATCTATAAAGTACATACACACTAGACCGGTCCTTATTTATTTGGACAAATTTATTTTCTCGAATATATGTTACGGCAAGCGCTAAAAATATTCGTTTTAGTTTTAAAAAAGCATAAAAAAATATTAACAACGATTGGATAATTTTTAGCCGTGCCCCAGCACCTTTTTATTTTTATTATGAGAAACAAGGCAAAAAAAAAATATTTTTTTTTTATTTTAGTTACATTTATTTGAAAATTAAGAATAAACTGAAATATTTGTATTAATTACATACTCATAGTAACATTAATATTATTTTAATTTAATAGTGAAGTCTTTTTAAAAGTGGGATAATTCATGTTATATCCTTTAACCACTTGAAAAAGGAATTGTTTCTCCTCTTCATTGTGGGTTAATTGATTATTATAATCTGTAATGAATTTGGCGCCTCTTTCAGCTGCATCATTCACTACAGATAAGTTTTTTTTTTACGAATTTGTGATCCCTGAGCGTAGTCAAATTTTTCATTCCAATCCAACGGTTCGACTTGCAATTTTATTTTTGAAATTTCTAAGCGATCAAAGAGCGCGTGTGTATTGGAATTTACAAAATCGCTTATATCTTTTTGCGCAAATGTGTCGATATTTGTTGGATTAATTGTTATTCGCTTGCTTTTTCTGTATTTGCTTTAACATTTATTGCCTTAACCATTTTTTTTAATTGCAACACTTACATTAGGATCGAAGAATGAAAGACCGCCTGCTTCTTCCGACAAATACCACAAATGATTGCTTATTTTTTTGTAGCAAAGCAAGAGCTATAACCCTTTCAGGATAAGCTATAATATTTTTAATTAAGTTTAGGTCTTGATTTGGTGCTTCAATTGCTTTAGTGCATTCAAATCAGGCTTTTGCATAAATACGAACTATAAACAGACAGACACTACGTATACCGTTTAGCTCTTGTTTGGTCATATTGAATTCATTGCGAAACAAAAACATTTTAAGTGCAAAAATAGATTTTGACATCCATCGAGCATGAGAAGTTGCACCACCAAGAAAACTGACAACTAATTGTAATAATTCTTTGTAGTCGCGTCTGCTATGAGCTTGTTTTAAGTTATCTAGACAGTAATTAAAAATTGTTCTCCGTTCTTCAGCAGTCAATACAGTAATAATGTGTTCATCCTCTAAACAACTCGCTAAAGCGATTAAAAATTAGCACTTCTGGACCGGCTGTAGTAGCCACTCTAATTTCAAACACTTTAGGGATCGACAACTCGTAAATATGGAGTCTGCAGGGAAAATATAATAAATCGCGATCTAGTTTTCCATTAAGCAGGACAGCAGCACCGTTTTGTACTCCTTTATTATGAGTAGTTGTTTCGAAGCAGATAATTTCAACTAGATCAAGCATTTTATGTTCAGGAGAGCCATTTTAAAGATTAGCAGCCATATTCATAAAAAAAATCTTAATTGGGATTTAAAGTACATATTAGTTAACAAACACTTTTTGCCTAACAAATGATTGTTAAGAAAACGTATTCATAAACACTACTTTAACTAATATACAATTTAATCAATTTGTCGATTCAATGCTGGCAACACTGTCGTTTTGACTTGTCATTTCAAACTTAATGATGCAGTTATACGATTATCAATTATGTGAGTAGTCGAATCTATATATTTTTTGTATTGTTTATTTTACAAAAAACTGGTTTAATAAACAAAAATATATATATAAGCTTACTTGTAAAATAATAAAAACAAAATCGTGTTTAAATAAAAGACAAATTGAGATCAATTATGTATTACTGATAAAAAAGCTATTCGAATAACGAATAATATTATTCTTATTTTGATTGTTGACACATTACTAGTGAACTTGTTACAATTTTCCCTTTTTTGTGTTGTGTTTTTTCCATAAAGAAGTTCTTATAAATGAAAATGGAAAAAATGACGATTGCAAACGCAAAAAAAAATAAACGTATCCATTCTAATCGTATATTTTAAAAATATTTTTTTCTTCGTTGTATTCGAAAAATTCCAAAAATATGTGTGTAAATGTAGACAAACAAACACAAACGTCACTTTAAAACACTGTTAAAGTAGGGTCGAAAGAATATTAAAATGTACACATTTAATAATGGTTTATAAAACGATTATTAAGCTAATAATCGTTTATGAATACAGTTTTCATACATTAAGCTTAACAATCGGTTGTAAAGCTGTTTTAAATTTTTATGAATACGGCTGTAGGTCCCTTTCTATTTGCGCTAAGAATCGTCGACTTCACTTTCATAAAATGCGCATATCGCTGGGAGGGAACAGTTTTGGGGCATGGGATCGGTCTCATTCGATGCTCAGATGTTGTCCACATCAAAAAAAAAAAAAATGAAAATTGATTTTTTTACCTTTAGGTCTTTTTCTCTATGCGCTGTCACATATGTTTTTATTGAATTAAACACGGCATCTGATATTTCTTTTCCACTCGAAGATTTCAACTTTGGAATGCCAAGTAGTTTATCGATACCTTGAGATGAGACTATTATTGACAAGCGATCAACTTTTTTCCTGCCACTAATTTCTGGCAACATTGTACCATCCCAATGCAAAACAAAACTACGTGGACTCTGGAAATAAAAATCAAGTTTGCTGCAATGTTTTGTGCTGTTGTTGCACGATGTTTCTGACGCATTCGACGAATTGATAAACGATTTAGTATAAGATCTTCGATATCATAGCCCAACGCGTCAGCAGTTACACTTAGGATATGAACTGCAGCACCATCAGTGATTTTCCACTTATCCAAAGTTGAAAGCAGTCTTGGTGTAAAAAATTTTGTTTTACCTCTGGATATAGAGAACAATAGTCACGAATGACAAACAATTGTTGGCGGGGCACGGTTTAAAATTTTCCAATCAAGCTCAAATTGTATTTTGTGTGTATTTTTAGGATCAAATAAAATGGTTTTAGCGTTTGCCGTTATACGAATTCGAAAAAAACAAGGACCGGTCTAATACACACTAGATTTATATATATATATATATATATATATATATATATATATATATATATATATATATATATATATATATATATATATATATATATATATATATATATATATATATATATATATATATATATATATATATATATATATATATATATATGTATGTGTGTGTGTGTAAATAGATATCGTTTTTGGCTTGAACTGAAATGACCATTTGCGTCATCTGGCTGGCCAGCCTCTGATGGTCCGTCCGGTGAACAAGGAAAACTAAAACTATGTGTGAAATGGTATTTGAAACAACATTTTTGCGGAAATGTTTCGCTCATAATTTACGATAGAAATGGAAAAACATCTGAAATTGTTTGATTACTTTGACAAATTATAGGCCATGTTTAATAATGGCCGTTAGCTAAATCGACAGCTGTAAAGTTAATGGCCAGAGTGTTCTCGACAAAGTGTTATCAGGAAGAGAGGTATGTGCTATCATTTTTCCAAAGAAAACAAGAAGTTTCATAAAAACAACAAAACGCAGATAATTGTGCTCCTATTGTTTTCGCAAACTTTAAAATTTTTTACAGAAGATGGTTCTCAATTACCATTTTTCTTCAAAAAACAATTTCTCTTTGTGAAAATTTTTCTCAAAAATTTTCAAAAAAAAATTTTGCTAAATATTTTTAAAAAAAAAATACTCTTATCAGGGCAAAGTGTCAGTTTTCGATTAAAAACTGTTTACTCAATTTTCAAAACAGTTTTTAGCTTAACCCAGTTTCTTAAAGAACAATTTTCTTAGTGATGCATTTTTTAAAATAAAATTAACGGTGAGTTGTGTGAAAAAAACTTGAAAAGTAAGATTAACAACAGTAGTTCTCATTCGTTTGGGGAGTGAATGCTCTTAAAGAGTTCGGTTTTTCTTTCAACAATTGCTGCGAAGCTTTCTGAAGAGTTTTGTCAAGGACCTGAAATCGCGATAAAAGCACAATGCAGCCATGAAAATCAATGTCACTTTGACATTTCATTAAAAACTTGTCTTCTATTTTAATATAAGAGGTCTTAAGCCGATTAATCCCTGTTAAATGTATACTTAGTACACGCAGAAAAAAAGTATGGTTGTGGTGACAATATTCGAAGAGGATAATATTATTGTTGGGTATATGGTTGTGCTACAACAATATTATAGTCCTCACAACAATAGTATGATTCAAATACAACCATACTATGATCCTCACAACAATAGTATAATTCACACATAACCATACTATGATCCCCACAACCATAGTATGATTCACACTCAACCATACTATGATCTCCACAACCATAGTATGATCTCCACAACCATAGTATGATCATCACAACCATAGTGTATTTCATATACAACCATAGTATGCTCCTCACAACCATAGTATGATCCTCACAACCATAGTATGATCACACACAATTATCCTATGATTCCCAATATAATTTATTAGAATTTGTTAAAGTTTTCGACAATCCCCAATATTATTTATTAGAATTGGTTTAAGGTGTCAACAAGTGATTTATGTCACAGTAAAAAAAATAAGTTTAAATAAACGTAACCGTTTTTATTAAAAATATTTCAGCTAAACAAAGCCAAAGCAGCTTGTTTAAAAAATTGTTATTTCGATAAAAAAAGTACTATTATTGCATTAGTTCCGTACAAATAACATTTGTTCTTAAAAGCATATTTAAATGAAGAAAAACTGCAATCATACAGTATGATTGCCGTAATCATATTATTGTTAACATAAAACGCAAAACACAATACTTTTGTTGCACCAACCATATTTATATTGTTGCTATAACCATATTTTCATTTTTAAATTTGGCAATAATACTATTGTTACATTTCAACAATATTAATATTGAAGCAATTATACTATTGTCAAAAATAAATTTAGTTAATAATGCTATGGTCGGGACGAACATACTTTTATTGCGGAGAACATGTTATTATTGCCGTGACCATGTAGTAACCATGTTTTTTCTCTGCGTGTAGGGACATAAATACTGTTACAACACACCCATTTCAATAGTAGAACTGAACATACCCCGTTAATGTCATATGGGGTTTGAAAGCTAGCCTTAATAGAGTTAGTCTGTAACGGGATTTTAAAATTGTTTCAACTTTCATCATGGAGTGGTCAGATAATGAGAACCGTATCGCTGTAATAGCGCTTTTTAAGTGTGAAATGAAAAAAGCGATATTTTCAAAACGCTCCGGCCACTAAGGATTAGCCTCATATTCGTCTACCGATGCATAAAACTGTTTGAGGAGACTGGAGATGTAAAATACCGCCACCGGTCGGGGGCCTCCCACGCTCGAACACCGCATGTCAGCAAAGCCGTTAAATCAATAATTCACAGAAATCCGCTCCGAAAACAGAAAATCATGGCCCGTGAGATGAATATCACGCAAAAGTCCATGAGTCGAATCATTAAAAAAGTCTTGGGACTTGGGGCTTTCAAACGACGTACCGGACATTTATTGGCTTAAAAAAAATAGGATTGAAAAATGCAAACGTCTTTTGGTGAAGCACGCTGATAACTTGCACAGAAAAATTTTGTTCACCGATGAAAAATTCAGGAAAAGTTTAACAAGCAAAATGATAGAGCGTATGCGCGGTCATCTAAGGAAGCATCTGAACTGATCCCAAGGGTGGAAAAGGGTCATCACCCAGCTTCAGTCATGGTTTGGGGTGGGGTGTCTCTTACGATGGGGTCACTGACCTGCATTTCTGCGAACAATGAGTCAAAACATCGACCAAAGTTTACCAAGAAACCGTTTTGGAAGCTGTTGTGAAGCCTCTTAACATTTCCCTGTTCCAATACCAGCCATGGACTTTCCAGCAGGATTCTGCGCCGGCCCATAAGGCTAAAACGTCCCAGGCCTGGCTTCGAAACAATTTGCCAGCGTTCATTTCCTCTGAAGAATGGCCCTCAGGCAGTCCAGATTTGAACCCATTGGATTACAAATTGTGGACGGTTCTAGAGGACAAGGTTTGTCACAAAAGATACCCCAACATTGGCTCTCTTAAGACTGCTTTGGTTCGAGCTGTGGCCAATTTTCCAATGGACGAGGTTCGTGCAGCTATTGACGATTGGCTAGTGCGACTTAAGGCGTGTGTAAAGGCAAAAGGCGGACATTTCTAATAAGTAGATTCTTTATGGATACAATATACATCAATAAATGTATTCAAAAATATTTGGTCCAAAAACATTCAGTACTTTTTATTTTACAGCATAAAACGTGTGTAACAGTATTTTTTTCCCTACTAAGTATATATGGAAGGCATATTCAAACCTAAAAAAGTAGTACTTCTTTAAAATATGTTTCTTTGAAAATGAATCCTTATCTTAAATTTGTGTCTGAAAATACTTTTTTAGGTAAAAAATCTTTTTCTAAAAAAGTGTTCTCATGTACTTTTCTTTCAAATATATTCTTAACGCTTTTTGTCCAGTGTGTAGACGAACTAGTCGAAAAATACGTTTTTTTGGTAAAAAAAAAAGTGTTGGTGGGCCCAAATTTGTCGTTACTTGATCTGTTGTGGTCAGTTTTTTTTTTTAATGAAATCTTCTGAACCGATTCTGAACGCTTGGCTGGTTGAAAAAGCAAACGCAAAGAAGAAACATCGGTTAAGCGCAGTACATGGAAACTGTATTGCACATCAAGAAGCATTCGTACAGTTTCTACTTTTGGATTTTCTATTATTTCGTTATTGGAAACTGTGGAATCCAGAGATGGAGAGCAAGGCCGTAAATATACAAGAATAAATTTAGACAGCGAACATTTGCCACCTGATTGCCTTATTTTTATGGTCTGTTGCTTTCGATGCTATTTCTATGAAAAACTAATCACAACGAATAGTTCCAACACTTATTAGAGCTGTCAAGCTGTCACGAAAATTCCTTCACATCTCGTTACTCTGATCGATCTATCTTCCGGTCGTCCGGTCTTGTCACACATTTAACACACAAACTGCATTAAAGTCAACGCTCGTTACCAGAAACTAATTAGCCATCCTTCACACCACTACCACCACCACCAATTGTGGTCAGCGAGCAAAAACATAAAAGGGCACAGGGACAGAGTCACCGAACATGGAGCAGGCAGCGGGCAGCGGGCAGCGAGAGTGGCCAAATGCTGGAAAAGCGCGTCAGAATATAAATTATTCGTGTACACCACAAATAAAGTGTCAAATAATGAGTAAATGCTCAGGTAATATGATAATGATCTGTCAGAAACAAAAAGGATCACTTACCATTACTTATGTAACACGTACGTGACTCTGGCTGGTGGCACGGCATCAAAGACCACAAGCAGAACAGGCCCAACAACACGATCGGCTTGCTATCTGCCTTGTTAACGTGGCGGTAACATATGAACGCACTTTAAACCTGAAACCGACACAGACAACAAAAAAGAATGTCCCGTACAACTCACAGCGTTAAACGTTGTAACAGCAACAAATGAATCGTAAATTATGAACTAAAAATGGGACCCGTGGTCGAGAACATCAATACTTTGTTGACCACCACCGAATGGATGCGACAAACGAAGACGGCGACCATCGAGGAGACAACATCAAAACAAATAAGCAGCCGTACGTACGTAGCCCGTACTAAGTATCAGCATCAGCGGCAGCCAAAACAAACGACCAGTGCCACCATTACTAACCCATCCGAATCATCCCAACCGTTCATCATTTATCCCAAAAAAAAAAAACAACAAAACCCAACAAGACGAGGGACGGCTGCCAGTTGGACTTACAGGGACAGAGTAGTAAATTTAACCTGCAACGACATCAATGGCCTAGAGCAAGCCACCAAAAGGTTGAAGAAAAAACAATCCAGTCGGCAGATTAGAATGGCTTAGATGGCACATTACAACAGGACATTAGTGTCAAATAAGATGCATTTAAAAAACCACAAAATACTCTGAGGCTCAGCATCGTTTTTGTTTTGTTTTTCTAATCTAATGCCGCGCTTTCAGGTTGCTGGCGATACCACGAAGATGGCAACCAAAGCAGAGACGCATATGGAAACTAAAACGAAGAACGGTGGTGGTGGTGGTAGTGTTGCCTCGCTTTGGGTTTAATGTCTTTTCAATGCTATTGTGCCACTTCAGTAGGGGTCGCTTCAGAACCCAGACCCATTTTTCTTCACTTGTCTGTTTTTTTCTTTCTTGGTCTCCATGTGTTTGGGTCTCTCTACCCGTCATTCTTAATGCTTAAGGTTTGTAAAATGTCAACGGCCAAAATAAACGACGAACAATCATTGCGCTGCTGTTTCTCTTCTGTTGTTGTTGCTGTTGTTGTTGCTGAATCCCCATATCTTAAGTATGGCCCGGTTGTGCATGCGACACGCTGAATACAAGCAACCTGTTGGTGTGGTGTCATTTTTCATGCATTTGTCACTTGTTTCTTGCGGTTGGTCTGCGGCTATTGTTGAGGAGCAATGGGGGATTTGTTGGTGCCCTACAGTTGGACATAAGGGGAGTAACAAACGGTTTGCAATTTGTCCCGAAAGATTTGAAATTTCTTTAAAATGTAAGATAAGCCCTATAGAATAACAGAATTTCCTACAGAATAGAAGAATTTTCGATAGAACAGCTGATGGGGGTACAAGAGATAATTTTCTATAGAACAGAAGATGAGCCCCAGCAAGCAGAAAAAAAGTATGGTTGGGGTAACAATATTCGAAGAGCACCATACTATTGTTGGTTATATGGTTGTGGCACAACAACATTTTGATCATCACAACAATAGTATGGTACACACACAACCATACTATGCTCTCCATAACAATATTATGGTCCTCACAACAATAGAATCATTCACACACAACCACACTATGATCCCCACAACCATATTATTATTTACATTCAACCATACTATGATCCCCACAACTATATTATGATCCTCATAACCATAGTATGTTTAACGTACAACCATAGTATGACTAACGCACAACCATACTATGATCCCCAAAATTGTTTGTAAAGACTGGAATACGTTGTTATTCAACAATATAGAATTTTATTAAGTAAGTTATGTAACAATAGGAGTGATTTATTTAACAGTAAAAAAAATCATTTATAAGTATTAAAAATATTTTAGTTATACTAATCCTTAGTTTTTTTTTTAAAAAATTTAATTTTTATTACTATTATTTCGTAAAAAACGTAAAAACAACATTGTCAAATTAAAAAAATAAGGCTTTGCCGGTATGATTGCCGTAATCATGTTATTGTTTACATAAAAGCCATGAAAACAATACTTTTGTTCCACCAACCATATTTATATTGTTGCTACAACCATATTTTCATTTTTAAATTTGGCAACAATACTATTGTTACATTTCAACAATATTAATATTGCCCCAATCATACTATTGTCAAAATGAAATTCAAAAAACAATACTATTGTTGCGACGACCATACTTTTACTGCCGAGAACATACTATTGTTGCCGTGATCATATAGTAACCATATCTTTTCTCTGCGTGAGGACCTCATTTTCTATACAATATAGGTTGGTCACTTAAAATTTTAAATTTGAATCGACTGTAAAAAAGACCTAATAATGTTTTCAAATTTCTGGTTATATTGGATAGGCTGAACTTTGTCATGACATCCGGTGCGTTTTCGCTTCGCCAACCCAATCGGCTGAAAATTGTTTGTCGGGAGATGGAGAATTTTACCGAAAAATCGTGTTTTCTGATGAAGCTCATTTTCATCTCGGTGGCTGGTTGTCAATAAGCAAAATTTCTGCATATGTGACGCGCAAAATAGAAAGGGACCTATGGTTAAAAACCAGTTTTGTTCAGGAGAGCCATTTTAAAGATTGGGTCCCTTTCTATTTGCGCTTAGAATCGTCGACTTTACTTTCATAAAACTCGCATATCTCTAGGAGGAAACACTTTTGGGGCATGGGATCGGTCTCATTCGATGCTCAGATGTTGTCCACATCAAAAAAAAAATACAATGAAAATTGATTTTTTTTACCCTTAGGTCCCCTTCTCTATGCGCTGTCACATATGGGATTTAGAGGACCCATACGTGACTACTGAGAAGAAGAATATCAGCCCTTGGGGTCTCATTTTCTATAGCATAGAAGATGAGCCCCCCCCCAAGGGTTCATCACACTAATTGTTGCCTGGCGCCATCTGACATCTCCATTGGAAAGTTTAACATTTTTTAGCATAAACGTTTTGACGTACGACCACATTTATGTTCTTTACAGCGACTTGAAAAAATCAATTTGGCAAAAAACGAAATTTTTCGTGCGATCATTTTTCACAACTTTCGAAGTGGATTATCACGACAAGAGTGCATCGATGAACTTAAATCTGTGTACGGCGATGAAGCACCATCCTATAGCACTGTGAAAAACTGGTTTGATGAATTCAATCGTGGCCGACGCTCTCTCAAAGACGAAGGTCGTCCAATAACGGCCGTTGTGACAGAGAACATTGATGCGGTGCGCGAACTGATAATGCAAGATCGTCATGTGACATACAGTGAGATAGAGGCATCCTTGGGCATTTCTTCCACCAGCATACATGCGATATTGCATGAACACCTGGCCTTAAAAAAGGTTTGTTCTCGTTATATGCCGCACAATTTGGCAATCGCTCAAGAAAACGCTCGTGTCGATTGGTGCAAAGAAATTTTGAAAAATACGATTGCAATACATGAAAAGACGTTTATAAGATCGTCACAGGCGACGAATCATGGATCTATGCCTATGAGCCCGAAACAAAACAGCAATCGACCGTGTGGCTCTTCCAAGACGAGCCAAATCCAACGAAAGTTGTTCGTAGAAGAAGCACTTCGAAGTAAATGGTCGCCTGTTTCTTCAGCAAAACTAGTCATGTGGCGACTGTTCCGCTTGAGCAACGTAGGACGGTCAATTCTGAGTGGTACACCACACTTTGTTTGCCTGAAGTCAAAGAAATTCGAAAAACGAACAAGAGAAGACGAATCATTGTGCACCATGACAATGCGAGCTCTCACACATCGGCTCAAACCAGCGCCTTTTTGACCGGCCAAAACGTCGAATTGATGAGCCATCCGCCGTACAGCCCTGACTTGGCACCCAATGACTTCTTTTTATTCCCTAGCATCAAGAAAAAAATGCATGGTCAACGGTTTTCGCAGCCAGAATATGCTGTTGAAGCGTTCAAAAGCCGTGTTTTGGAGGTGTTTCAATCGGAGTGGAAAAAGTGCTTCGACAATTGGTTTGAGTGCATGCAAAAGTGTCTAAATCATGCTGGAGAATACTTAGAAAAACAATAAAAGATTAGCCCCCCAAGGGCTCATTTTCTATAGCGTAGAAGATTAGCCCTCAATGATTAATTTTTTATAGTCAGGGACATAGACTTAGCTGCTATGCAGATTCCGAAAATAAGTAGATCTCCTTTTAGAGAATCGAAGATAAGATAAAATAGAACATGAGCCTGAGGTTTTATATTCTATAGTCAGAGATCTATGCCATAGACTTAGCTGCTAGGCAGATTCCGACTTTGCCAAGCAGATTTCGACTTTACTAGGCAGATTCCGAAATGAAATAGATCACCTTTAAAATCCGAATTTATGTGGATAGAAAGTCTTTTTTTGATTTTAGGAAATATAGTCATGAAGCGTCTTTGACAGCCTAGCTTCTAAATCCATGCAATCTCTATCACACTAACGTGGGTTCCGGGTAAGAACAATATTTCTGGCTGCCTCGATGAAAAAGAACATTTGCTCAAGGTGTCAAAAATCTAGTCTAACCCATCTAGAAAAACGATTTTTCGATGACCTTGCAGACATTTCTAATGTACCTCTTTGGAGAGAACTTGCCAAATTTATTGAGAAGAGATGATGGTTTTGTAAAGGAAAGGATTATAAGACATTCTTCAAGTTTGGGTCAAGGACGAACCCCATTAATATTGTAGTGGACCAATTTTAATGGGGTTCGTCCTTGAGTTTGTGTTTTGTTTTGCTGTTAAAGCATTTAATTCTGAAATCAAATAGCAACCACACAAAGTTTCCACCCGAATTGAGCTGCTACAGCTCAAGGGCCCTAAATTAAACCCAATCACGTTAGGATCACTGTTAGGATTAGCGACACTTGTTTTCTTCAACTGAAAGTGTCAGTTCCCTCTTCTGAAAATTGATGTGTACCCAATCAACATTCGTTTGTATCGATGTATAGTACGTTCAACGACCAACATTTAGCTGGCAAAAAGTTCGGTTGTGGCAACAAATCTCTTCTCTCTGTGTAGAATTAATATATGTGACAGCGCATAGAGAAAGGGACCCAAGGGTAAAAAAAATCAATTTTCATTTTTTTTGATGTGGACAACATCTGAGCATCGAATCAGACCGATCCCATGACCCAAAAGGCTTCCCTCCCAGAGATATGCTCGTTTTATGAAAGTGAAGTCGACGATTCTAAGCGCAAATAGAAAGGGACCTAATCTTTAAAATGGCTCTCCTGAACAAAACTGGTTTTTAACCTTAGGTCCCTTTCTATTTTGCGCGTCACATATTATGTTCGACCTTGTCCTAGCTCCAGACAGAAGGTATGTTATAGGGTATCTCAAAGTCGTTCAAGCCAGACTTTAGCCTTTTGTCGACCTGTTTACTATTAAGATTATTTTTTGGTTTTCTCATCATTTGTTTTAATTCTGTCACTTTATTGTCCCAATGTTTGTCTTTTCGACCAAAACAGAACCCAACGAACATTAATTGTGGTTTATGTGTTATCAGAGCGCTTTTTATTGTCACACAGCCTCAGGGCAACCATTGTGTCCGTCCATCTCGATGTCCTCCTCCTGTACTCTAAACGTGTTAGGGTTAAATATCAGCCTTTGATTTGGGTCTAGTTAAATCACTTGTATGACCAAACCTCAGAAGGCATAGAAGAAAAAAGACACTCTATAGAAATGATAAGCCCCGTCCTTAGCCCCGTGTGTTATCATTTTGTTTAGTCTTTTGGTGGCTGCTGAGGTTAATTTTCATTATTACACTCTAAAGATAGGCAACCACAACCACAGCCGCCACAGAGGCAGGGACAACAAACAGAAAGCCGTGTTTTCCATAGGCTTATCAACTTGCCCACAAAAGGTGTGTGTGTCGCGTTGTATATGCAACTGGTGGCCGCCGCTGACCGTTGGCCATGGAGAACACACAAGTCGAATTTCAACAAAAAGGTTACACACTCGCATACAATAAGTGATGGAAGTGATGGAATGGAATTAAAAGCCCTGTTATCTAAAGTATCCCCGCCGCCGAAAACCGATCATGTTCGAGATCCCTTTGGATGTTTGTTGTTGTTTTTTTTTTTGGTTTTATTTAAAGAAATGTCTTCCAAGTGATGCCATGAATGGATATGGGGGTATACGATTTCAATTTCAATTTGATGTGATCTTGTTGTGTCTCAAGGTGTTAAAAGCTTATGGTGAAAACATGTTTTCGACATATTTTACTCGGGAGTCTGCCACATCACACAGCACTCACAACCGAAGGTTCACATGCCGGCCCAGTCGGAGCAGTGGTTACTCATTAAAAGAGCCCAACACCAAAGTCCTTGTAATGGTTTGCATACAAATGCTGAAACATGTTTTGGGCCCAAAACAAAGTATGTTGTTGCAAATCTCTGGTGCGGCAGGGACTGTGTGAATTCTCATGATTCCAGCTGAAGACAGTCACCAACAAAATCAAAAAAAAAGAGAGAAAAAAGAGGTATTGGTATGGCTAAAGATATTTCAGGTGGTGGTGGTGGTGATGCTGCTGCTGTTGCAGTTGTTTGCTTAACTGAATTTCGTACGACCATCAATTTCCCTGCAACAACAGCAATAGGGCAACATACTCAAATCGCCGTGCGGTACCTTGTAGCAGTTTTAAATTATAAACGTATTCGACGTGTGTGGTCCAAAACCTTAATGCTGCCCACTGCAACAGCAGCCAGCAACAGCTACTGCAACTGCTGCTGATGCTGCCCAGCGGACGCAGTCAAAAACCTTCATACAGTCTTGCTTAAAGCCCGGGCCAACATGTTGCATGTGGCCAAGACCAACAGCAAACACAAACTCCATTTAGTTTGGTGGCTTGGTGGTTGGGGGACATAGGCGAGGTAAAGCCACAAAAAAACCATCAACATTTTCATCTACATAAATTCCAGGCATTTGAAAGCTGTCCATACTTCTCTGATATCACCTCTTCTGCGCCCGTTTGCCCCACCATGTTGGGGAGCCCCTTAAACAATCATTTTCATTTAAGTACTCGCATATCCTACTAGCCAGTCAAGGTAGTGATGATTGTATTACTCCATGCCATGCCCGGCCCTGGTGGCGGTGGTGGTGGCGGGGTCGTTCACTCACCACCATGCCATAGACTGAGTGTTGCTGCCATGCAATTCATTGGAGTTTATCACGCTGTAGTGAGGATATCAATAATTCCACGAATAATGTCCGATGATTGTTTGTGATCATGTTAAATTTCTTGAATAGGATCTCCTTTCACAAACTTAACGTCAGCTGAAACTGCCACTGCCTCTCATTTATACCCTGCCCCCCAAATTTAAGGTCCCCCTTGTCGGTTGTCGACTGCATCTTTGTGATCGCAGGCTTCTGTAGGAGTTGAGTTTTTCCAAAGAGTATTTTGGTCGAGGCCTGGTTGGAGCCTGTCCCATGGTGCTCGTAGTCTACTACACCGCTAAGTGCGTAATGTCACGCAGTGAACAGCTCAGGGCTCTGTGTTATTAGCCACGTAGTGTTATTAATTTTGGGTTAGTGTCTTTATACAGCGGGCTATTTGTATTGGAAGCGATCAACTGGGTGTACACTAAATGCTTTAATTTCAGCTGACATGTACTCAGTTAACCTAATTATAAAATTATAGGGTTTCGGACTTCGAACAGTTTTTATTCTGGTTCGAGAACTTTGTTGTTTCTTTTTCAGAATCAACGTAAAAATTGGCAAAACGTATGGCCTAGGTTGCCAGGCAGACTTATAGGGTGCCACGTAAACTTATAGGTTGACATGGCAGACTTATGATAGGTTTTCCTGAGGTCCGTCGACAAAACAGAAGAATGAAACACAATTTACCAAAGCAAAACTGCAGAAAACTTGGGTGGCCAATATTTAACGAAAATTTTTTGCAGATAGTCAATCAATAAAATACCTTTTAAGTCCCAAAAAACCGTTGCCATAACCTTGCCAGCCGGTTGAATTGTTTTTGCCTTCTTTGGGGCACTTCCTCCAACTGCAGTCCATTGTTTGGATTGTTCTTTTGTCTCTGGAGTATAGTGGTGGATCCATGCCTCATTATGAAACGACGCTTAAAATCAATTTTATTTCGCTGAAAACGATTCAGACAAGCATGAGAAATGTTCATTCTTATGCGTTTTTGGTCGACTGTTAACAAGTGCGGCACCCATCTTGCAGAATGCTTTTTCATCTGTAGTTCTTCATGCAAAATTAAATGGACTCGATCGTTTGAGATGCCCATGATATTAGCTATTTCACGCACTTTTATTCGTCGATCATTTAATACCATATCATGCACTTTGGCTACAATTTTTGTTGTTGTTGCTGTTTTTGGACGTCCACTACGTGGTTCATCTTCAATGCTTGTACGACCACGTTTAAATTCAGCAACCCAAATTTTTACTGTTGCATATGAAGGAGCACTTTCACCTAACACATTCACCATATCATTATGAATTTCCTGTCCCGATAAACCTTTTTTATGTAAATATTTAATGACACCAAGCATTTCTAATTTTTCATTGTAAAAAAATCGCGGATGCGTCTTTTGTGAACACCTGTTTCTATATGAAGGAGTTGCCAGATCGAAACAAAATATAACATGTGTTTATAGCAGAGATGGAAGTTTCCAAAACACTTAACTTTTTTCTGTTTATACCGCGCTTTTTGTGCTAGGCTAAGAAGTTTCCAAACCGCCCTCGTAAACCTTTCCGACAACTTGGATTATACGAGTATGTCATTGGTTTATATATTTTTGGTGATGCTGCGTCGTTGTGGTTATTTATTTTGTTACTTTTCGCTAGTCTTAAAAGTTTTCAATGGAAAGTCATTCATCGCTAAAATATTTGTTACTCTCTTCATGTTTTATTTCGTTGAATTCCTTTCACTCTGGATATAAAACTCGTCACTGTGTTTAAATTTTCCTTCATGGGAGTTTTGAATGGAAATTATTCAGTCTTCCTGATGATGTTGGTTTTTGATATCAAACTATTTTTATTAGGTTTCCTTCGTGAATAACAAGGGAGTCCAAATATGGTTTTTTGTTGTCAATTTGCACTTCCATCGTGAACTAAATTTGTTTATTATAACTATTTAGTGTTTATAATATACTATCGACGTCCTTTCTCTTAATAGTTGCTAATAGATCGTATTTGTTTTTCCGGGATCTCAGTGTTTACAATTCCGAATCACGGAAATTTTCAAAAAGTCAGTCGCGATCGACAACCCTATTTAAGACGCAGAGATATTATGGCCCTTATTTTAACTTAAGATCTGCGCCCACAACTTCCATGATTATAAGCGTTGTCTGCAGTTTTGAGAAACTGGGTTTTGTTGTCGACCGTTCTGGAAGTAGTGCTTTTCAAAATATTTGTTCTGAGGACAAGGTGGAAGCTTTGTGGTATTTGTAACACTCTACAAGAGCGAATAGAGCTTCCAAATAAACGGGGGATATCGGAAAAACTGGATTTTAATTTTTTTAAAAACCGTGTATTGTGAAAACCGACTGTCGGCTTTAACCGACATTCCGGATATTTTCATATTCCTCGCAGTGAAAAAGCGTGCAAAGTCAGTGAGGTAACAGAACCATGCAACCTCTAATTGTATTGCCTCAAGAGCCGGCTGAAAAAAAGTCTGGAAATGTCAAGAGCAATCACTTGGATTGCTTTCGAGCAGAGCATTTCGGAGATTGCAGTACGGCTGCTCTAACTCTCTCGATGTTTTGTGGTCTTGTAATCCTTTTCTCAAGTCCCCTTCGAACACATAACACATTCCCTGATGTTCTTAATGAAGTTACCCAATTTTCAATTGATTGCCGTCCAGGAACACGTCCGCGTGGGGGAACAGCGAATACAAAAAGCACGCTGCACTGCAATGATCGAGTGCCCATTTGAAAAATACGCTTCAACACAAAATGGCCTATACTCACTTGTTTAATGCATGATGGCAACTGGAAGGCAGACGAATACAAATCTCCCGCCAGCCACTAATGGGTGATCCATCTAGAGTAATTTTTTCAGAACAAAAAAAATATAAAAATTCAAATCAAGTGTGGAATCTTCATTGTTAATTTGAAAGGACATTTTATGGCATTTTTTTGAAAATAATTACCTTCAAATGCTGGCAACTGTATTATGGAAATAAGCGTTCGGCGAGAAACGGTAAGATCCGCGGTTTTCGACCAAAATTTTGTTCAGTGATGAGGCCCATTTCCGGCTCAACGGCAAAGTCAATAAACAAAATTGCTGCATTTGGGCTGAAGAGCAACAAGAAGAGGTTCAAGAGGTGCCATTATACCCAGAGAAAACCACGGTTTGGTGCGGTTTATAAGCTGGTGGAATCATCGGTGCATATTTTTTCAAAAATGATCAAGGCCGGCACGTAACCGTGAATGATGCACGCTATCGCGTCATGATATCGATCTTTATGCTACCTGCAATTGAAGCCCGTAATCTTGACAACACTTGGTTCCAACAGGACGGTGCCACTTGCCATACAGCTGTTCAAACAATGGATCTATGGAGAGGTCATTTCGAAAAGCAGCTAATTTCATGTTTTAGACAGGTGAGTTGGCCTCTTAGATCGAGTAAATATCACACCTTTAGAAATTTTTCTTTGGGGTTACGTAAAGTTCAAAGTCCATGCTGACAAACCAGCTAAGATTCAGGTTTTGAAAGCCAACATTATGCGTGTCATAAAAGCCATACCGGTCGAAATGCTCCAACGAGTCATCCATAATAGGACCCTCAGAATGGAAATCCTGAGGCGTAGTTGCGGTCAACATTTGAATGAAATTATATTCAAAAAATAAATGCCATAAAATGTCCTTTGAAATTACCAATAAAGATTCCACACTTGATTTGAATTTTTATATTTTTTTTGTTCTGAAAAAATACCTATAGATAGATCACCCTAAATAAGAATTCTTTTCATCACCTCATAACGAAAATATATTTAGTAAACGGCATTTAATTTTTTTTTGTAATTCAGTGAATTTGTTTATCGCTTGAAATCGGAAATCTTTTGATAAACAATGTACGTATGTTTTAGTTACTTTGTTAATTTTTTTTTTCAAAAACATACAGAAAAAAAATCCGTGGTGCCAACTACAAATATTCGGTTGGATGAACATACTTTCTGTTGAATGATTTCTTCTAGAAATGAAAGACTTAGGTGATTATAGTAAATTCGCCATATGATGGCTCTCGTAGATTTGAGTATTTTTTTTTAAAGCCAAGGAAATTTTTGTTTTGCATCGCTATACAGAACGAAAAATTTTTTTTACTTAAAATAATTTTATTTACTTACAAATTTACTAAAAATGAAAAATCTCTATTGCTGACAACGTAACCCAATCCTAATAAATAATTTGAGTATTGAGTGGTTGCGTTGTTAGGATCATACTTTGGTTGTATTTTAAACATACTATTGTTGTTAAGATCATAATATGGTTGTTTGTATCAAAGTATGGTTGAGTGTGAATCACACTATGGTTGTGGGGATCATGGTATAATTGAGTGTAAATCATACTATTACAGTGAGGATCGCAATATTGTTGTGCCACAACCATATACCCAACAATAGTATGATGCTTTTAGGATATTGACACCCCAACCATACTTTTATTCTGCGTGTGGTACTGGGTAAAAGGTATTCCGCACGTGCAAATTATGATTTGCTATTGATTCTATCGTACAGTGAGGATCGCAATATTGTTGTGCCACAACCATATACCCAGCAATAGTATGATGCGTTTAGGATATTGACACCCCAACCATACTTTTTTTCTGCGTGTGGTACTGGGTATCAAAAAAGGTATTCCGCACGTGCAAATTATGGTTTTCTATTGATTCTACACGTAGCAACAAACACACAAAACGAAAACCGAAAAACCCAAACCGACGGTTACGATTATGGACACTCTTGTTGCGAAACATTCATTTTCCTCAACTCGTCATTCCGCCCAATTGTACATACCCAGAATAACATTGCAGACATTTTTTAAGTTGGATATAAAGAAGTACCCATACATACTTCAAGCTGTCCAACAATTGTGTTAATAGACCCCGCAAGACATCACTAGATTGAATTTGGTCCACCCTGTATTTATAACTATCCGACTTAATATCATTTAACAAATTTCTGCAGTATAAAGAAAATTTAATATACATTAGCCGTTCGGTGCCGGCGTTAACAATAGGTTCCGATCAGCAATTAAAAGAATTATAGCAAGCACAGCTTAATGATTTGAGCGGATTTTCGCTTAGTTCCTTAATAAAATGTTGAGGGATTTAAGTAAGTAACGCAAAACTTTACAGTAGCCAATGTTATCATAAACTGATTACGAGGGTTGCTATATATACTTCTAGCCTAGGCAACACTAAGTGTTGCCTGGCGTCATCTGACATTTCCATTGGAAAGTTTAACATTTTTTAGCATAAACGTACTCAGAACGTTTGGACGTACCACCATCATTTGTGTTGTTTACAGTGACTTGAAAAAGTCAATTTGGCAAAAAAAAAATGGAATTAAATCGTGAACATTTTCGTGTGATCATTTTTCACAACCTTCGACGTGGATTATCACGACAAGAGTGCATCGATGAACTTAAATTTTTGTATGGCGATGAAGCACCATCCTATAGCACTGTGAAAATATGGTTTAATGAATTCAATCGTGGCCGACGCTCGCTCAAAGACGAAGGTAGTGAAGGTTGCCCAAAAACGGCCGTTGTGCCAGAGAACATTGATGCCGTGCGTGAACGATAATGCAAGATCGTCATGTGACATACGGTGAGAAAGAGGCATCCTTGGGCATTTCTTCCACCAGCATGCATGAACACCTGGCCGTAAAAAAGGTTTGTTCTCGTTTTATGCCGCACAATTTGACAATCGCTCAAAAAAAGGCTCGTGTCGATTGGTGCAAAAAAATTTGAAAAATACGATCGCGGTGCTTCAAAAGACGTTTATAAGATCGTCACAGGGGACTAATCATGGATCTATGCGTATGAGCCCGAAACAAAACAGCAATCGACCGTGTGGGTCTTCGAAGAAGAGCCAAATCCAACGAAAGTTGTTCGTGGAAGAAGCACTTCGAAGCAAATGTTCGCCTGTTTCTTCAGCTAAACTGGCCATTTGGCGACTGTTTCGAGCAACTGTTTTGAGCAACGTAGGGCGGTCAATTCTGAGTGGTACACCACAATTTGTTTGCCTGAAGTCTTCAGAGAAATTCTAAAACGAACAAGAGAAGATGAATCATTGGGCACCATGACAATGCGAGCTCTCACACATCGGCTCAAACCAGCGCCTTTTTGACCGGCCAAAACGTCAAATTGATGGGTCATCCGCTGTACAGCCCTTACTTGGCAACCAATGACTTCTTTTTATTCCCGCACATCAAGAAAAAAATGCGTAGTCAACGTTTTTCGTCGCCAGAAGATGCTGTTGAAGCGTTCAAAAACCATGTGTTGGAGGTGTCCCAATCGGAGTGGAAAAAGTGCTTCGACAATTGTTTCCAGTGCATGCAAATACGAATATATAAGATAATATGTGGAATTTTTTATTACATGCTTCCTTTTTAGTTTTTTGTTTAAATATATGAATTTTTTTAATGAAACATTTTCTTTTCTGTTTATCGGACTTAATCGGACTCTTTTAACAAAATTTCTGCTGTATAAAGAAAAGTTAAACTACATTAGCTGTTCAGAGGCGGCTTTTAAGACTAGGTCCCGAGCAGCGAGTAAAAGAACTATGTCGGTCACAGCTTACTGAATTGAGCAAAGTTTCCCCTTGTAACTAAAGCAAATTTACAGTAGTCATTGCTAATGTACTCCTGCTTATTGCAGGAGTCCTTCATTATGTGTGTCATTATTTACCATCAGCCTCTGTCCATTTTAGGACCTCCACAAGCACAGACTCTTTTCAAATCAAATCCTAGATCCAAGTATTGGCTAATATTTTAATAATTTCCTCATATGTGACGCGCAAAATAGAAAGGGACCTAAGGTTAACAACCAGTTTTGTTCAGGAGAGCCATTTTAAAGATTAGGTCCCTTTCTATTTGCGCTTAGAATCATCGACTCACTTTCATAAAACGCGCATATCTCTGGGAGGGAACACTTTTGGGACATGGGATCGGTCTCATTCAATGCTCAGATGTTGTCCACATCAAAAAAAGAAAAAAAATTAAAATTGATTTTTTTTACCATTAGATCCCTTCTCTATGCGCTGTCACAAATACTATTTTTTGTACCCACCTTACAGTAAATACTTCTTTGGCATTTTGGTCAAAATTCCTTTTGCACGAGTACAAATCAAATATTTCACCATTACCCCAAGTGCTACTGTACATAAATTAAAAGCTAAGCCAAAAGGAAAAAACAACTTCGAATAGGAGAAAAAAAATAAAAAAAAATAATTGAAAAGTACCCGTTAACAAAAATGTTATTAAATAATTATAACAAAACCGGCGAAAGATTACACACACACAAAAAATACACTTCACCGAACAGATAAAACATTTCCAAACGTGTTCGAACCGCATTCTCCTCCCCGCGGCCCACTCAAATTCGGATCACAGCAAAAATGTAAGCAGCAGATACAAATACCAAATCAGATACGCGGATACATTCGGATTCGGGCGGCGCAATGCAATGCAACGCAGCGCAGCTCATGGCTATGCCTTGCAACGAAGCATAATTTTGTTGAACAAAACCGTTCGTCGCTCGCTGGCCGTGTTAAGTGGCCATAATCACGTATGTGTTAATTGATATTTTAAGTCAACTCAATAAGTAATAAATGTGTTAACACTTCAATTTCTTGTACCACACATACAATGAACGTTCGTACGTACGCGTACGCTCCTCGGTCCGTCCGCCTTGGTTACTGAACGTATTCAGAGCATAGCATAATCGCTGCTACCCCAATCCCGGGCACCACAAGCGATATGTGGCTTATAGAGCAGACCCACACATACGCATTGGCTTACGAGTATGTGTGTGTGCACTGGCTTACTAACATGGCTTTCGGGAATGTTTCGTATCAAATACTAAGTATGTGGGCTTATTTGTAGGCCCATATCTGTTTGTCTGTCTGTCTGCATGTATGTACGCGTATATCTGAGCATCGGAGTAAATATCGCTTGACTCGGATCGGGTTTAAAGTAATGTTTAATGCATGTCTAAACTAGTTGTTGCTGTTGCCTGTTGCTAGTGGCTGATATTATGGCTGCTTGTCGTCGTCGCTATTGCCACTGCTGTGTTTGCATTGTCATGTTGCCTCTGATACTTTTTTTTCTTCTTTTTTTGTGAAATTTATGTTGAAAATGCTTATATGAAATTCCAGACATATCATAATTTTGCCTTTCTGCGACTATTTAAAGTCTCGAGTACATATCAGTTATAGCAGCTTTAACGTACGATGTCTATTAACTTTTCAGAGTCGATGTGTTGAACTGTTTACTTATCACTTATTATCGAAGCAAATTGTACAGTGAAGGACAAAACAAATCGTTGGGGAAAATTCAAAGATCTATAGATCTATTGATCTATTTCGAGGTATTTTTTCAATAGGGTTTTTTTCACAGATTATGCGTGAATTGTGTTACTCGTTATTTTTTCTCTTTTCAGTATTGTTTGTCATTTCATCATGGAAGACTTACACCTTAACAATGTCTCCAAATTGTGCAACTGTATTATGGAAATGAGTGTTCGGTGCAAAACGTTTTTCGCCCAAAATATTGTTTAGTGACGAGGCCCATTTCTAGCTTAACGGCAACGTTAATAAACAACATGGCCGCATTTGGACTGTCGAACAACCAGAAGAGGTTCAAGAGATGCCATTAAACCCATAGAAAAACACGGTTTGTTGCGGTTTTTAAGCTGGTGGAGTCGTTGGACTGTATTTTTCAAAAATGATAATGCCCGGAACGTTACCGTAAATGATTTTGGCTACCTTCAATTAATGTCCGTTATCTTGACGACACTAGTTTCAACAAGAAGGTGCCACTTACCATGCAGCTGCTCAAATAATGGATCTATTGTAAGGTTATTTCGAAGAGCAGCTAATTTTACGTTTTGGGCCGGTGAGTAGGCTGCCTAGATCGTGTGATATCACACCTATAGACTTTTTTCTTTGGGGTTACGTAAAGTCCAAAGTCTCTGCTGACAAACCAGCTACAATTCAGGTGTTGAAAGCTAACATTACGCCAGTCGTTAACGCCATATCGGTCGAAATGCTCAAACGAGTCATCCAAAGTTGGACCCTCAGAATGGACACCCTGAGGCGAAGTTGCGGCCAATTTGAAGAAAATTATATTATATTTAAAAATAAATGCCACAACATGTCCTTCCGAATGAATAGATTGATCACCCTATAGAATGATTTTCTACAATTAATAACACAAAAGCCCACTTAGTGCGGAAATCTAATTCAGTTGTAATCATAGATAAAGTTATAAATAATGGTTGGGGAATGATAACTCTAGAAATGAAAGACTTTGGTGATTGGTCCGAGTTATTTTTTATGGGCCAAGGAAATTTTTATTTTCTTCTAGAAATGAAAGACTTTGGTGATTGGTCCAAGTTATTTTTTATGGACCAAGAAAATTTTTATTTTGCAACGCTATACCATATGAAATAAATTAAAAATTAGTTAATATTCCTTTGCTTTACCGAATTTTTGTAATGAGATGTCATAAGTGAAATCGTATGGAGTTTATTTTTATAGAACATTTTATCCTATATCCTACCTCTAAGATTGGAATGCACTTTGATGGAAAAAGAAATAAGATGTTTTTCAATTAATTTCAGTTTGGGAGTGTCCTTTTTTAATAAAATTGCATAAATGTTTTTAAAAATGGTTGTTTTGGGCTAAAATGTTCTATTATTATTTTAGTATAGATCTTTAAAAATATAGAAAACTTGAAAAGTGAGATTTACAACAGTAGTTCTCAATCGTTTGACGAGAGCTTTATCTTAAAGAGTTTATTTTTTTTCTGAAAATGAAAATTGATTTTTTTTTACCCGTAGGTCTCTTTCTCTTTGCGCTGTCACATATACCTTTTGGCATACGTTGGACTTGTCACCATCACATTTAATCTTATAAACTAAATTGGACTTTTCTTCACTGTCCACCTTCGATTTGTCTTACTAAATAATTCGTTAACTGTCCTAAACGTTCGTTTGTTTAACGAAAAAAATTTAAAATTTTCGTCAAAGGCGAAAAAACTCTTTGTACTTGAGGTACTCTAAAACATATGGAGGGACATGGCGTGAAAAAAGTGGATACGATCAAGAAAGATTTTTACCGAAAAAATGGATTGGCTTAATATCAGTATTAATCGAATTATTTTATTAAATTAATAAAAAAAAAAATTAGTTATCATCACCAATAGTTGGTTACAGCAACAACAAACCATTGGTTGCCACAACCACCAGCAAAAAGGCAACAAAAGTCAGTATTAATCGGATTATTTTATTAAATTAATAAAAAAAAAAAATAAATTTAGTTATCATCACCAATAATTGGTTACAACAACAACAAACCATTGGTTGCCACAACCACCAGCAACAAAATACATTTTCCGGGTTTCATTGGCGCGACCTATCAATTAGTTGTGTGTACAACACGATTATCTTCTTTCGGTATGTCAAACCGAATATCCATTACGATAACAAATAATTGGTTATTGCAACTGAAACTCCATATTTGGAACAGAATTTTTGTAGTTCCAACCGATTACCAACTACTTTTTCTCTTTGTGCATTTAAACATCAAGTTGTGTCGCAACTAATACTGCTAGATATTACTAGGTCTAATTTTGGGCCACTCTGTAAAATCGCTGGCCGACCCAACAATAGTATGATGCACTTCGAATATCGTCACCCTAACCCATTTTTTTCATAGTGTATAGTCCGCAACAGAGAGAAATCGGGGAAATAAATTACCAACAAGTCATTAACAATCGCGTCCGTCATTTGATAACTATCACCATAGGCTCCATAAGTAGATACCCTGGATTGGATCCTTCCCAAGAGCTTTATAAAAACTACATTAAGCAACTTCAAACTTTTGTACATTCTTTAAACTTTCAAGCAACAGTGTAGCCTTGGACGGATAAAAAAAATGAATTTCATCTATTTGATAATTATTTGTTGTTAACTGAAAAAGAAAAATCAGTCTGGTTTAAGGCAGTACTCGTAAGCATTTCCAGCCGTGTACCACTAAATTTAACATGAAATTATTATAAGGCCATTATCACAAACACGTAGAAGAAGAAGAAAAAACGCCACAATACGAAGTCGTACGCAATTGAGGAAAACAAACAAATAATGATAACGGAAATACTTTTACAGGGAATTTTGCAATCAAATCGAAATGCTCCCTCGAACAAAGTGATTTTCGTGAAAAAGAAACGCACATATTAAATATCACAACCACGTAACATAATTTTAAACGCTCGACGTATCGCCGATAACTTTGTAAGCAAACATGAATTTCGTTGGGTTTCCTTTCATTTTGTGTGAGTGTATGTGTGTGTGTATGATAAAATCATAAATTCAATATTTTGAAAGAAGAAAAAAACTCAAAACAAACTGAACTAAAAAGCATGGCAAAGTTTAACAAAAAAAAAACCAATCCAAGCCATTCATTGGCATGGGTTTCGATTACCGCTGAAATGGTTGTTGAAACTACAATTACTACTGTGTAGAGGTGGCAGGACATTGTCCTACTGAAGTCATATGTCTTTAAGACCGGACTTCGGGGGTACCTTTGGCTTTTCAAAATATATGACGATGGTTGTATGATAAGATAAGTCAAGTGGAAGAAATATTACAATTATCATACAGAAGGCCAAGATTCAACATCCATCTTACTTTTTTTTAATTTTGTTGATTTTTAGATTTATGGTTCCGTTTTCCATATTTCCACCGTTTTGGCGTTTTTGTGGATCCATTATTGTCCCTTACTTTAGCCAATGCTGCTGATCTGTCCTTAACTTAGCATGGTAAGTTATAACCCACCAAAAATAAGTTAAAGTGAAATTATACAATAATCAATTAACAAATATCAATTGAAAACTTCAAATCCAGTAGGACCTCATTAAACCTAACTTCGCTAACCCTACCATTGGATTATGCAGTAATCCAAACTGCGTTTTCCCTGTACTTCATATCCTATAATCCGAATTGATTGTATTCTGTTCTGCGAATTGAAATCAAAATATGTTACGTAATAAATAGACCTTGTTTTAATAGTGTGTCCTATAGGGTGATCAATTTAGAGGTATTTGTTTCCATAGGGTTTTTCACAGATAACTTGTGAGTTGTCTTAAACTATATTTTTTTCTTTCGAGTATTGTTTTCCATATCATCATAGAAAGACTTACACCGCAAAAACCACGGTTTGGTGAGGTTTATGGGATAGTGGAATGGTCAGACCATATTTTTTTAAATTTGTAACGGGTGATCAATCTAGAGGTATTTTTTTCAATAGAGTTTTTTCACAAATTTCGCGTGTGTTGTAGTAAACTTTATTTTTTTTGATCACCCGTTAGTTCAAGCGCAGTCTTACTTTTGAATTAATTTCTTTCTAGTGGAATGGTCAGACCATATATTTTCAAATTTGCAACGGGTGATCAATCTAGAGGTATTTTTTTCAATAGAGTTTTTTCACAATTTCGCGTCAGTTGTGTTAAACTTTATTTTTTTCTTTTGATCACCCGTTAGTTCGAGCGCAGTCTTAATTTTTAATTTATTTCTTTCTAATGCGTTCCATTAAAAGAAGACCGCCCTTTTTTGCGAAGAAAAACTTTCTGAAGGTTCGTTTTGATAAGCCGATTTTGTTTGTATTCGTGTTTCAATTAAATTAAAAACTTTTTTGTTTTTAAAAATGGGAAATGTTCTTTTTAAAATAAATACCCAGCAAACCAAACCTTCAGAATTCGGCCTAAATTCTGTACGACAATCGGAAAAATGTTCCGACTTTGGATCGGAATTCTTAGCGAGTTCGTAACGAAAAACATATGAGAATTTTCGAATTCTGAACTACTTCTCTGAGGGAATTCTGATGTTTTTGCCGACATTTCAAACCGATTTCTGACCGAATTCTGAACTGTAGTCTTGGGAAATTCGAAAGGAAATTTCTATTTCTCGTATCGAAATCCGAACTAATTCTGAAGACTTCGGTCAGAATTCTGGCATTAAGTCTTATTAAATCCTGATGTTTTTACCGACATTTCGAACCGAATTCTGAAAGAATTCTGAGCTTATGTCATGGTAAACATTAAAAAAGAAGAAAATATTTTTGTTCTACAAAAAAAAAGTTGTAAAACATTTTCAAAAAGCGTTCGAAAAGACTTTTAGTTACAAGCAGTTTCGCAAGCAATAATTGTGCTGTACACGGAGGAAAAAAACGGCCTCTGTAACATATTGTCCCAAACATATTTTGCAGGCAACATATATATGTTTGGAGCAGCTCCCAAACATATTATGTTTGGGCTAGCAGCAATTTTCCCAAACATACATTTGATTGTATGCAAACATATATATGATTGTGTGTAAACATGTATATGATTGTATGCAAACATATATATGATTGTGTGCAAACATATATACGATTGTGTGCAAACATATATATGATTGTGTGCAAACATATATATGATTGTGTACAAACATATATATGATTGTGTACAAACATATATATGATTGTGTGCAACCATATATATGATTGTGTGCAAACATATCTATGATTGTGTGCAAACATATACATGATTGTATATACATGATTGTATCATGTACATCGCCACTCTCTACGTCAAATAAAAAAATACAATAACAACAAACATTTTGATTTTTAGGCAGCAACTTCTGCAAGAAATAAACATCAACCCAAATGAATTCCAGCCATGAGAATATATCGCATACATTCTACTAAAGTCACACAACTCGAAATTATTAATTTTCGAGATTACTTGTTAAAGCGGTTCAACATACACATATCTATCAGCTCAAAAGAGATCAATTTATAGTCATATTCTGTTACCAATTTCTTCTAAATAAATCACACTTTTTTCTGAAAAGTAGTTTACGAGCTGCAGAATAGTTTTTTGAGTTTTCTGAAAATTGCAAAATTTTGAGTTGTGCCCATTTAATAGAATTTTTGCGATATGCAGAGCAAGTCAAAGCTTCAATAGTATATTGCACTCTTTACTACTGTACCTGGAGTCATTCCAGATGATAAAAAATGTTAGTGCGTGAGTGTGTTTGTTTAAAGAACATGATAAGCGCACATAGTATGTACATATGTATGTTGACAAAATAATTTGTGTGGGGCAATAAACGGCGTCAGTATTACAGAACGTTTTGTTAATAAAATGATTTGATATATTTAATTTATATTTAATTAATAATCTTCTTCTTTTATTTTGAATTTGTTGTACGTTGTAAAACAACAACAAATTTCGTTCACCGTTCACCAAATACATATTCAATAAAAAAACGACCTTAAGCTTAGCCAGACGAGTAAACAGCATCAAATAATAATACCCTTTGGTGTCGCTCCCATTCCTCCTCCTCATACACACGGTTACCATATATTACCCTTTCTTTGCACAAAACGATGAGTCATACATAAACGCTCTCTGAGTAATACTCTCTAAAACTCTAAAAAAAATATGTTCTAACATTTTTTTTTGACAAAAATATGTTAGGACACAATCATATCTTTTTTGATATGTTAGAATTGTGCCCCTAACATATTATGATTGTGGGCAAACATACAATGTTAACACACAAACATATATATGATTGTGCCCGTCCCCAAACATATATATGATTGCATGCAAACATATTTTTAACATATTTTTTTCTCCGTGTAACTATGTTTAGTGGCTATACACTTAAGGACAACCAGTTTTGCATTTAACGAGAACTGCCGGCAGTAGAGTTTTCCTCCGAACACAATAAAAATCCCTCGCACAGCTAAACTAACCAAACGTTCAGAATTTGAACTTGAAATATAAAAATACCTCAGACAAACAGTTAAGAATTCGTTCAAAATTAGTTCCGACATGTCTGAACACAAGAACAACATCTGTAAAATATGAAGCAAATAACAAAAATTTTAAACAAATAGACTACCTCAGAAAAATAGTTCAGAGTTCGTTGCGAGCTCGATAAGAGAAGTCTGAACCAAAAGTTAACAAAAATCCCACAGACAAGTCTAACAGAATTCGGGCCGAATTCGTTCAGATATTTTGGAACATAATAAATAAAAAATCCTCAGACAAATCGAACAGAATTTGTAACGATTTCGGTACGAAAACTCAATAGAGTTCAGATACTGTTCAGAATTGCTGATATTAGACATTGTCGGCGAATTTGGTTTACTGGGTAATTATAATAAGTTATGAGTGATATTTACTGTAAACAGTCGTTTGTGACACACATATAAGTTTTAGTAACTATACATAAAGAACTCTGTTGGAAAACACGTAAAGACGAAAGTTTTCTATAATCCTAATCTTCGATAATCCAAATTATGTTTGGCTACCAATAATTCGGTTTAACGAGGTCCTACTGTATTCAAACTATGATGTAAATAAGTAATATATGTCACGTATTAACTAAAATATTTGTATGTTGCCTATCCGTAAAATATTTAGCATTTTTAACGAGAATCAAATTCACATTTTTGGAAAAAAAAATCATGCCGTTAATCAAAAATATATATTTTCAGTATGAGATGATAAAAAAATTCCCATATTTAAGGGTTGACAGCGCATAGAGAAAGGGACCTAAGGGTAAAAAAATCAATTTTCTTTTTTTGATGTCGACAACATCTGAGCATTGAATGAGACCGATCCCATGCCCCAAAAGTGTTCCCTCCAAGAGATATGCGTTTGATGAAAGTGAAGTCGACGATTCTAAGCGCAAATAGAAAGGGACCTAATCTTTAAAATGGCTCTCCTGAACAAAACTGGGTTTTAACCTTAGGTCCCTTTCTATTTTGCGCGTCACATATATATTTCAACACTTTGTGTTGCCTAGCGCCATCTTACATTAACATTGGAAAGTTTGACATTTTTTAGCATTAACGTACTCAGAACCTTTTTGACGTACGACCCTTATTTGTGTTGTTTACAGTGATTTAAAAAAATCAATTTGTCAAAAAAATGGAATTAACACGTGGACATTTTCGTGTGATCATTTTTCACAACTTTCAACGTGGATTGTCATGACAAGACTACATCGATGAACTTAAATCTTTGTATGTCGATGAAGCACCATCCTATAGCACTGTGAAAAACTGTTTTAATGAATTCAATCGTGGCCGACGCTCGCTCAAAGACGAAGGTCGTGAAGGTCGTCCAAAAACGGCCGTTGTGCCAGAGAACATTGATGCCGTGCGTGAACTGATAATGCAAGATCGTCATGTGACATGCCGTGAGATAGAGGCATCCTTGGGCATTTCTTCTACCAGCATACATCCGATATTGCACAAACACCTGGCCGCAAAAAGGTTTGTTCTCGTTAAATCCCGCACAATTTGACAATCGCTCAAAAAAAGGCTCGTGTCGATTGGTGCAAAGAAATTTTGAAAAAAAATCGATCGCGGTGCTTCAAAAGACGTTTATATGATCGTCACAGGTGACGAATCATGGATCTATGCGTATGGGCCCAAAACAAAACCGCAATCGACCGAGTGGGTCTTCAAAGACGAACCAAATCCAACAAATGTTGTTCGTGGAAGAAGTACTTCGAAGCAAATGGTCGCCTGTTTCTTCAGCAAAACTGGTCATGTGGCGACTGTTACGCTTGAGCAACGTAGGGCGGGTAATTCTGAATGGTGCACCACAATTTGTTTGCCTGAAGTCTTCGGAAAATTTAAAAAACAAACAAGAGAAGACGAATCATTGTGCACCATGACAATGCAAGCTCTCACACATCGGCTTAAACCAGCGCCTTTTTGACCGGCCAAAACGTAGAACTGATGGGTTATCCGCCGTACAGCTCTGACTTGGCACC
This sequence comes from Hydrotaea diabolus, assembly GCA_963513945.1. Lineage (NCBI taxonomy): Eukaryota > Metazoa > Arthropoda > Insecta > Diptera > Muscidae > Hydrotaea > Hydrotaea diabolus. Next base: position 35,670,512 of record OY740720.1, on the reverse strand, counting down.
CAATGACTTCTTCTTATTCCCTAGCATCAAGAAAAAAATGCATGGTCAACGATTTTCGTTGCCAGAAGATGCTGTTGAAGCGTTCAAAATCCATGTTTTAGAGGTGTCTCAATCGGAGTGGAAAAAGTGCTTGACAATTGGTTTGATCGCATGCAAAACTGTATAAATCAAGCTGGAGAATACTTTAAAAAACAATAAAACCATTTATGATGATAAATATTCGCATTTTTATTATAAGGCCAGAAATATATATAGCAGCCCTCATGCAAAAAAATTGAAAGCCGTTTATCGAAAATAATTTTGTATTAGGCGATGTAAAACTTAACATATTTACAAAAGCGGTTGTAAGTCTTTCTTTGAAAATATTTTCCTTATGAGGCGATAAGAAAGAAAATTCACATATTTACAAAAAAAATGCAATTTTTTTTCGAAAAGTAGCCGTAAAGAATTTTAGTTACAGCAGGATTGAATGCAGTTTCGTTGAGAGCCAATTCACCTTCATAAGACCCCAAGCAACGAATGTGCCGTAACTATGTTTTGTGGGTATACCCTAGAACGGATCATCAAATTGAAAATGTTATCTGAACCTTTGTGCAATTTCCAAAAAGTGGCTTTAAAGTACGGCAAATTCAGTACTACAAAACCATAATTTCTAACATTTTGCGATACTTTTCGAAGTATCCTTGAAGATTGATATTTCATTTTCTGATACAACAGCGTCGGGTGCCCAGACTTCTGGCGTTGGAAAAACCATCCTTAAGAGTTGCTTTCGAAACAAGCCCGGTTACAGATAGTCTGATTCTACATCAAGCCTGTCCATCCTTCACGCTGATCTCAGTATCGCGCCATGTCCGTGAGTGCTGTGTTTCAACATGCGAGTTTTCCTTAAACGTAGGGTGACTCTTGCTGCAAATCTCTTCATGTACTTAGTAGGGACATAAATACTGTTACAACACACCCATTTCAATAGTAGAACTGAACATACCCCGTTAATGTTATATGAGTTTTGAAAGCTAACCTCAATAGCGTTAGTCTGTAACGGGATTTTAAAATTGTTTCAACTTTCATCATGGAGTGGTCAGATAATGAGAAGCGTATCGCTGTAAGAGAGCTTTTCAAGTGTGAAATGAAAAAGCGATATTTTCAAAACGCTCCGGCCACTAGGGATTAGCCGCATGTTCGTCTAACGATGCATAAAACTGTTTGAGGAGACTGGAGATGTAAAAGACCGCCACCGGTCAGGCCGCCCACGCTCTGTTCGAACACCGCATGTCATCAAAGCTGTTAAATCAAGAATTCACAGAAATCCGCTGCGAAAACAGAAAATCATGGCCTATGAGATGAATATCACTTAAAAGTCCGTGAGTCGAATCATTAAAAAAGACTTGAGACTTGGGGCTTTCAAACGACGTACCGGACATTTATTGACTGCAGCTTTAAAAAAAAAATAGGATTGAAAATGCAAACGTCTTTTGGTGAAGCACGCTGATAACTTGCGCAGAAAAATTTTGTTCACCGATGAAAAAAAAATTCCGTTCAGGAAAAATTTGGCAAGCAAAATGATAGAGTGTATGCGCTGTCATCTAAGGAAGCATCTGAACTGATCCCAAGGGTGGAAAAGGGTCATCACTCAGCTTCAGTCATTGTTTGGTGGGCTGTCTTTTACGATGGGGTCACTGACCTGCATATCTGCGAACAAGGAGTCAAACCATCGGCCAAAGTTTTCCAAGAAACCGTTTTGGAAGCTGTTGTAAAGCCTCTTAACAATTCCCTGTTCCAAAACCAGCCATGGACTTTCCAGCAGGATTCTGCGCCGGCCCATAAGGATAAAACGTCCCAGGCCTGGCTTCAAAACAATTCGCCAGCTTTCATTTCCTCTGAAGAATGGCCCTCAGGCAGTCCAGATTTGAACCCATTTTATTACAAATTGTGGACGGTTTTAGAGTACAAGGTTTGACACAAAAGATACCCCAATATTGGATCTCTTAAGACTGCTTTGGTTCGAGCTGTGGCCAATTTTCCAATGGACGAGGTTCGTGCAGCGATTGACTATTGGCCAGTGCGACTTAAGGCGTGTGTAAAGGCAAAAGGCGGACATTTCGAATAAGTGGATTCTTTTTGGATACAATATACATCAATAAATATATTAAAAAAATATTTGGTCCAAAATCATTCAGTACTTTTTATTTTACAGCATAAAACGTGTGTACCAGTATTTATGTCCCAACTAAGTAGAAGTCTATGGGTTGAATGTCTAGTATGCTCCTAGCCCCGGCTGTAGTGTGGAACTCAATGCCCCATTCATGTGTACACTTGTCAGACTTTGGATCTTGGTAAGGTTCTTGAGGTTTGTCTTTCTTTTAACTGCAGTCCACCATACTAGTGCCCTACATGTTATACTCGGTCTTATGATGGCAATGAACATCCAGTCATCTGAATAAGGATATCTTCAAAAATGTTCAGAGTCGACTTCTTTCTCCTCGTAAATGCCGGTGACTTTGTGAGTAAAATATACTTCAAAGCCATGTAAACTCATCTATATAAACTGCTCCAAACGACTAGAAGCCGGCATCAAGAAGACAGCTCAATCTGTGAGTTTAAGAATTTTATAGAGCACCACTTCGCCTATTATGTAACAGATGGAGAACAGTGTCCAAATCAATGATTTGCTTAAGGACCTCCTATTTAAAGGAGGTCCTTATTCCCCTATCCTTGATTGGTTTATATAAAAACGAATCAAGGATAAGTTTGGGCAATTTCGACTATATTGATCAACTATCAACATTAAAAAGTTATTTTCAAACCTGAGGTCCTTTCACTTTTAAAGTCAAATTTTTCAACAGATATTTCTGCAGATGTGGAATGGGTGATTTGTATTTTCGTGGGCAATTCTTTGAAGAAAGCTCGAAAAAGTGAGATTTACAACAGTAGTTCTCACACGTTTGGTGAGAAACTGGTCTTAAATAATTCAGTTTTCCTTCCAACAATTGCTGCATAGCTTTCTAATGAAGGACGTTGCGGATCCAAAATCGCAATAAAATCAGTGTGGAGCCACGGAAATCCATGTCACTTTGCCATTTTGGAAAAAAACTTGTCTTTTTTCCAAATGTAGATGCAAGAGGTCTCGAGCCAATTAATCTCTGTTCAAAGATATATCTTAAATTCAAAACAGATGCGATGGATCTTCTGTAAAACACATTGGTGTAGGGTATTACTGAGTCGATACTGTTAGTCTTAAGACATTTTTAACAAATGTTATGTACTACAATTTGACCCGATTGAGGTATAATCCATGAAACAAAATTTCAATTGCATTCACATATTTTCAAATGGAATAAAATTTAGATTTTTTTTGTGATTTTATTCTTTCTAAGGCGCTATTTCTCAAATCCCAAAGCCGAAAAGATGCTCTAACTAAAGTAGTCAAGCCTGATTTAGCCTACCCTCTTGCATTACGTCCACCCATGATAAAACGCCAGTCATATACAATCACCTCTGAGCTTCTTGGGTCGCTGTCTACCCAATGGTTAACTGGAAACAGTGGTCTTAAGCAGTTGAAAATGTCGTCGCTTCGGCGATAAGAAATTGAAATATTTATTACCGCTAAAGTTACACTAAATTCCGGGAATTACGAAAGAAGAAAAAAACGAAGCAGCACAAACCCTTTCGAACCGAATGACCACAAGAAGCCAGGAAAAGAAATCGTTTACGTCAAAATGAAAACAAAGAACAGGGACAAAATAAAAAAAGAAAAGAAAAATAAAGCGTCAGTCTCTTGTTCAGGGCACCAACTGAACTTTTGTAAACTTTTTGCCGTTGAGGTCTAAATAAAACCAGGGCTAAGGATTTTTTTCTTCTTCTCCTTTAGCCTTTTTGTTTTGCAATGACTTTTGACTTCAATTCTGGGAAAAACTAAAGCAGTTGAAATGACGTCGATTGATGTACTCGTAACTACTCGTATAAAAATATAGAACTCTATGAAATTGAACATGAAATTATTATGTTCTTCTATTCTAAGGGTCTAGGGAAGGGGCTTGGGAAATACGTCCAAAAGTGCATTGCAATAATGAACATTTTCCCTTTGAGCAGTGCACATGTAATTGCAATTGTTCAATATAGTCGTCACTAGTTGAAACCCTTTTGTTAACCTTTAATTAATATTAAATCCACAGAAACACACAGAAGAAAATGGATATTGATTTTCCTAAAATGGCATAGGATAGTTTTGTTGGCAACAGCAACTCAATTAAAGCAGGAATTGCAATTTTCGTAAAGAAAAATAACCGGTCGAAAGACAAAATCAATATCGAGAGACAGTTTATTATAATGTTTCGTAACTTGTTTTCCAGCTTAAAACTGTAGCTAATCACCGTGTTTTCAGATGTAGCTCATTTTCATCTCGGTGGCTAGAAAACCCACGTGACTGTTGAGAAGCCAGTGCATCCACAACGAGTCACTGTTTGATGTAGATTTTGGTCTGGCGTCATCGTTCGGTAATTTTTCTTCAAAAATCAGCACTAAGCGCCATTGCCGTTAACGATGAGCGTTACCGCGCCATGCTTCACGAACTTTTGTTTCCAAAAATTCAAGAGACGACATTTGGTTTCAACAAGATGGGACCGCATGTCACACAACCAACGCAACCATCGGTATTTTACGCACTGTTTTTGAAAATCAAATAAGCAGCCGAAATTGTTACGTCAATTGGCCGCCTCGAAGCTATGATTTGAACGCTTTGGACTATTTCTTTGGGGAGCCATTAAGAATTAATGTTACGCAAATAATCAAAAGGCAATTTAAGCGTTGAAACATGAAATCGAAGTTGCCATTGAAGAGATTCGACCGGAAACAATCGAAAATGTACTGAATGATTAAGTTGATCGGATGTGTACTGCTGAGCCTTTTGTGGTTCTCGCATACCACTCAGAATTGACCTCCTACGTTTCACTTAAAGGCACTGTGGCAACATGGCCGGTTATACCGAAAAAAAAACGCAATCATTTGCTTCCACGGACAACTTTTGTTGGGGTTGGCTCCTTTTAAAAGACCCATGCGGTCGATTGCTGTTTTGTTTCGGGTTCATATGCATAGATCCATGATTCGTTACCTGTGACAATGTTATACGAGGGCGGTTCGGAAACTTCTTAGCCTAGCACAAAAAGCGCGGTATAAACAGAAAAAAGTTAAGTGTTTTGGAAACTTCCATCTCTGCTATGGACACATGTTAAATTTTGTTTCGATCTGGCAACTCCTTTTTTTACAATGGAAAAATTAGAAATGTGTGGTGTCATTAAATATTTAAATAAAAAAGGTTTATCGGGACAAGAAATTCATAATGATATGGCGAATGTGTTAGGTGAAAGTGCTCCTTCATATGCAACAGTAAAAAATTGGGTTGCTGAATTTAAACGTGGTCGTACAAGCATTGAAGATGAACCACGTAGTGGACGTCCAAAAACAGCAACAACAACAGAAATTGTAGCCAAAGTGCATGATATGGTATTAAATGATCGACGAATAAAAGTGCGTGAAATAGCTAATATCATGGGCATCTCAAATGATCGAGTCCATTAAATTTTGCATGAAGAACTACAGATGAAAAAGCTTTCTGCAAGATGAGTGCCGGACTTGTTAACAGTCGACCAAAAACGCACAAGCTTGTTTGGATCGTTTTCAGCGAAATAAAATGGATTTTAAGCGTCGTTTCATAACTGTTGATGAGACATGGATCCACCACTATACTCCAGAGACAAAAGAACAATCCAAACAATGGACTGAAGCTGGAGGAAGTGCCCCAAAGAAGGCAAAAACAATTCAATCGGCTGGTAAGGTTATGGCAACGGTTTTTGGGACTTCAAAGGTATTTTATTGATTGACTATCTGCAAAAGGGTAAAACAATAAATTCAGAGTACTATTGCAACCTTTTAGATCAATTAAATGTACAAATTCGAGAAAAACCTGGCTTACAACACAAAAAAATAATTTTTCATCAAGACAACGCACCAGCGCACAAGAGTGTTTTAACAATGGCTAAAATCAACGAATTAAAGTACGAGTTGCTTGACCACCCACCTCATTCTCCTGATTTAGCTCCCAGTGACTTTTACCTGTTCCCAAATCTAAAAGAAATCCTTGCTGGCTAGCGTTTTACCTCAAATGAAGATGCAATTACAGTTGTAAACCACTATTTTGAAGACCTTGAGGAAAACTATTTTAATCAAGGGATAGAATTGCTAAATAAGCGTTGGACTAAGTGTATTGAAGTTTCAGGAGATTATATTGAAAAATAAAAATATTTTTGAAAAACTAACTATTCTCTTTCATTGATAGACTAAGAACTTTCCGAACCGCCCTCGTACACTGGCTTTGAGCTACCGAAGTTATACTTTTTTAACATCTCTTTGCACCAATCCATACGAGCCTATTTTTGAGCATTCGTCAAATTATGTGGGATCCAACGAGATAATTTTTTTCACGGCCAAATGAACACGCAATATCTTATTGATGCTCGTCATACTAATGCCCAAGGAGGATGCCTCAATCTCACGTTATGTCACATGTCGGTCTAGCTAATCAGTTTACGCATCGATGGTTTCTGGCAAAGTGACCGATGTTGGACGTTCTTCACGAAATTCATCCTGGAGCGAACGGCGTCCGAGACTGAACTCTTGGTGAATGCTTGGTACTGATTAATCACTTCACGCATAGCATCATGGAAGTCCTTCCCGAAATTTAGTCTCGCTTCCGAGACTAAACTCTTGGTACCAACAGTGGTTTTTGATGGTGCTTCATCGCCAAAAGTCACAAGAAGTTGATTTAAACACTCTTGTCTCGATAAATCATTGCACGAGAATGTTCACGGGATATATCCATTTTTTGACTGAAATGAATTTTTCAACACACCGTAAAGAAAACAATTTGCCCTCAAATGACAAAACGTTCTAAGTGAAGTTATGCTAAAAAATGTCAAAGTTTCTAATGGAAGTTTCAGTTTGCATCTGGGAACACTAGTATTGTCAGGACCCGAAATATAAATAGCAACCCTCATAGTCATATAAATGATATTGTGTTTCTGATTTACACGCTGAGAAAAAAACATGGTTACTATGTGGTCACGGCACTAATAATATGTTCTCCGCAATTAAAGTATGTGCGTCGCAATCATAGTATTGTTTTCTGAATTTAATTTTGCCAAAAGTATGATTGCTGCAGTACTAATATTATTGAAATGTAACAATAGTATAATGGCCAAATTTAATAATGAAAATATGGTTGTAGCAACAATATAAATATGGTTGGTGTGACAAATATATTGTTTTTTGGGTTTTGTGTTAACAATAATATGATTACGGCATTCATACTGTATGATTGTAATTTTTCCTCATTTAAAAATGTTTTTTAGAACAATCGTATTGTTACGGATCTAAAGCTTATTGCTTTAGATCCGTAACAATACCTTTTATAAGGAAATTTTAAAACAAACTGCTTTGGCTTTGTTTAACTGAAATATTTTTAATAAAAACGCTTACGTTTTTTCAAACTGATTTTTTCCACTTTTAAATAAATCACTTCTATTATTTTGAATTTAAAATATTTTTTAATAATTTTCATAATTCAAATCTGTTGTTGACATCTTAACCCAACTCTACGAGTATTAAATGATTTGGGGATCGTAGTATAATTTTGTGTATGGTTGTAGGTATCATAATATGGTTGCGTGTAATTCATTCTAAGGTGGTAAGGATCGTACTATGGTTGTATGTGAAATATACTATGGTTAAGTGTGAATCATGCTATGGCTGTGGGGATCATAGTATGCTTATGTGTGAATCCTACTATTGTTGTGAGGATCACAGTATGGTTGTGAGGATTATAGTATGGTTGTATTTGAATCATACTTTTATTATGAGGATCATCATATTGTTGTTCCACAACCATACACCCAACAATAGTATTGTCCTCTTCGAATATTGTCACCACAACCATTCTTTTTTTTTCTGCGTGTAAATGACAAAGTTCAACCATTCCAAGAAAACCAAAAATTTGACAAAATTATCTGTACTTTTTTTACAGACAATTCAAATTTAAAATTTTAAATGCCCGTCCTTTATATTCCTTAAAGGCTTTAGCCATATTTGAAAAACGTTGGACGAAGGAAAAAGGTAATTTCTTGAAAATTTAAATGAGATTTTGTTTAAAAAAAGTTGTAATTTATTTCACTAGTTTTTCAATTTGTCTCGTATAAAAGCGTGTATAATTTCTAATTAAATTTTAATTTTTCTTTGGTTACACTCTCTATTGCTTTATTGGTCCATAAAAATTCCATACCAAAGTTTTCGCTTACATTTCAAGAGACAAAAATTAAAATTTCAACCTGACTCGATGACAATTCTTCTGCCACCACAAACACCTGATGATGATGATTGGAAAAAAAGAGGCGTGACTGGTAACTTGTTTTTTTCTAAATTGAATTGGTAAGAAAAGAGTAAAGACAAGGCACAACGAAATTTCTCTTTTTACACTACCTCAACCCAAACCAAAATGAGCCTAATGTAACTTTAATCGGTGTTTTATACAAAATAAATAAAAAACAAACGCACGTTATAGGGAATGACGATGACTATACTCGTATGTAAGTCAGCTTTGGTCTTGTTTGTGATGCAGATGATGATGAGGCTTTTCCATAGGCCATTGGGTACATATCACATTAGGGCATTTTATTTTCTTCTGACACATAAAAATTTCTTCATTCCAAAAAGGTATCATCGAAAGGTTGTAGTATATAGAGCTACAACAACAGAGCTATAACAACGGCAACTAAAAGAGGCATCTAAAGCATACTATTGGCTTCATTAGATCCATAATCAAAGGCCGCAACAACAATTATCAAAGACGAGAAAATAAAAAAAAAAACCCAAACAAAAGAAAGAAAACGAGGGATCATATGTCGAAGTGTTCATTTTTCGGAATGGTGTGCTGTGTGCATCTCAGATTGTTTTTCAGTTTTTAATGTCTTAAAAATCGAGTTCTTTTTCGGTGGTTGTTGTAGATTCTTTTGGTGTTTTTTTATTTTGTTGTTGTTGTGGTTTTAGTTTCTGGGTTTGGTGCTATAGTGATAAATTGATTTAATTTGTTTTAGATGTCGGTGTTATGTGTTACTTTTGCCGTCGACTTCTCCTCCTTTGCTTCTAATGCTTAATAAGCCCCCCCATCACCGTTTGTGAAAACCATTTTATGGCCGTAAATTACTTTTTGTGGTTGTTGCTGGCCATTGGACATCTTCCATCTTAGTTTTGTGGTGCGCGCTGCGCTGGCCGTTGTGGACTTGGCCTTAATGTGATTTCAGTTTACACAAACACACACACACACATACTCACACCCCTCAGACACATGAGGATCTGAGTATGTGTACCTAGAAGTAGAAGCTTTGATCTTTTTTTAATTTCTGATCTTAAATTTCATGTTCTACGAAATGAGACAAACAGCCAAAAAAAAAAATAAAATAAAAATGGAGAAAAATACACGTTGCCTGCCTAAGCATACTTCCCAATGGCCACACTCACTCCATTCCAGCTCTTAGCCCCTTGGCTTGGACGGAAATTATAAAATGTTATAATAAAAAAAATAAGCTTTGTAATCATTTGGAGTTAATTGGATATTATTTCAAAAAAAAAATGGTAGATGTTTGGAAATGATCTTTTCTCCTAGTGTGTCTTTAAAGCAGAGCTTCTTTTTCCACTTTACCGCCTTGACCATGTTGATGGTGTGGACGATTTTGTGTGAACAAAAATTTAACCAAAAATAATTACTCTATAAAATTATCTACTTTATGGTGATTACCAAGAAATGTCACCCAGTTTCTATGGCCTGAGGAAACTGAAATTAAAATGAATAATTTCAAAATAATAGAGATTATATTACACCCAGCTCACTCACAACTAGCCTTAATTAGAAATGGGAGGTCAGTAGCTTGAAGTATCCAGCTAGTTAGGGGGAAGAATAAATCGTAGAGCTTCCGACAACTGCGACTTTCGGGGAAATTACACATTGGTTGGACAAATATTTCTTAGGAAGTTAATGATCTGTTTTTAATTTTACTTAAATTTCTTTTAAAAACAACTAAAACAGAAATAATTTCATTTCTGAAAATTACCATGCAATCATCAGGCGCAAGCAATTCAAGTTTGTGTCTTAAGTTTTTCGTTTCTCAGAATTTCTTTCTTTCGTTTGAAGTTCAGTGCAGTGAAAATATCATTAAAAAATACAAAAACAGTTAACTACTAACTAACTAAATGTAGTAAGCAGATATATTATGTTTGGCTGGGCCAAATCTTATAAAGCCAGGGATAGCTTTTCATAAGCAGACATTCGGTACATCTTCTAATTAGCTGAGAAGTAGGCATTGAAATTTGTAACTGCCACGCCCTTTACTCTCATCATTAACTCATACAATATGACAATTTTCGTATTAAAATGTATTAACATATTGAACAGGGATTAAACCGGCTCAAGACCTCTTGCTTCTATATTTAAATAGAAGACAAGTTTTTAACAAAATGGCAAAGTGACATTGATTTTCGTGGCTGCACACTACTTTTATCATGATTTCGGGTCCGTGACAACCCTCTTCAGAAAGCCTTGCTGCAATTGTTGAAAGTAAAACCGAACTCTATAAGGCCAGGCTCTCCACAAACGAATGAGAACTACTGTTGTAAACCTTACTATTCAAGTTTTCTTCACACAATTGCCCACGAAAATACAACTCACTCTTGCCAGCTCTAAAGAGACAGGAACAGGGAATTGTTAAGAGGCTTCACAAAAGCTTCCAAAACGGTTTCTTGGTAAACTTTGGCCGATGTTTTGACTCCTTGTTCGCAGAAATGCAGGTCAGTGACCCCATCGTAAGAGACACCCACGACTGAAGCTGGGTGATGATCTTTTTCCACCCTTGGGATCAGTTCAGATGCTTCCTTAGATGACCGCGCATACACTCTATCATTTTGCTTGTCAAATTTTTCCTGAACGCTAAAAATTTGTTTATCGGTGAACAACATTTTTCTGTGCAAGTTATCAGCGTGCTTCACTAAAACACGTTTGCATTTTTCAATCCTATTTTTTTTTAAAGCTGCAGTCAATAAATGTCCGATACGTCGTTTGAAAGCCTCAAGTCCCAAGTCTTTTTTAATGATTCGACTTATGGACTTTTGCGTGATATTCATCTCACGGGCCATTATTTTCTGTTTTCGGAGCGGATTTCTGTGAATTCTTGATTTAACGGCTATGATTCCCGGTGGCGGTCTTTTACAAACAGTATTATGCATCGGTAGACGAACATGCGACTAGTCCCTAGTGCCCGGGGCGTTTTGAAAATGTCCCTTTTTTCATTTCACACTTGAAAAGCGCTTTACAGCGATACGGTTCTCATTATCTGACCATTCCATGATGAAAGTTGAAACAATTTTTGAGGTTAGCTTTCAAAACCCATATGTGACAGAAAGGGACCGAAGGGTAACAAAATCAATTTTCACTTTTTTTATGTTCGAACCGAGCTCGGGCGACCCGACCGGTGGCGGTCTTTTACATCTCCAGTCTCCTCAAACAGTTGTATGCATTGGTAGACGAACATGCGGCTAATCCCTAGTGGCCTGAGCGTCATTATCTGACCACTCCATGATGAAAGTTGAAACAATTTTAAAATCCCGGTACAGACTAACGCTATTAAGGTTAGCTTTCAAAACCCATATGACATTAACGGGGTATGTTCAATTGAAATGGGTGTGTTCAATTTTGTAACAGTATTAATGTCCCTACTACGAGTAAGTACATGATCAGTTGGGCTTAATAAAGCTGCCTGCAAGATGGGTGCCGCATTTGCTCATAAACGTAATCGTGTAAAAACTTCACAGGATTGATTCGAGTTGTTTAAACTCAATTTGAATGAAGTTTTGCGGCGTTTTGTAACTGTGGATGATCCATTACAACACTCCGGCGACCAAGCAGCAGTCTGAACATTGGGGTTTTCCAGGTTAATTCGCTCCGAGAGGCCAAGGTGACTTTATTGGCCTATAAGGTGATGGCAACAGTGTTTTGGGATATACGCGTGATAATCCACATCGATTACCTTCAAAACGAAAAAAAAACACTAAACGGCGAATAGTATGCCAACTTGTTGGACCGAGTTAAAGAGAATTTAAAAAAACGACCCCATATGACCAAGAAAAGTTATTTGTCGTCTAGGTACACACGTTTGAAGTCTTAATGCCAAAATTGCATGAATTGGGTACCTTATCCGCCATATTCTCCTAATGACTATTTTCTATTTCCAAACCTTAAGAAACGCCTTGGTGGAAAGTGATTCAGCTCAAACGATGAAATTATAGCTCAAACAAATGCCTTTTATACGGAGCTCGAAAAATCCTATTGTTTGGAAGAAATACAAAAATTAGCGAAACGTTGAACTAAGTGTATTGAGCTAAGTGTATTTTTTTTTTCTTTTCATTCTTTATTATTACAACTGAGTACAATAAAGACTCATCTAGTAATTTACATTTCATTATATATCACATTGTTCTCGGATATAGCCCACTGGCCATTCCGATAAATGAAAGGAATTATATTTTATTCAGCTCGGACCAAGTCTTCGGGTAGTGTTCTTCTCAGCCTTCTGTTCTGTATGGGGTTTCTGATCATATGTTGCACTTCTGGATTTTTATGCAACAATAGTCTTTGCGCGTGTTTGGTTGCAAGACGTTTTATTTCATCAGTTACTGTCGGAATGTTAAGATCCCTGTGAATGTCGTCGTTTCTAAAATACCACGGACAGTTAGTTATCATTCTTAGAATCTTGTTTTGAAAGGTTTGAATTGGTTGTAAGTTTGATTTTGACGCGCATCCCCATATTTGGAGTCCATAAGTCCATTTTGGTTTCAAAATCTGCTGGTAAAGTAAAAATTTATTATTCAAGCTTATTTCTGAGTGTCTTGAGAATAGGAAGTTTATTTTTCGCATAGCTAAGTGTATTGATGCTAAAAAATAATCTTTTTTTTGCAAAAAAATAAACTGTGTTTTTTTTCGAAAAGTCACGGAATTATTGATATGCTCTCGTATTAACGTAGCTGCCATCATATGATATCTCGAACCATGTTACCATCAATGCTATGGAGTGTTAGTTGGTTAGTCTGTTAATCCAACCAAGTTTTTATAGTTCGGCCGATTTCCAACTAATTTTTTTCTCGGTGTGTGGTCACATATGACCTCGATCGATTCGAGCTCAATGTTTAATCGATCGATTGCTTAGGTGTTTAAACACCGAGGCGGTTGGTAATATCATATTCAAAAGGTTGGCCAACAAAGTAATGGTAATTATATGATTTAGTATTTATTTTAAAAACAAAGTTTATACTAGCAATTTATCAAAACCGCCTGACAATGGATCTAGAAATCAACAAATAACACTTAATGGCTTTAAGGCCATAAACTACTCAATTAAACCTCTAGAAATGCTAACTAGAAATTGTCCAATCAACTTAAACCGCAACATGCATTTATCACCAACAATAGCCAACTGATTTCATACAATTTTCCAACACAATAATCCCTTCCTTCCACGTTTGCCAACATTTAATTGTTATTAATTGTGTTTTCGTTCAGCAACTAAAACTAATGATTTCAAAAAAAAAAAAAACGCCAGCCATATATTTAAGCATGCTTCACTATCTCTATGGAGGAAAATAAACGCATGTCATTTGTTTAAAAATCACTTTAGTGTAAACAAACAAAAAAGAAATCCCCCGAAAGCTTTGTTTAAACTAAACAAAAGAAAAACACAATAAAATAAAGCGAAATCACAAAACTACTGGAACATGAAGTTTCCATACAAATTTATACGCTTGTACAATATAATAATGATGAAAACACCAAAGATATATACTCGTATTTATAGGCATATCAGCCAACCAAAACGCGATATATTTATTTGACTACCACTCATGGCTTGGATATGTACTCGTATTAATTGTCTGTCAGTGCTATGAGTTTGTGTGTGGTTTATAATTTTGATTGATTGTTTCAAAACTGAGAAGATTAGAGTATTAATGTTTGTTTGATAACACACACACATACACTTGCACTCAACCCCATCAGCCGGCAACGACCCCAAGTGAAACAAATTAATTTAAATAATTTTACGATTATTATGGGGTTCGTTGTTTTTATACCCATAAAAATATATAATCGCAATTTTTTTCCAGGCGATATTTTTTAAATGTTTAAATTCAGTATTGTGTCTATGATAATTGTGCGCGCTCTGAAGTAGCGTTTAATAAATCATAATTAATTATTAAAGATGAGTTAACGTTCAAGCAAATGTATTTAATATACATATTATTTAAAGATCATCATCGGTGTATAGCAGTTGTTGGCTGACGGACAGACGGGCCATGGCGTCTGGTGGTGTTTGAAAAAAATACAAATAAACAAAAGACTTAAGGCACGAACTTTTTGTGTCATCGCTAGTCATGGACCTCGTTGAGAGTGTATTTAATCGTTTTTAATGCTACTTAATCATATTCAATCACTCATTTAAATAAAACAAGTGAAAAAGTTACTTGTGATGCTCTGTGAGATACCCTACACCACTCTGCTATTTATCATATTAAGTCACTTTAAAAAAAAAGTAAAAACTGTTGTCTATGATACCCTATGGGATACCCTACACCATTCTGCTATTTAAATAAAACAAGTGAAAAAGTTACTTGTGACGCCCTGTGAGATACCCTACACCACTCTGCTTTTTATATTTTTTATATTTAAAAAAAGTAAAAACATTTTAAAAAAAAGTAAAAACTGTTGTCTATGATACCCTATGGGATACCCTACACCATTCTGCTATTCAAATAAAACAAGTGAAAAAGTTACTTGTGATGCCCTGTGAGATACCCTACACCAATCTGCTTTTTATATTTTTTATATTTAGTCACTTTAAAAAAAAGTAAAAACTGTTGTCTATGATACCCTATGGGATACCCTACACCATTCTGCTATTCAAATAAAACAAGTGAAAAAGTTACTTGTGATGCCCTGTGAGATACCCTACACCACTCTGCTATTTATATTTATATTTTTTATATTTAGTCACTTTGAAAAAAAGAAGTAAAAACTGTTGCTTATGACACCCTATGGGATACCCTACACCATTCTGCTATAACCAGTATAAAGCATCTCTGTCTGCAGCTTAAGCAAGGTCGAACTCAATATGTTTGTCACTCATAACGTACCATACAAAATTATTGGCTTCTACAGCTTCAGGACCAAAAAATGGTCCAGTTTCATCATTGTTAAATAATGGCCGCTCATAACGTACACGCAGAGAAAAAACATGGTTACTATATTGGCACGGCAATAATAATTTGTTCTCCGCAATAAAAGTATGTTCGTCACAACCATAGCATTGTTAACTGAATTTAAGTTTGACAATAGTATGATTGCCGCAATATTAATATTGTTGAAATGTAACAATAGTATTATTGCCAAATTTAAAAATGAAAATATGGTTATAGCAACAATACGAATATGGTTGGTGCGACAAAAGTATTGTGTTTTGCGTTTTATGTTAACAATAATATGGTTACGGCAATCATTCTGTATGATTGTAATTTTTCTTCATTTGAATATGGTTTTAGAATAAATGCGGATCTAATGCAATAATAGCACTTTTTATAACGAAATTAATTTTTAAACAAGCTGCTTTGGCTGTGTTTAACTGAAATATTTTTAATAAAAATGCTTACGTTTATTTAAACTTATTTTTTCTACTGTAAAATAAATCACTCCTATTACGAGGGCGGTTCGGAAAGTTCTTAGCCTATCAATGAAAGAGTATAGTTAGTTTTTCAAAAATATTTTTATTTTTCAATATAATCTCCTGAAACTTCAATACACTTAGTCCAACGCTTATCTAGCAATTCTATCCCTTGATTAAAATAGTTTTCCTCAAGGTCTTCAAAATAGTGGTTTACAACTGTAATTGCATCATCATTTGAGGTACAACGCTTGCCAGCAAGGAACAAGTAAAAAAGCCAAGGTAACAGGTAAAAGTCACTGGGAGCTAAATCAGGAGAATAAGGTGGGTGGTCAAGCAACTCGTACTTTAATTCGTTGATTTTAGCCATTGTTAAAACACTCTTGTGCGCTGGTGCGTTGTCTTGATGAAAAATTATTTTTTTTGTTGTAAGCCAGGACGTTTTTCTCGAATTTGTACATTTAATTGATCTAAAAGGTTGCAATAGTACTCTGAATTTATTGTTTTACCCTTTTGCAGATAGTCAATCAATAAAATACCTTTGAAGTCCCAAAAAACCGTTGCCATAACCTTACCAGCCGATTGAATTGTTTTTGCCTTCTGAATTGTTTCCTTCAGCTTCAGTCCATTGTTTGGATTGTTCTTTTGTCTCTGGAGTATAGTGGTGGATCCTTGTCTCATCAGTTATGAAACGACGCTTAAAATCCATTTTATTTCGCTGAAAACGATCCAAAAAAGCTTGAGAAATGTTCATTCTTATGCGTTTTTGATCGACTCCGGCACCCATCTTGCAGAAAGCTTTTTCATCTGTAGTTCTTCATGCAAAATTAAATGGACTCGATCATTTGAGATGCCCATGATATTAGCTATTTCACGCACTTTTATTCGTCGATCATTTGATACCATATCATGCACTTTGGCTACAATTTCTGTTGTTGTTGCTGTTTTTGGACGTCCACTACGTGGTTCATCTTCAATGCTTGTACGACCACGTTTAAATTCATCAACCCAATTTTTTACTGTTGCATATGAAGGAGCACTTTCACCTAGCACATTCACCATATCATTATGAATTTCTTGTCCCGATAAACCCTTTTTATGTAAATATTTAATGACACCACGCATTTCTAATTTTTCCATTGTAAAAAAATCACGGATGCGTCTTTTGTGAACACTTGTTTCTATATGAAGGAGTTGCCAGATCGAAACAAAATTTAACATGTGTTCATAACAGAGATGGAAGTTTCCAAAACACTTAACTTTTTTCTGTTTATACCGCCCTTTTTGTGCTAGGCTGAGAAGTTTCCAACCGCCCTCGTATTTTGAATTTAATGTATTTTTAAATAATTTTCATTATTCAAATCCATCTTTGAAAACTTAACCCAATTCTAATAAATAATTTTGGGGATCATAGTATAATTGTGTGTGAATCATACTATGGTTGTAGGAATCATAACATGGTTGCGTGTGAATTATACTATGGTTGTGAGGGTCATACTATGGTTGTAGGTGAAACATACTATGGTTGTGAGGATCGTACTATGGTTGTGGTGATCATAGTATGGTTGTGGTGATCATAGTGTGGTTGAGTGTGAATCTACTATGGTTGTAGGGATCTTAACATGGTTGCGTGTGAATCAAACTATTGTGAGGATCATAGTATGGTTATATTTGAATCATACTATTGTTGTAAGGATCATAATATTGTTGTACCACAACCATATACCCAACAATAGTATTATCATCTTCGAATATTGTCACCACAACCATATTTTTTTTTCTGCGTGTACCATCAAAAAATTTGACCGAGATCGGATGTAATTTCTGGCTTCTAGAGCTGCAGGACCTCAAAACGGAAGGGTCCTTTGTATGGGGGCTATTCGAAAACATGAACGATATGTTTCAATGTTACAAGGTATGGGTTTTATTCGCTCGTAATGCTCCATGGTAGGTATTGGTAGGAATCGGTTGTAATATATGGCGATGGTCATGTCGTTGGCCCATACATGAAGAATGTACCAAGTTTCCTCGAAATCGGTTTATAATTGCGACTTTTACTTTGATTACAGCAATAGATGGGCAGACGGACGGGCATTGCTCAAAGGGATCAGATAGTGATTCGGAGTCGATCGGTATTATTTGCAAAGGGCCTATCTCCATTCCTTTAAGAAGCTGCAAACATCTGAATAAAGTAATAATGCCCTGTACCACGGTGTGATGTAGGGAAAAAATTAATTTGACAAACCGAACCATATAAAGTGTGTTTTTTTCAGACTTGTGGTTTTTAAGAAGAAATATAACGCATATAATTTAAAGGTATGGCCAAGAATTTAGCTTCAAGACAAGGGTTTGGCATTATGATTTAAAATGATTTCGGGCAAGAGGTCGCCGCGGCTGGCTCGAATAAATTCCTGCCGAGAGGCCCGATTTTTGACTACTTTCTGCACCATTTGCGGCCGTATGTCAGCAAGAACGCATCTTATAGTCTCTCCTTAGGCGTCAATCGTGTCGGTCTTATCTGCGTAGACAAGCGACTTCACATAACCCCACACAAAAAAGTTCAGCGGTGTTAAATCCTACAATCGTTCACCGAAAGTTTCCTTCAATAAATTGATTGTTGCGTTGGCTGTATGGCATGTAGCTTGTTGGAACCAAAGGTCGTCCAGATCAATTTCCTTTACTTCAGACAGGAAAAAGTAAATCGTTATGGTTCTTTAGCGTTCCCCATTGATTGTAAAATTATGGCCGGCTTCAATTTTGAAGAAATATGGACCAATGATTCCCTCTGCTTATAGAGCACACCAAACAGTGACTTTTTGAGGATGTTACGGCGTCTCAACAATAGCTTGTGGATTTTCATTACTCCAAATGCGACTCTTTTGGTTATTTACGACTTACCCATTCAACCAAAAGTGAGCTTCATCGCTGAACAAAATTGTCTTGTAAAAATCGGAATGGGTGGCCATCTCGTTTCGGGTCCATTCACCCCGATTTGCAAACGATGTTTCCAAGTAAGTCTATTCATTATGAAATGGTAAACCAAACTGAGCATAAATCAAGTGACAGCTGTCAAAAAGACCAACTCCGAAAAAAGTGTGGCCAGATGGAAAACCACACATCTAAAAAAACACCCTTTATAATAAATTCATTCACCACACCAGCTAAGGTGCGGTTAAGACTTAATACTTTCAATTAACTATATTTATGCATGTGTACTAAAGGGTGGTCCAACCATAATGCACGATGTTAGTTGTGAGTACCACCTTTACGTCAAATTTTTTGCCCAACTTAAGTGGACATTTCTCTGACTTAGTGTAGAGAGGTACACGAACAAATGAGCAGCGCGCTTTGATTTTTGAAATCCTTTGCGAAAACGGGCGTTTAAATCAAAATACATTTCGAGCACTTTTTTAACGACCAAATGTATCCACAGTCGGAAAAATTGTTCGCAAATTTCCGCAAACCGGGTCTATAGGAAATGTGAAAACGAATATGCATGCTCGCCCAGCACGTTTTATCATCGTTCTGGTATCGGGCCGTACATCTCCGAAAATGGGGTCGGGCAAGTGAATGGTCTTCTCTATCGCAAGATATTGACGGAATTCTTGTGGCCAGAAATTGAGGATATGGACCTGGACGATATGTGCTTCCAACAGGATGGTGCCAGTGCCACACTGCCAACGAAAAAAAACGTGAGAAACTCAATGGCCGTGTTATCTCACGTCGTGGCGATGTAAGTTGGCCGCCACGATCATGTGATTTGACAACGTTAGACTTCTTTCTTTGAGATAATATGGCACATTAACGACATTGAACCTCCATTATGTCTCAGAGTCATTGAAAATATTGACCATCGTATAGAGGTATAACACCGAAACCATGGCAAGCATTTGGCTGATATTTTGATACACACATAATTGTCATAGATGCTTCTATTATAATAAAAAAATATTAATATAATTCTTGGAAGTCTTTTTGTTCTATTTCCAATAAACATCGTGCGTTTTAGTTGAACCACCCTTTAGGACACCTTTACAAGTGTAAGTTGTGAGCCGATGACTGCTCACTTCTCACAATTGGAACAACTTACAATTGAAGTTTCCCTGATATACTTTTAATTAAACATTTTAATTATCCGAAGAAGGCACTGAACATAGGATCATGACTGCTTATAAAAAATACCTGCAATTTGATAATGCCCTTATGCATAACCGCCGAGTGATAGAAATTACCTAAAACATTTTGAATTTCAACACTCTGGCCTCGCATGTTACACTTGCCTAATCCTAGGCAATTTTGGCACATTTTCCAAGAATTTCATTAACCAGCAACTGTCGTAACCAGAGCAATTATACCATTTCGTTGTTATGTTTCTTTCTTCTAATCCAATAAACCGCCTAGGCCTCCTAACAAGCCGTAATATTTATCCAACATCTTAAAGGATAACCAAAGATCTTTTCGCACAATCTTTGAATCTCCAGGCGGAAAAAACCACAAGGTGTCTTAAGCTAAGGCAACCACACCGCCGACCACACAAGCCACAACCAAAGCGAATCCTTTAAAGGATACGCTGCCTTAAGTTTGTAAACAAAACCAAAATATATTTTGGCTGGCGTAAATAATCGCCAAGCCCAAGTTAGCCTGTTTCCGCCAATTGACCAGTGTCTGTCGGTCTGCTGGTCATTGGCTGTAAAATTTTATTTGGTTTGATACACTTGGCCCACCTTTTTGCTTTAGACACAGCGAGGAAAACAAAAGGAAAAACGACGGATAATCTTTAAATTTAATTAAACCGCAAAGCATGACAGACACAAAACTAGACACAAACACACAAGATCATATAACAAGGATTTGCCAAGGATGTTGTAAAAACAGACAGAGGTTCAAACACAAGAAGGAAGGCAGGCAGGCAGAGAAGGTAAAGGAAGCTAGTTTGCACAAGGATCTTTGTGAAATCATAAAACATGAACTAATTGTTATATGCTCTTCAAGACAGCCCTGTCCAGAACATTTGTTGCCAGCAAGTGAATATCTCAAATCTGTTAACTCTGGCACCGCAGGAGTCCTCAAAACAAACTCCAGGCTGTTTGAATGTTGTTACATCTTTTTGGCAGGATATCTTTGTAAATGATTTTGCGGTTTTGACACACAGTTTGAAGGGAAAATACAAATTCCTATGCCCAGTCACTTCCATAGCTGCTTTCGTGCCTTCGCTGAAGGTTACTTACCTCATGAGACTCTAGACATCCTGCTAACACCACTGCCGTTTATCTATGCCTCACCACAGGATTGCATTGTGCCATTGACGTTGACCTCATGTTTATCGTCCTGCAGAAGCAGTTGTTAACAGTAGTTGTGAATTACTTTTTTTTTGCTTCTTTCCGTCGCCCTCGAAAAAAGCCTGCAACCTTGACTTGTCACTTAGTCGATCGTCCTTGTACGGGTATCCTGGCTGTGTATTCTAGGGCTCTTAACCTTGACTCGCCCAAGCGGTCTCAAAGGATAATTTTAAGTTAAAAACTTTCTTAGTCTTGTTTAAACATTGTGCATTTGACCCTGAATTAATTTGAAATTATGTATTAATGAAAATGATGTGTAACGGCCGAATCACTTTTGTTTGCTTGGGCCATTCAATTCGAAACCTTGACTGCCGTTAATGGTCCAGTTTTAGGCGGACGTGTGTCAGTTTTATGGGGGTTCGCAAGGATTTTGTTTCGTGTTTTTCTCTAAAGATTTTCCTTCGATTTTCTCACAACTTGGGTGGCTGTGCTAAGTTGCAGTAGCATTTGTTTCTCCATTTTAAGGCTGCCTCAAGGTTAAGTGAAAATCTTTAGAAAACCTCGGTTGTCGAGACTTTTTGTTAGCCTTGACTAGAGTTAATCAAGGAAATGGTACAGGTTGCAGTTTTCAAGGCTTGCAGTTAACGGTAGCATTTGTTTAAACATAATATTCCTTCTGGAAGGAAAACTTGGCAACCTTGACTACACTCAATTTAATACAAGGAGGCGAAGTGTGCCTCTTAACTGCTGGAGTTTTCAAGGATAGTTTCGAAAAGTTGCCAGTGGCAGTTGTTTTGACAACATGTGAATATTTCAAGGATTGATACTCGTATGCCTTGGGAAAATGTAAGCGTTCTAATAGCTGGTCGTGTGTCTGTTCTGCTGGAGTTCTCAAGGTTGGATTTTTTGCTCCCAGTGTGAATACTTTTAAGGCCGACTTTTCAATAAGCCAACCCAATGTGTCTGTTCCTTAAAACTTTTAATTCGCCTAAAATCCATTAAGAAACAAAGCAAATATTTTTATTTTTACAAATATTTGCGAGGGGCAAAACAATAATTCCGTGACTTTTTGAAAAAAAACTTTATTTTGGCAAAACAAATTATTTCTTTAATATTCTCCTTTTAGCTCAATACACGTAGTTCAGCGTTTCTCCAATTTTTGTATTTTCGAAGTCCATTAAAAAGGTTGAATGAATGAATCTCTTCCCACCGAGGCATTTCTTTAGATTTGGAAATAGTCACTATGGGCTAAATCCGGATAATATGGCGGCAGAGGTACACATTTGTAATCCAATTCATGCCATTGATACTGCACACGTGTGCACCCTTGATGAAAAAGAACTTTTTTCTTAGCCATATGGGGTCGTTGTTTTTTAAATCCTCGTTAAATCGGCCCAATAAGTTGGCATAATTTTCGTTTTCGTTTCGTTTGTTTTTTTCCTTTTGAAGGTAATCGATCTGTATTTTCCAGCGTAAATGCCAAAAATCTGTTGCCATCGCCTTATTGACCGACAAAGTCACCTTGGCCTTCTTCGAAGTCGCTTCACAGCCCGGAGAAACCCATTGTTAAGACTGCTGCTGGATATCCGGAGTGTTGTAATGGATCCAAGTTTCATCCACATCTACAAAACGCCACAAAAACTCATGCGAATTGCGGTTAAACAACTCCAAACATTCCTTTGAAGTTTTCACACGATTACGTTTATGGTCAATTGAGAGCAAACGCGGCACCCATCTTGCAGACAGCTTTCTTAAGCCCAACTGATCATGTAAAATCGAAACCACACTGCCATACGAATTGCCTATGGCATCAACAATCTCACGCACTTTTACTCTTCGATCGGCCAACACCATATCGTGGATTTTCTCGACATTTTCGGGCGTATTGACATTCCAGAACGTTTAGTGCCATTTGAACTTCTGCGGCCACAACGAAAGTCAGTAAAGCACTTTTTTTACCATTGAAATCAATGATGCAGAGTCCCCATAGTGTTTATTTTCCAGCTTTTCCAGATTGACGGGTTGATTTGGTTGATTGACGTGTTTTTTCCTCAAAAAATAATGCTTAATGAGCACTCAAAATTCCCTTTTTATTTTTAACAAAATCCACGAGGTTGTATGTTTTGAACAGCTGTTAAACACAAACTAAATGACGGAACTCTCTCAAAATTTGACAGTATCCTACTAACAGATGGTACTCGATTGGAGCTGTGTTGCATTTCATCTAACTACGAGGGAAGTTGGAAAAGTCACGGAATAATTTTTATGCCCTCGCATAAAGGTTTTGTCCATTCTCCATAACTCTTTATAATCTTCCTCAACAACCTTTTACAACTGACAACGTAAAGATATTCCCAGACAACCAAGCAGCGATCAAGGTACTGTCATCCACGACAGTCAAGTCATGAAGGCTTTTAAAAAAGAAATAGCCAATTAAGAGCTTTGTCGAGAAATCATTTAGGTCCTTGAACAAAATACTCGTAACTTTGACGGCAACGAAAAATCTGACGAGCTTGCAGGAAATGATCAGCTTAAAAGGCAGTAGACAACGGCATTCCTTTTCAAACAAAAACACACACTGAGAACAAATTCGTTGCTACAACTGAATTGCTTTACCCACCGAATGATTGAGGTTATATGTGCTCGAGTATTTCAGCAGTAGAACCGAACGTTAGTTGGTGCTTTGTAATTATCAGTTATTGAAACTGTTGTATCGGTACAACTACTAATTCCGAAGCTGCAGAAGACAATTTTTGAATTTACCAAACAAATTAAAATTGTAGTCGAAGACATAAACTGTTCGCTTTCACAATTGAAGTAGTTGAAGTACTCACAAGATGATGTATGATTGGACGATTGGCTTAACGTCAATAAAAATCGAATTATTTTATTTTTTAAAAAAAAAATCCCATTAAGTAATTCGTTACAGCAACAAAATGTTTGCAAAACTAATGATTTTCACAACCACCAGTTGTGACAAAAAAATATCACTTTCGCATTTCATAGGTATGACCGATTCATAAGTTGTGAGTACAGTATTTCGAACCAAATATCCACTACGATTATAAACATTTGGTGATTGCAACCGAAATTGCTCGTTTGCAACCGAAGCATTGTAGTTTTAAGCGATTCCTATTTTTTTTCTCTGTGTGTAGTTTTCAGCTAGGTTCATATTGGGAAATTCTTGAGGCAAATTTGTGCAAAAGACTGCAAAACTGCTAAAACAATTTTCTACTAACTATTTTTTACAGTGTATTTACAAATAGCTACAGATACAAATTAAAATTTATTCAAATATCCAAATAGTTTATATTTCTTCGGCATTGCGCTAATAGTCGCAATCATTCCATGATTAACGCCTCAGTAAAACCTTTGAATTTTTTGTATCTTTTACAAAATATGAAATTAAAACCACGAAATATGCTGAGTGGACTTTAATTTTCCGATTAAGTTTTAACGTTGTGCATATTTTGCATACTTTTTATATGTACTCAAATTTGTTGTATTTTTACTTTGTAACGTCTACAATTTTGGTTTCGATCGGATGACAAATCGAAAATATGCATAAATCCCGGGTCTACTCATCAGGCATTTGGGTTCATGTATGTCTCTTAAGTCTTTTGTTTCAACCCTGAAATCTTCCATCGAGTAATTACAAAGTTTTACTCCTCCTTCGCTTCTTAAATATTTTCCGAAAGAGACAATATTTTTACAACACCGTGGGCATTTTTCTTCAATCAAATATAACACGCAGTTATTGAAGGTCTTAGGGCCATTTGCTCCCTAAGACCTTCAGTAACATCAATAAAACTAATTGAGAGGACAAGTAAGTAAAGCCCTTGTCGCGAGAAATACAATAAAGAAAACTGACACACGACTCTAAGTGCGGTAGTCAAGGACAACGTTGCAAAGTTAATTTAAACACGAACACGCGACCGTAATTGCAGTAGTCAAGGACATCGTTGCAAAGTAACTCTAAATGATTATGTGAAATAATTTACAAAACTACTTAACGCGTCTGATGTGTCAACAAAATATATGTGACCCTGTATTTCGTACGTGGGCTCCTTTATTAGTTTGCTTGTGAAAATTATTCATGAAGACGAAACGAAAAAACTGACACACGTCTGCAATTACTACAGTCAAGGACATATTTTGGCAGAGGTCATATTTTAATGATCTTAAGGAAATTGATAACTCAGGCTACTGACGTTATGAAGGTGGATATTAGAGGTTCTTAGTTCTAAGATGATGGAAGTAATAACACTATGAATTTTAATTTTTATGTATGCTGTGAGAAACACGAACGCTTTTGAAATTCTCGCTTCGTATGTAATGATGAAACAGCTTTACCCTGCTTTATTTATTTGCATTTTCCGTAATTAAGAAGCCGTTCGGCCGATAAAGCTAATTACAGTAAACTACAACATAGCTTATTTCATTTTGCTATTGTTCTTCTAAAAAGTGGCCCAAATTAAACGCACGATTTAAACAAAATGTTTTTAGACAATTATCTTTTTGTTTGTTATCATAATAGAAGGATCTATGGCAATCAAATTCTACCAAATTCTGGCCAGGACTTCGGTGGCATATCTCTATCCGTTGGTCCACATTTTCCATGACTATGAACCATAATAAAGGTTCCATATCGTTAAAGTACCTAGTTATCTCATCCTTAAGCTCTTGAATGGTTCTTGGCTTATTGACACACACTTTTTCTTTTAAATATCACCAAAGAAAGAAGTCAGATCACATAATTGTTTCGCCCAATTAATATTGCCACGACGAAAGATAATACGGCCATTGGATTTATCGCGCAAAAAAGCCACAGTTTCGTTGGCTGTGTGGCAAGTGGCACCATCCTGTTGCAGACACATATCGTTCAGGTCCAACACCTTAATTTCTGGCTACCAGAATCCCTTTATCATCTCGCGACAGCGAACACCATTCACGGTAACTACTAGGCCGTCCTAATTTTCAAAGAAGTATAGCCCGATGACACCGTCAGCCTATAAACCGCACAAAAAAGACACTCTCTGTGGAAGCATTGGCTTTTTAGGAATAACTCGTAGATTTTCATTTCCCCAAATGCGGCAATTCTGCTTGTTAACGTATTCACTGAGGTAAAGGTATGCCTTGTCGCTAAAGATGATTTTCTTTAGAAAGTCACTATATACTTCTGTCTGTTCAACTCTTGACCTTGAAGTAATCCGCCGAGCAATTGCTTTAAGGCCAAGAAGGGGCTACCACTTCTGGAAGGAGATTCGCCTTCGGCGCCTGTGTCTGATATGCGGGAGGTGAAGGCACGCCTAGAGGAGTACGTGGTCTCAAGGTGGAGGCAGCGGTGGACAGAAAGTGACAAGGGCCGGGTGACGTATGAATTCATACGGAACGCGGACTTTGTTAAGCGACGCCCTGACTTTGGCTTCGGCCTAAGTCTGGGGTTCTTACTGACTGGCCATGGCTCTCAATGAGTTCCTTCATCGAAGGGGTCTCTCCGAGACTCCTGATTGTCGATGTGGGGGTGGTCTGGAGAACTGGAAGCACGTCCTGTTGGTATGTCCGTTGTACAGCGGCATAAGGGACTTGGATGGAATGGGCATTGTCCAGACCGTCGACAGGTCCGACTTCAGTCTTTGCTTAGGGGATGATCGGGCTTTTAGGAGGATGGGGGAATATATGCCTTCAATAGGAGAAGACTCGCAGGAGCAAGGGGGTTTTCTGGTGCGACCATTCGCGGATAAGGCGTGGCATTGTCGTTGCCTCACACAAGCGCCGTTGGATCGCTGTCGTCGTTGAAGTGTTTTTCGTCGTTGTTGTTCCCCTGCTGTCTTGTCACGCGTGAGGGAGGCAAAGTGTTTTGTTGTTGTTCGTAACGTCCGTGCTGGTGCCAGTCTCTGGCCATCGAATCGCCCGTGAGTGCGACTGTTCAATGTTTGTAATTTGTCTGTGTTTTTGGTTGACTTTTTGGTGCGGGTGACCAGTCCCATGTTGTATGGAACAGAAACTGGAAGTAGCCTTTTGGTTACGAGGTCTGACCGGAGACTTAAATCAGGTAACACGGGTAGTCAGGAGCCCCCTGAACTTGTTCTGGACATTTCGAATAAGTAGATTCTTTTTGGATACAATATACATCAATAAATATATTAAAAAATATTTGGTCCAAAAATATTGAGTACTTTTTATTTTACAGCATAAACGTGCGTAACAGTATTTATATTTACACAACCACGATCTCGAGCTGGAGGATTTAATTATTTCATCATATAGATATAAAAGGTCGTATATTAATTATTTATCTACAATTGTATAATAAATATTAGACAAAGCTTCTGCAATTGAGAGAAGTTTCCCCTAGCTGCTTAATGGAATGTTTTGCGACTTAAGCAAATAGCGTGCTATGCTAAAATGTAGCTTACTTACTGCCTATTAGCAGACCGACCGAGAAACGTATAAAATTATATTGTTTCCGAATTGAATTCGAATTCCAAATATGCAAATAAAACGGATTCCTTTGTGGTTTCCCCAAAAACTTGATGTGAATTTTGCTCCAAACACGATGTGACTTTTCGATATTTGTTTTATAAAACAGCCACAAAAATAACACTTTAAAAACTCATTCGCCCCCCTCCCCAAATAAAATGCAAATTTACCAATTCTAAACAATCAGCAATACCAATTCTAAACGCCTTTAATGTCAAAAACAAACGAGAAAATCGTAAAATGTGATCATTCCATTAAGGCAAGCGGTAATTAAACAAAAGACTTAAGAGGCGAACTTCAACGCAAATGCCACCTCAACAACAGTTGATCGCCAATTAATCGCTTTTAATTAAACCAAGCACACTGTCATCCGCTGCCGGAGAAAACCACCCACCTACACTCATTTCATTTAGAATTGATTTCAATTAATTTGAAAGCAATCATTCAAGATTTCCATAATATTTGCTTCACACAAAAGGCTCGGCTAATTTATAGCTGTCTGGTTTTGGGTCGGCTTGTTTGCTATGACACACTGTGTGGTTTCGTTTAATTGCATTTGTTTGGCTAATTAATTACTTTATAAATCAGTTAACAATTTAATTAAACAACGCAACCTTAACGGCAGCAACAAACAACAGCATTAATGCAAATAATTTCGTTTTTTTTTCAAAAAAATAATGTTTTAATGAAACACAAAAAGTAACGCTCACACAGCAAACTGAAATGTTAAAGTCGAGATTAAGCAGACAGACCGACAGACAGACAGACTATTTTGCATCTCCAGCCAAAGTCGGTGGCAGGAGACGATCGGAAGGGAACGTCTGAGACATAGAGAGAAAACGATCGCGCTTTTAACAACTTAATTAATTGCAATTGAAAAGCGTTGAAATGAACACTGTACACTGGCAGACACACAGGCGGACGGACGAACGTACTGGCAGACAGACATAAACACGAGCGGACGGACGAATATTTTAACACTCAAGTGGAGGTTGACGCTTACTCTTTAAAACTCTTCAGTACTTGTGCAGTAAATGGAAAAAATATGAATATTCTTGTTCAATAATGGATAAATGAACGTTGACGTGGTTTATAAAACCCACATCGAAAACATGTTTAAGACACCTGAGAGTTTTGTAACGGCCTTCTTGAGATTTTTTGAAGGCTTAAGTGTAGCGATACATCGAAATTCAATGATTATAGAGAATATGGGTAGATGACTGGGTAGCCCATAATATTAATTTAAAAAAAAACCTCCCATTGAACAACCATTCAGGAATGCCACTGGACAGCTGGTCATGATTTTCAACAATTTATATGTATAGGGTGGTCATTTTAAAGGTAGTTTTTCAAAATAAAAAAAGCACAAAAATTCAAATCAAGTGTAGACTCTTTAATGTTTATTCGAAACGACATTGTATGCCATTTATTTTCTGATTTTGAATATCCTTTATAACATATGCGGTTTATGGGCTGGTGTCTGGAATCATCGCTCCATGTGTTTTCAAATTTGTAACTGGCGATCAACCTTGATGTTTTATTTTTCAATAGGGTTTTTTCTACATATTATGTTGGCCGCAACTACGACTCAGGGTGTCCACTCTGAGAGTCCAATTTTGGATGACTCTTTGAACATTTCGACCGGCATTGTGAAATGCTTGAACACCGTGGTTTTCGCGGTGTAAGTCTCTCCATGATGAAATGGCAAACAATACTAAAAAGAAATATAAATAATGGTAAAAACAACTCACGCGTATTGCGAGAAAAAAACCCTATTGAAAATAATACATATAAATTGATCACCAGTTACAAATTTGAAAACATATGGAGCGATGATTCCACCAGCCCATAAACCGCACCAAACCGTGGTTTTCGCGGTGTAAGTCTCTCCATGATGAAATGGCAAACAATGCTGAAAAGAAAAAAATAAAGATTAACACAACGCACGCGTGATCAGTGAAAAAAACCTATTGAAAAAATGATTGCACAATTCTTCTGTCAGGACCTAAAGTGGATGACATATGGGAGAAAATAAATTGTTACCTCACTGACTTAAGACTTTTTTTCACTGTGAGGAGATGCAGGTTCTTACCGTACGCAGACAGAATTTCATATTGTCTAAGCAGTATCGGCTTGCGTGTCTTAGCATTAGTCATCCTAACCGCCGTCTCATGGACAGGATGCCTCCGCCCAGGCAGATCAGGTACGATCTACAGGAGAGAGGTCCAGCGTCATAAGATAGAGTCTTTTGATCATGCAAAATAATCTGGCAGGTCTGAGCGACATTCACGCTGATTAAGTCGAAGCAGCAGTATCCAGCTATAGAGGGAATCTAGTGCTAGGGGAACATAGCCCAGAGATTTTACCAGAGGAGAAGACGCTACCTCGGCAGACGCGCGTGGTTCTGGCTCAGCTAAGATCTGGATGGTGCCGCATCCATAATTCGTATTGGGAGCGAACTGATGGCTATCGATCAGACGTCAGTTCCGCCTGTCATCAGGATGACATGACGTGCTGCACCTATTTAATTGTCCGACCAAGCCCACCTAGTTGAACACCAGGTCTCTGGAAGACTGACAGCATGCCGGGGGATTGGAACCTCAGAGTACTAGGCCCAATTCACAAAAAAGGAAGGCAAGACCGTTTGCGCCAACTACCGCAGAATAAGTCTCATATCCTTCACGTATGAAATACACACGATTATATTGTGAGAAATATTGCAGCCTTCGGCGTGGGCCGAATAGGTGAACAGTCGATCAAATATCAAATACTCCTGCAAGAGAATACATTTTTTAAACCATCAAAACGTGTGCATCTTTGTTGAATGACGACGGAAGGACAAAACGAGATTTATCTGAAGTTTTTTTTAAAGATTTAATTGAAGAATTTAATTTAAAGGGTGACTACAGTTTTGATGAGCTCTCCTTTATCATCATAAGACCCCAAGCAATGAATGTGCTGTAACTATGATTAGTGGCTAAACAATTAGGGCAGGCAATTTCGAGAACTACCGGAAGTAGAGTTTTCCACCGGACACAATAAAAATCACTCGCACTGTAAACATTCTAAAACACACACACGTTACAGTGCATGAATTTTATGAAATTTGTTGTCTTCTATTCATTTACCATCATTGCAATATTTGATTACTATTCTAGCTTATTTACAAAATTTTAAATTGAGTGGCGATAAAATTAGCATACCATTTTTTCGGTTGAAATTTAAGAGTTTTCTTATATTTTTTACAGATTTTTTTTAATTTTTTTTTTATATTTTTTACAGCCAGAAACGCGTTTAACGATAACTACCGCAGAAAGCTCAGTCAGGGATGACCGACCGAGACTACGGTGGAGAGGCCAAATAAAAAATGCTACGAAAATTCTTGGTTCTGAAAACTGTAGGAAGCACGCTCAGTACCAAATTGCTTATAAAGAAGATATTCTGGAGCCAGCCTAAATTAGTAAGTAGAAAAGATTTCCACATTCAATTTTTATAGAAGGCTGTGGAATATATGTGGACGCATTTTTTTTTAAATTAACAGTTTAAATCCTCTTGTGCACGGCTAAAGTTTTATTTGAGAAGTCGTACACACTTTTTAAGGGACGTGGTGCAATGACCATCGTTTAAATATGAACAAAGGTACCTTATGAATTAAGTTTTACCACGACCTGAAGAAATATGGCCTCTGGGCATACTTTGGTTTGAAACGGTTTTTTTCGTTCAATATTTGAAATTTCGCCGTATTCAACCTGAAGTCCGACCACTGTCCGTTGATTGAGGCTCTGGTGTTTTCTATTCTGGTTGCAATATTGAATATATTCGAAGAGTTTCTTTTCTGTCCACGTTGTTGTATCTATGAATGCCGAATTTCTTCGGCAGACTTACTACCCCACCATCATCAGCACTGGTATTAACATTTAAATCAGCAGTTCTCGTATTTGAGAAGTAGAATTCCATTAAGAAAACTCAAACATTTTCGATATTCATGTAAATGACCATGGGTGGTTCGAAGAGTTCTCAGTCAGTCGCTGATCTTACAAAGATTTGAAATATTAACAGCCATGTTACGAATAGGCACAGATTGGCAGTAGCTTAACAGCTTTCAATGCCTACTTCACTAAACTTTATCACAATTGACTCATTGAGAAATTAGCATAAATGAAAAACAATTTTTGGAATTTGATTTCGACCTCCACTTATGGATAGTCTTTGGCCCAGTGAGAATAGGAAGCAGAGATTAACAAACAAAAATTGTTCAGCTTTTACGAGCTTTAAGGACCTCACTACGAGTAGTTATTTCAAAGGGTATCCATTACCATTATGTATGGAATACAAATTCATTTATGTGACTGGCTTCGCCCTGGCCCACAATGTCAACCCAATTTTTCAAGATCTTGGGAACGGTTTCTTGCTTTATCTCACGGATGTCGATATTCGCCTTAGGGCCTGAATATTTAAAGGATTGTGTGCCTTACGACGGTCCTTGAATTTGAAGGCTACACATTTCCTTTATGTATGGAATATAAATTCATGTGGCTTCGCTTCGCCCTGGCGCACAATGTCAACCCAACTTTGCGAGAACTTGGAGACGGTTTCTTACTATACCTTAGAGCCTGAATCTGTTATGAATTCTGTGCATTACTTCGGTCCTTGAAGATAGCTCAACAAAATTCCAAGGATGTGAATAGTCAAATAATATCGCTTAAGTGAATAAAAATTACCAAACTAGGCTCCCAAAAGCTGGATTGTAATGGAGGCTATGTGGCATTTCGCTCTATTCTGCTTAAACTTAAGATCGTTCAATTGTAATGCCTTCAATCTGCAGCCACAACTAAATAGTTTATCATGCCTTTGAAGCGCTCAACGCTCACGAAAAACGTAGTTACGGTAGAATTTGCCATAATAAAGATTTAGTCGATTGAAGGATTCCAATGTTAAAAAAATGTGACCTGATTTCTTTAGTCAAGCAGACATATTCAGCGTAATTTACTTTTAAGCGCATACAAACGTGCGTGTTTGTGTCCTTGACCATGGCCATTACTGTCGTGTGTCCTTTCCGTTATGAGCCTCTGGCAGGATTTTCCCATAACGATTCAATTACTTCAAATGTGTTTTGCAAGACCTTGACGAGAAACTCTAACGGTAGCAAATGTTTTTTTTTTATTTCATTTAAAGAGTTTTACAAAATTTTCTTTAATTATATTTGAAGTGATAAAAGTTAAGGTTAAACTAATTAGAAACGGTACAGGCAGTTTCTTTTTTTTTATCAAATAGAAATGGGCAAAACTAATATGGAACATAAAAACAATTATGTAAAATCGCTGCTGAAATCAAAAGACTTAGAAAACAAGCGTTACTTATAAAATAAAAGGCGAATGGATGGACATATTTGGTCTTTAATGGACAATGTCTAATTCATGAATATGTTCATATGTAAACCTTTATTAACATTGAAGTCCTTCAAAATATGTCCTTGTCTTTCAAAATGTCCTGTATCATTACACTTTTATTACAATCGTGTGTCAGTTTCCTGGGTGGCCTTTATATCGGTGTTTCTAAATGACTTCAATAAATACTTGCTGGGCCCCTCAAGGATATTTGGTGCAAATTAGCAACAGTAGTAACAGAAGTTGCTAATGTCCAAGTAAATATTTTCTTTCAAGAAGTAAGTGTGGAAAGGCGGTTATATTATGGATGAAGAGGTGAAAAAGTGGCACCATAGGAAGGTCTGTTATCGTAAAGCATATCCATTCTAAAGTTTTGACATTATGTGACTTAAAAATTTATTCAAGGAATTCTAATATTTTTCAAGTCGCCTATAAGCATTGTTAAGTTCTCTTTTGAAAACGTATACATTTTGTACATGTGTCTGAAGAAGCTGGATCAGCCTTAGAACAAGATCCTTCTTACTTACGAGGGCATATCCATAGTTCGGTGCTTTTTCAACTTCCTTCATAGTTATATGAAATGTAACACTGCCCATATATGAAATGTAACACTGCATCAAGTACCATCTGTTAATAGACTACTGTTAAATTTTCAGAGAGTTCCGTCATTTAGTTTGTGTTTAACAGCTGATCAAAAATACAACCTCGTCGATTTTGCTAAAAAGAATGGAAAAAAGTAGATTTCTAGTGATCATTACAACATTTTTTTTGCGAAAAAAACGTCAATCAAACCAAGCAAAAGCTTCAGAGATACAATGGGGGCATCATCAATTTCAATAGTAAAAAAGTGGTTTACTGACTTTCGTTGTGGTCGCAGAAGTAATACACCCGAAACTGTCGAAAAAGCCCACGATTTGGTGTTGGCCGATCAAAGAGTAAAAGTGCGTGAATTGTTGCTGCCATACACATTTCATATGGTGGTGTGGTTGCGATTTTACATGTTCAGTTGGGCTTAAGAAAGCTGCCTGCAAGATGTGTGCCGCGTTTGCTCTCAATTGACCATAAACGTAATCGTGTGACAACTTCAAAGAATTGTTTGGAGTTGTTGTGTAACCGCAATTCGTATGAGTTTTTGTTACTGTGGATCCATTACGACACTCCGGAGACAATCTATGCAATGGGTTTTTCCGCGAGAACCGGCTCCGAACAAGGCCAAGGTGACTTTGTCGGCCAACAAGGTGATGGCAACAGTTTTTTGGAATGCACGCGGAATAATCCACATCGATTACATTTAAAAGGGAAAAACAGTAAACGGCGAATATTATGCCAACTAATTGGTCCGATTTAGAGAGGATTTGAAAAAAGGAAGACCCCATATGGCCAAGAAAAAAGTTATTTTTCATAAAGATAATGCACGGGAAGCAATTGACAGTCTCAAGATCATCGATTTCATCCGCAGAATCGTGCAGTCTTCAACATAAGGCACGACGTCAACGTCGTCAGGTGGCTGTGCAAAAAGGGGGATACAGATAAAATAGTCGCGAAGATCCCAACCTTCACTAGGAAATCCCCTATTCAACTCTACGGGACTCCGGCTTCTTTTTTTGAAATTCCAATATGACTGGCGCTCACACTTATAGTTGACGATTCAATGCTTCACACAAGGTGTAAGATACGCGTTGATGATGTCCCCAAATAGGTAGACATTGCCTACCGTATCGCTGAGGTTACTGCTTAGAGAGGTAAAGGGTTTTCCAGTAGAGACATAACAAATTCTTATCTTTTTGTCAACGCACCCTTAAACATTTTTGGAAATCATTAAAAATTACTACCGACTTTCTGAGTCGGTGGTCTCAATTTTAGGAGCACTCACTCCAATTTTCGGCCACCCGACACCGACAGGCTGTACGTGCTATAGTAGATAAATTTGGATCCAAATGTTTACTTTTGAATGTTCCGGCGCCAAAAAGATGCCGTACTGCTCGAAGCGACGAAAATATTGCAGCCGTAAGTGTATCCGTTCAAAATAAGCCTCTTTAGAGGTGGCAAGAGTGAGTTGTATTTTCGTGGGCAATTGTGTGAAGAAAACTTGAAAAGTAAGGTTTACAACAGTAGTTCTCATTCGTTTGGAAAGAGCCTGGCCTTATAGAGTTCGGTTTTACTTTCAACAATTGCAGCAAGGCTTTCTGAAGAGGGTTGTCATGGACCCGAAATCATGATAAAAGTAGTGTGCAGCCACGAAAATCAATGTCACTTTGCCATTTTGTTAAAAACTTGTCTTCTAATTAAATATAGAAGCAAGAGGTCTTGAGCCGGTTTAATACCTGTTCAATGTGATCAAACTTACTCTAGAACTAAAGCCACTTGTTCATTTGAAACGCCGAAACATCTCCGATTGGGCCCGAAACATCTCCGATTGAAAATCCAGAATTTCATCGAAAAATCATCTTCAGCATGAAGCTCATTTCTGGATGATTAGTTTTGTCGATAAACAAAATATGCTTTATTGCGCAGCAACAAACGCACATGCGCTTCAAGAGACACATTTGCACCCAAAAAAAATACTGTGTTTTTTTCATGCCGGTGGTGTGATTGGGCCGTATTCTTTCGTCGATGATAATAATCGTCATGTTGCCGTCAATGGAGAGCGCTATCGTGACAGGTTAGAAAATAATTTTTGACTACAACTGGATGAGCTTAACGTCGCCGATATGTGGTTTCAACAAGACTGTGCCACTAGCCACACAGCACGCCTTACAATCGATTTGCTGAAAAGCGAATGCGGTAAACGTGTTATCTTGAGAAAGGTCCAGTCGAATGGCCACCTCGTTCATGCAAATTAACGCCATTGGATTTATTTGAATGGGGCCACATCAATTTATTGGTGGTATGCCAACACACCTATAACTTTAGACGAGCTCAGAGACAACATCCAACGCGAAATTGCCAACGTTCCGATCGAAATTTGTGCAAGAGTGGTGGAAAATTTGATCCAAAGAATAGAGCGCTGTACACGGACTCGAGATGGACACATGACCGAAATCGAATTTGATTCTTAAAATATAATATTTCACTACGAGCATAACTTCACTCGAAACGTTTTGTCATTTGAGGGCGAATTGTTTTGTTTAAAGTGTGTTGAACAATTCATCTCAGTCAAAAAATGGAATTATCCCGTGAACATTTCCGTGCGATGATTTTTTAAGGGTTTCGGCGTGACTACAGTAGCTCAAAGGCAGTGTATAACATTGTCACAGGTGACGAATCATGGATCTATGCATATTAACCCAAAACAAAACAGCAATCGACCGTATGGGTCTTTCAAGACGAGCCAAATCCAACAAAAGTTGTTCGTGGAAGAAGTACATCGAAGCAAATGATTGCGTTTTTTTCAGTATAACCGGCCATGTTGCCACAGCGCCTTTAGTGGAACGTAGGAGGTCAATTCTGAGTGATATACAACCGTCTGTTTGCCAAGAGTGTTCGAAGAACTGAGTAAAGTTAATAAGAGAAGACGGATCATTTTGCATCATTACAATGCGAGCTCTTACACATCAGCTGAAACGATGAGCTATTTGACCACTCGATATGTCAAATGATGGGCCATCCACCGTACAGCGCCCAATGACTTCTTCTTATTCTCTAGCATCAAGAAAAAAATGCTTTGTCAACGTTTTTCATCGCCCGAAGCAGCTGTTAGAGCGTTCAAAGCGCTCATGGTTTGGAGGTGTCTCAATCGGAGTGGAAAAATTGCTTCGAAAATTGGTTTGTGCGCATGCAAAAGTGTATTGATCTTAAAGGAGAATGTTTTGAAAACCAATAAAACCATTTCCAATGATAAATTATTGTGTTTTTATTGTCGGACCCGTAATATAAATACCAGCCCTCGTACACCTGGAATTAATTTGAACTCTATATTTTAAATATTCCGTGTTCTATTAATATTCAAAATTGTTATGTCCATAATGACAAACCCTGTATGTGCTTGATGTCTCAAACCACTTATCGAATCTTTTACCAAAATGCTAGTGTCGTCCAAACATGTAGCAATGTTAATAACACCTAAAAATTCTTAATTTTTTCTAAATGATTTAAATTTTCCCTCTTTTACTGCTGGCATCCCCACTATAACGTTTGTTGCTTAAGTCTTTCGATTTTTTTTTGGCAATATTTCATACCTACCGATGAAGATGCCAGTCTGGAGTTTTCGTATGCCCATTCCTCTTAGAACCACTTACGTTTTTGAGTAAAGAACTACTCATGTTCTTTGCTTAAGGTCGGAAAAAGATATTGAATAATATTTAACGAGAAAAAAAACCTTCAAAAAAAAACGACAGCCAAAGGCAATATTCCACAAAAATGGATGTGATGAAAAACCAGCAAACATAACAAACCCGCTATAAAAAAAAACACCAAACCAAACTCGCAAGTTTTGGAATTATTTAGTTGCCTCTTAGAAAAGGCTCAAGCTGTAGTAGATGATAGTTTTGGGGATCTTTCAGTACGTCCCTCCTAAAAAAAACACGCATGCACACATAAAAACTCGATTTGAAAACTTTAAACATCATTTATCATTTAAGGCTTGTGAGGATTTATTTATTACATGGAGCTATTGTGGTATTTTTTTTTTGCTTACAATAGCTGGCTGGCGGAAGGAATTCTCTGGTCAATTCAATAACGTATAGACGTGAGTTTGTGGCTGTATTTAAAACGTATTACTTTGCCATGAGGTACCCACTCTTCACCTGGCCGCAAAGTGTTAATGCGAACGCGGGTTAAAAAGTTAATGAACTTGTTGACGTTTTCGGTGATTATAGACAGCGCTAAGCCATACGTATAGAAGAATGTCTATTGGTTCGAGCTGCGCAAATAAACCGAAGCCGATATGTCCGCGTGTTTATGTAGCTTTCAAACATTTTGTGTTTGTTTATTTTGGCGCTTTAATTAATTTTTTGGCAATTTTGCTGCTGCTGTGTTCGTATCGATGTTTGTCCAAAAAATAAATTCGTTAAGGCTGCCAAATATGTTAAAAATATAATTTGCCCCAATGGCTAGAGAGTACGACCACTACTTCCAACGCATGAAATAAACTCATCTTGTTAACTACGTACCACGTAGCCAGACACGTATGGACATATGTTCAAATGATTTTTATGTCTTATGTTTGTTTAACAAATTTCTGTGATTTTTTTCTTCTTTCTGGTTGGCTTTTTGTTAATAAAATTATGTTTTTCGTATCGTTTTTGCTTTGATTGTTTTATTGTTAGTGTCTGTTTTAAGGCAAAAACCTATTAAGACTTTACGTATAACGAGTTTTTACCTATTTGCTTTTCTCTTCCTCTTCAGTCGGACTAGACTAGACCTGAGTGTTGAGCTTAAGTGTTTTTGTTAATTTGCCAAAAACACCATAGACAGGTGGACGGATCGAGTGATCGTGCGCAACAACAAAATGAAACTTAATTTGTTAAAGTAGTTAAAATATTTTTACAACTATATTTAAGTAGTCAACCAGTCAACTAGTCAGCCACTCAGTTAATCTCAATGTGTGTGTTTTTTTTCTTAAATAGAATACCAAAGTTTCACTTTACATCTTAAGCGTTAAGTGAAAATAAAAGTGGCCCCTCTAATTGATTGCCTAGTGAAAATGGTGAAACTCTTCTCGCTGTGTGCTTACGTACGCATATTAAATATTTTACTTTTTCAAATCGAAAATAGTTTAAACTCAAATGGCTACAAAAATATGAATGGAATTTAATATTAAATCATGGCAAGAATTTCGTTAATGGCAAAAGACTTAAGACACCAACTCTAGGCTACCCATGCCAAGTTTGGGGTGAATCATTGTTCCGCATACGATTTTTTAGCTGAAAAGGTGTTTAACTGATAATTTAAGAGCAGTAATGGCTTTTTAATATAACAGGCTTTTGTATCAACAAGCTGTGGGAGATGGCAGGGGAAGGACATTTCTTTTATAGCCTACATTTAAGATCTCTCTTACCTGGGTAAAGTGTAGCGCATCAAAAAAAAAAAAATATTTTAGACCCTACGCTGGTTTTTACCTATTCCGTTTTTAAATCATTTAGACCAATTCCGTCCATGAGGGTGGTTTTCCCGATAACTTTCAAAAGGACTTACCAATCAATTTTTAACTTTAAACGTCTCAATAGTTTTCCAAAATTCCCTCCATATTCGCCCTCATTTGGTATTCTGCTAAAATGTTTAATACCTTTCACACGATCTAACCAAAAATCAATACTTAGGCATAGAGTTATCAGATAAACCTGGTGGCCAATAATTATATTCCTAGCCACGCCCCTTCCGGTACCTCCCACACAAAAGTCCTAGTTGCAGTGCGGATAAAAACCCAAAAAACGTGTACGAAGATTGCTATTTATATTTCGGACCAGGCAATAAAAACGCAATAATTTATCATTGGAAATGGTTCTATTGTTTTTCAAAACATTCTCCTTTAAGATCAATACACTTTTGCAGGCGCACAAACCAATTTTCGAAGCACTTTTTCCACTCCGATGGAGACACCTGCAAAACATGATCTTTGAATGCTTCAACAGCGGCTTCGGGCGATGAAAACCGTTGACCGCCCATTTTTTCTTATGCTAGGAAATAAGAAGAAGTCATTGGCTGCCAAATCAGGGCTGTACGGTGGATGACCCATTAATTCGACATCTTGAGTGGTCAACTAGCTCATCGTTTCAGCTAATGTGTGAGAGCTCGTATTGTCCTGATGCAAAATGATCCGTCTTCTCTTATTATCTTTCCTCATTTCGTCAAGCACTGTTGGATGGTTGAATACCACTCAGAATTGACCGTTCTACGTTCCACTTAAAGTCACTGTGGCAACATGGCCGGTTATACCGAAAAAAAACGCAATCATTTGCTTCGATCTACTTTTTTCACGAACAACTTATATACGCGACTTTCGAGGAATTCACACCCGTTTGTTGTCGATAGGCCAGTTGACCGCACTTTACACTACAGACCAAATTCGTTTTTCGCTCTTACAGTCCGTATGTGAAATCCAATGTATGTATTGCCCACTAATTGCGACATCCAGAATTCAAGGCAAGTGTCAAGAGACATCACTCCCTCTTTCCCCCCTACGATCCTGTACTTTCCACTCGCCAACGCAATGCACCGCATGTTTAGGGGGCACACCCTAAGCGTTGGTTATTTAAAAAAAATAGAAACAATTAAATTACTTCACATCTGGAAGGGGAACATATTTTCCTGTTTAGGCAAAAGACTAAACACGGAATACCTGCTAATTTTTACTTTAAAAAAAAAAACGACAGTCAGTTTTTTTAAAAAAAAAAACGTTTTAAAAAAACCCCAAATACCGGTGAAACCCTCGTCTTTTGGACACTCTAGTCGAAATAAAAAGGAGTCTCAAAAATAAAGTTGTTTGTACTTTTTGGAGTCATCAACGGCAACGGCTGGTTCTGCTTACATACTATTTTCTCATAAGAAGTTATGATCGAATTTTAGTTACATCCATTCCTGCTAGATTTCTAAATGCAAAGATGTAATCACAAAATGTCACAGTGTCAAACACATTGTCATAGAAAATGTCAA
The DNA here is from genome assembly GCA_963513945.1 of Hydrotaea diabolus. Classification (NCBI taxonomy): domain Eukaryota; kingdom Metazoa; phylum Arthropoda; class Insecta; order Diptera; family Muscidae; genus Hydrotaea; species Hydrotaea diabolus. Next base: position 35,629,970 of record OY740720.1, on the reverse strand, counting down.
CGTTAAAAATCCACCCGATGTAACGTATTTCCTCAAACAAAAGAAGAAAAGCAGATGCGAGCAGCCTAACATCGCAAGCTACGGCCAATAAAGCATAACTCATACAAAGTTTCTTGCTTAAGTCTTTTGTTTTCACGCTAATGCCAACGGTGAACGGGTGGTTGGTATGAGACATCTCGAAAAGCAAATCCGACGCAAACAGCAACGCTTACATTTAATTAATGTTGCTGAATTTAAATTACCCAATTTAAATTAGACCACAAAATTCAAAGCGCAAGATTATCTTCTACAAACCGAAACCGAAAAAAGCTCAGAAGCAGCCAGAGAGAGAGCAAAAAACGGCTTACAATCATTACTGCTAAACAAAAAAGTAAACAGAAACCGAAACCACTACAAAAAACCCTCGTGCGGATGGCAGAGATATACAAGAGGAGATAGAGATACATGTGAAATCAAAAGGGAGAAGCAGAAGGAGAAAAACACAGAAATAAGCGCAAAATATGTGTACGTATGTTCGTCGCAGTTCGAGTGCAGAGATATGAAAATGAAAATTAAACGTTAAACGCTAAACAGTAGTGCAAACAGAAAAATTCACGCGTTCACACTAAACGAGCATAACTGAGTGACGCTGACGTTTTCTCCATTTGTCTCGTTTCAAGTGAGCGTAAAGGGTTGGTAGCTGCGATCAGCTCAAGTGGTTGATTTCGGGGAAGTGTTATCTCCATTAGAGTGTTGGGCCAACCACCACTGAAGGCTCATGCCAACAATGAATGCGAAAAAAAACAAACTGGAACAACCACCACCATCGCCGTCGTCACCGAAGCCACTGCTATTTTCTGCAAATGTAATAACGTTGTTAATTGAAACTTAAGATTAAATAGAATCCTTAAAATAATCCACCCGGTGATACGGCAAATACTCGTGATAATTAATGTTCAAGGGAAAAAGTAACGATGGCTTCACACTGTTAATTAAATGTGGGCTACAGAATCGAGGACCTTACTAAAGGCTGCTTTGGGAAACTTTTAGAGAATTTACATTTTGCCACTGTTAACTAAAAAATTCACATGCTTAGAAAAAAAAAAATATTTAAAAATTGAACAGTGATTAAGTGGCTCGAGACCTCTAGCTTTACTTTTTTATAGAAGACAATATTTTTTAAAAATGTTGATTTAAGAGGTCTCGAGCTGGTTAATCCCTGTTCTATACTTATAAGTTAAAGCAAAAGACCGAAATAAATTAGAAATCTAGACACTACAAAAATTATATAAAGAAATGCTTAGAGTCAAGGCACAACTTTTTCAGCCGTTTACATAATACAGGGTGGGCCAAAAGTTACCATGGGCTTAGAGTCAAGGCACAACTTTTTCAGCCGTTTATATAATACAGGGTGGGCCAAAAGTAACAATAGGCTTAGAGTCAAGGCACAACTTTTTCAGCCGTTTATATAATACAGGTTGGGCCAAAAGTTACCATGGGGTTTAAAAATTGAATAACTTTTTCGTTTATATATTTTTTTCAGATTATATAAATAACACTTGAAGAATAAATAATGGAGAGATTCACAACTGAACAGAGAACCTGAATAATGGAATTTTATTATTAAAATCAGCGATCAATTATTTTAACGCGAAGTGATTTCATTTAAATGACTTCGTTAATTAGCAGAACTGTAGGTTCTGGGATTTCAGAAAATCCAGGAGCCATTCATCAACTCCAATTGTACTGTAAGGAGCAAATATCATTAGGCCTTACTTCTTCGGGAATGTAGATGGAAGAGCTGTAACCGTAAATGGAGAGCGGTATCGTTTTATGATAGAAAATTTTGTAGGTCCTTCTCTTGAAAACAGACCTTACATGTGGTTTCAGCAGAACGGAACCCACACTGCCCGAGACACAATTCCACTTTTAAGTCATATTTTTGAAGAGCGAATAATTTCCAGAAATTCGGAAAATTTTGGCCAGCACGATTGCCAGATTTGTCAGCACCCAACTATTTTCTTAGGGGTTATTTGAAGGAGCTAGTATATGTGAACAAGCCCAAGACAATCCTCCAACTCGAAGCTAACATTATTGCAGAAATTCGAACGCTACAGCCACAAATTTTGAATGATGTTATGGAAAATGCTCTATAACGAGTCCATCTTTGCGAAGTTGAAAACGTGGGTCAGTTAAGTGACATTATTTTTTATACTTAGTGTACAAAATTTCCGTTTTGTATACTCGTTTTATATAAACTGAGAAAAAAAGTTATAAACGAAAAAGTTATTAAAGTTTTTAACCCATCGTATCTTTTGGCCCAACCTGTATGTAGTCACATTTCTTTTAATAACAAGTAAAGGGTGTTTTTTAGACGTGTGGTTTTCAATCTGCCCTTTTGGCAGCTGTCACTTGATTTATGCTCAGTTTGGTTTGCCGTTTCATAATGAATGAAGACTAATTCCGGAGCAACGTTTTGCAAATCGTGATGAAATGGGCCCAAAACGAAATAGCCAACGATCCTGATTTTTACTAGAAAATTTTGTTCAGCGATGAAGCTCACTTTTGGTTGAATGGGTACGTTAATAAGCAAAATTGTCGCATTTGAAGTAATGAAAATCAACAAGCCATTGTTGAGACGCCGTTACATCTTCAAAAAGTCACTGTTTGATGAGCTCTATGGGCAAAGGGAATCATTGGTCCATATTTCTTTAACAATAAAGCCGATCATAATGTTGTGGGCAATAGGGAACGCTATAGAGCCATGATTAATGACTTTTTCGTGACTGAATTGGAGAATGTTAATGTGGACGACCTGTGTTTCCAACAAGACGGCGCTACATGCCATACAGCGAACAAAACAATCAATTTATTGAAGGAAACTTTTGGTGAGTGCGCCGTGGGCCTCTTGTGTGGCCTCAAAGATCATGTGATTGAACGCCGTTGGACTATTTTTTTTGTGGGGTAATGTGAATTCGCTTGTCTACGCAGATAAGCCCGATAAGATTGACGCCGTATACGATTGAATATTCGGCGCGTTATGGCTGACATACGGCCCCAAATGCTACAACACGTGGTCGAAAATTAGGCCTCTCGGCTGGAATTTATTCGAGCCAGCCGCGGCGGCCACTTGCCCCAAATCATTTTTAAAGCATAATGCCAAACCCTTGTTACCCCTTTATACGAGTAAAAAAAGAGTAATTCTTGGCCATAACATTAAATTATAAGTATTTGTGACAGCGCATAGAGAAAGGGGCCTAAGGGTAAAAAAATCAATTTTCATTTTTTTTTCTTTTTCTGATGTGGACAACATCTGAGCATCGAATGAGACCGATCCCATGCCCCAAAAGTGTTCCCTCCCAGAGATATGCGCGTTTTATGAAAGGGAAGTCGACGATTCTAAGCGCAAATAGAAAGGGACCTAATCTTTAAAAAGACTCTCCTAAACAAAACTGGTTTTTAACCTTAGGTCCCTTTCTATTATGCGCGTCACATATGCGTTTTATTTCTTCTTGAAAATCACACGTCGAAAAAACGCACTTCATACATTTTTAAAAAATAAAAACTGTAAGACTTACTGACTTACATAGCTCCGATCAACATTAAGAGCTCCTTCGCCACAAAAATTTTTAAAGTGCACGCTTTCGATGTTAAACGCGAGGCTCCTAATGACCTACGCCAAGATTCCCTAGACCTTGCTGGGCTTACCTTGTCGCCGGAGACTTGGCCGGCACCTACTGTGATCGCCTTCGAAAATGTTCAGTGTTGAAGCTCATCTAATTGTTTTTTCGCCGTCGATATTCACTGTATGCAAAAAACTGTAACACGCTTATTTCTTGTTAAGGCATTAAAGAGATTGAAGAATTGATTTAACTATTTTCTAGTAAAGGGTTTTCCAATAGGGACATAACAATTTCGCATCCTTATGTTAACGCCCCTTAAACATTTATAATGATCTTTAAGTGTCAAAACGTTGGTCGAAGTCAACATTTTCATCATGGTGAAGTTTATTTGCGAGCAACGTTTGGAAATTTTTAAAAATTACTACCGAAATTCTGAGTCCGTGGTCGCCACTTTACGAACGCTTACTCCAATTTTCGGCCGCAACAATCGTCCCACCCGACAGGCTGTGCCAGCTATTGTGGTTACTTTTGGATCCTAATTTTAACTTTTGGATGTTCCGGCGCCACTGAGACCCCGTTCCGCTAGATGCGATGAAAATATTGCAGCCGTAAGTGTATCAGTTTAAAATGAGCCAAATGGTCGATTCCACATCGTTCTCAGGAATTGGTCATCTCTCAAACCACACTGTGGCTTATTTTGCGAAAAGATCTTGGCGTTCATCATTATAAGATCAAAATGACTCAAGAACTAAAGCCTCTGGATCATTTGAAACGCCATAACTTCTCCGATTGGGCTCTGGGAAAGTTTCACGAAAATCTAGAATTTCATCGTAAAATCATCTTAAGCGATGAAGCTCATTTCTGGCTGCGTGGTTTTGTTAAAAAACAAAATTTGGGTTATTGGACAGCAACAAAGCCACATATGATTCAAGAGAGACAATTGTAGCCGCAAAAAAATACAGTGTGGTGTGGTTTTCATGTCGGAGATGTGATTGGGCCGTATTTTTTCGTAGATAAAAACAATCGTCATAGGAAGCGCTTTCGTGCCATGTTAGAGAATTATTTTTGGCCAGAATTGAATGAGCTTGACATCGCCGTTATTTGGTTGCAACAAGACGGTGCCACTAGCCACACAGTACGCCTTACAATCGATTTGCTGAAAGTCGAATACGGTGAAGGTGTTACCTCGGGAAATAGTCCGGTCAAATGGCCACCTCGTTTGTGCGATTTAACGCAATTGGTTTTCTTTTTATGGGGCCACATTAAGTCGTTGGTCTATGCCAACAACTTTAGGCGAGCTCAGAGACAATATACAACTCGAAATTGCCAACGTTCCGGTCGAAATGAGTGCAAGAGTGGTGGAAAATTGGGCCCAAAGAATAGCTGGTCTACACGGACTCGTGGTGGTTATATGACTGAAGTCGAATTTCATTCTTAAAATATGACATTTGTACTACACCTGGAATCAATTTAAGCTCTTTATCTTGAGAATTCTGTGTTTTATTGATATATAAAATAGTTATGTCCTTAATGGAAACCCCTGAACCATCAAAAACTAGTACTTTTTTTGCCGCCGACACCACCTCAAACAATACATTTAATTAAAAGACGAGAAGGCAAATAGAAATAAACACCTTTTTTTTAAAACAGAACCAGAATAGAAAAAAAACTTAAATACGAAATAATAAAAATGCAACAGCTGCCGGGCCAGCCATAACGAAATGCATAGAATGCCGACGGTGGTGAATGAGAACCGCAATGGACAGACGCACTTACGACGAGGCCGGCGATTTTACCCATCCTTTCCTTATGCGCACATTCCCGTTTAACATGACCAACAACCACTGGAACTCCACAGTAAAAAAAACAACACTGGAAAGTTACACTTTAAAGGGAAAGTGAGAAAGAAATAGAGTTGTTTTTATATTGTACTCTTCTTACTTATACAACAGCAATACTCAGGCTAGCACAGCGAAAACCCCTTGCTGCAGTTAACTTCCAATTTCGAATTTTCGAACTTCTGTCTTGCCACCACCAAATATGCTATAGCCTTCCTTGTCTGGCTCATACCTGGCAAAGGGGAAATGGAAGAACGGCAAGCTTACGCTCTATGTAGGGGTAACACTGAACTGTTTTATTTAATGGCTGCCTAAGCGAGGTTGTTGTTGCTCTCTTCTTCGCTTACACTCATTTGAAAAGTGTATAAGTGTGTCTCTCTTTTACTTTAAATTGTTTCGTCTTGTTGAGTGTGACGTTGTTGGTCATTGAGTGTTCGTTCACCTGCCTCAGTTTCAGGGTAGAACATATTGAAAATTAACTTTTCAAAACTAAATTGATTAGTTCATTTGTGTGTGTGTGTTTTTCCCTCTTTTCAGCCAATTTATTTTCTTGCCTTCCTCTGTCTTCTTCATGGTTTTAATAAAATTGTCAGTGTATCTTTCTTGCCAACGTTTTTTTTTTTCGTTTTGCCTCTCTGGGTTTGAAGTGTTCTCTCAATCTCCATACGCATATGAGCTTGGGTTCGGCACTTGAGTCTCCCCATCGCCTTTCCACGTGATCATGGTAGAGCATTTTTTGGGCCGTGCTAATTAAAATTGATTTTTTAATTTTGTATTCTTTGGATTTTGGTTTTTTCTTTTTCATTTTGGAAAAATGTTAATATGTTAATTACTCTGGTAAACGTTTTTACGTATACAATAATTATGCGGGCTACAGTTTTTTTTTGGAGATTTTTAAATTATTTTTTTAATTGTATAAATGACACGCTTATAATTGAGTGATGAATATTTATATGAATTTAGGAAATGTATGGCGTTGTCTGAGTGTCTTTTGGGAGAGTTTCTTTAGGAATTTCTTTGATTTAAAATCAGTTTTATAATATCAGTAATTGCCGTTACATTTTTAAATTGAAAATATTCATAAAACAAATGAATTTCGTTATAATTAATTAGAGTTAATTTTAAAAGACATTATTAAATGACTTTACTTTTGTAAGCAAACAATCATTTCCTACAAATATTAAATCAAATTTCCCCTAAAATGTATGTTTATAGTAAAATTGAACCTTAAATAAATAAATGCTACAGGTTTTTCCATTAAGAACATTATAAAACACATAATATTTAAGATATAGAGTTCGAATTTATTCCAGGAGTAGTGCAAATGTTACTTTTTAAGAATGAAAATCGATTTCGGTCATATGACCATTACGAGCCCGATTACAGCGATCTATTCTTTGGATCCAATTTTCTAATTTTCATTTGGTCCAGTTAACAAATGCTCGTAATAATGACAACAGAATTCAAAGGGTTTTTAAAGCCAATAATCTAGAGCAACATATAAGACATGTACAAAGTCAGTTGCAGTAGCGATACTTTGTCTCTTCAGTTTCCACTACAGCAAATTGCCGTATACCCAATCAACATTTGGTTGCAGCGATGTAACACATGGACAGTACGTGCAACCATTCACATTCGATTAGCAATAAATTCGGTTGTGGCAACGAATCGGTTTTCTGTCTGTCAATAATCCCCTATACGCCTACACGCAGAAAAAAAAATATGGTTGGGGTGACAATATTCGAAGAGGATCATACTATTGTTGGGTATATGGTTGTGGCACAACAATACTATGATTCCCACAACAATAGTATTATTCACACACAACCATACTATGATCCCCACAACCATATTATGAGTCACACTCAACCATACTATGTTACCCAAAACCATATTATGATCCTTACAACCATATTATTTTTCTCATATAACCATAGTATGATTCGCACGCAACTATGTTATTATCCCTACAACCATAGTATGATTGACTCAACCATACTATGATCTTCAAAATTATTTATTAGGATTGGGTAATGTTGTTATTCAAAAATAGAGATTTTTATTCAAGCATTACAATAAGTTTATTGCCATACTATGATCCCCACAACCATATTATGAGTCACACTCAACCATACTATATTCCCCAAAACCATATTATGATCCTTACAACCATATTATTTTTCTCATATAACCATAGTATGATTCGCACGCAACTATGTTATTATCCCTACAACCATAGTATGATTCACTCAACCATACTATGATCTCCAAAATTATTTATTAGGATTGGGTAATGTTGTTATTCAAAAATAGAGATTTTTGTCAAGCAAGTTATTTAAAATTGCATTACAATAGGTTTATTGCCAGATTTGAGGCCATGTTTTTATAGAAAATTTCATTCAAGACACAAAAAAATATATTCCAACGGCAGTCGAAAATACTTTTAGTTGCCAGCAGGGGTGAATGCTACTTCACCATCCGTAGACCCCAAGTAACGAATGTTATTAAACCATGATCAATGGCTATATACTTAAGTGCAGTCAGATTTTAAATAAACGAAAACCAGTTGGAAGTACAGTATTTCACCGAACAAAGTAAACACAATAAAAATCCCTCGAATTACCTTCCGATTGGTGTGCTCTATAAAACCTGTTTTGTTATGTTTATAGTCGCAACCATACGGTATGATTGCCGTAATCATATTATTCTTAACGTAAATTTTAAACAACAATACTTTTGTTGCACCAATCATGTTTATATGGTTGCTACAACCATATTTTCATTTCTAAATTTGGCAATAATTTGATTGTTACATTTCAACAATATTAATATTGCGGCAATCATACTATTGTCAAAATTAATTCCAAAAAATGATACTATGGTTACGACGACCATACTTTTATTGCGGAGAACATATTATTATTGCCGTGAGCATATACTAACCAAAGTTTTTCTCTGCGTGTATCTGTTCTTAATTCCTGAGACTAAGTTTTTCTTCAATTTGAAGTTTTTTTTATAAGCGGGTCAAAGTATAAGCGGGTTTAAGCTAATAATCGTGATTCTGCAGTTGGGTTAAATTTCACAAAACATCGTCAAAAATGATGAAAAATCTTCACTTCCAGCACCACAGGTGGCTCTTGATTTTTGGATCTACCGCTTCACAAGCAACACATCTTTCAGATACGAAATTAATCAAATTAAAGACAGTCTTAAATTCGGGCATATAAAAAATTCTTATAACATTATACAGGGTGGCCCCAATGAGACCAACTAAACAACATATTCTTTTTATTTTCAATATAATATTTTTTTTCTTTTAGCAAATAATATATCAAATCTCTATAGACACAATAACGCATTTAAGCTGTCTTCGCAACTTTAAATATTGCTGAAGCTGCAAAAATATCACCCTTATTTTAACTAAAGATCAGCCCTCACAACTTCACTTTTTTTGATGTAAACAACATCTGAGCATCGAATGAGACCGATCCCATGCCCCAAAAGTGTTCCCTCCCAGAGATATGCGTGTTTTATGAAAGTGAAGTCGACGATTCTACACCAAAGATACACGTATTTAAATCTTTAAAATGGCTCTCCTGAACAAAACTGGTTTTTACCTTTAGGTCCTTTTCTATTTTGCGCGTCACATATTAGCTTTGAGAACAACATGGAAGCTGTTTGGCAAAGTGTAGCAAATGATCCATCTGCTCAACTTGTCGCTGTTCCGTCCAATTGGCTATACCCAAAACAACATTGCAGAGAATTTCTATGTTGAATATTAAGATTTACCGATACAGAAAATTCGGTTGTGGCAACAAATCTGTTCTCTGTGTGTGTTCAATATACTTACACTTAAGGGCAGGCATTTTCACATCTAACGAGAACTGTCGATAGTACAGTATTTCTCCGAACACACTAAAAATCCCTTGCACTTAAACATACTAAAACACATATGTACACCCACACGCTACAGTGTATGATTTTAATGAATTTTGTTGTTGTTTCCATTAATCAAATATCTACTTATAAGTATATATATTTATATAATTAAAGTTTCTTTCCCTTCCCATCACGTTTGTACCTACATATTTCCCAATCACCTCTCATCAGATATTGCGTACGTATATAATCGTACTAAAGACGGTGCTGCTGATGATGATGATGGCTTTGATTGAAATCAGTTTTCTGGGTTAATGATGCATAAAAACCTTCAATTAAACTCTAATCAAACTCTCGCACATCAAAAAAAAAAAAAAAAACGAAACGCTTTTAATAGTTTTTCATTTATTTTATTTTTTCACTTTGGAAAATAACAGAAATTCCAATTTCACACCCTCACATTTGATACGATTTGAAATGTTTTTTAATTTATTTTAAATTGTTTTTTAATCATTTTTTGTGTTCATTTCAGTTGCTCGTATTGTTGTAGTCATCAGCGGCATAATCGTTGTCGATTGATTTAATGTGTGTGTTTTTCAGTGATTTCCAAATCAATCAAAAGTCATTAGTTTCGTTTTTCAATTCCTGATCGCCGTCAACGGATCGATCGGTCGGTGGTCTGTAATACAAGGATAGTACGAGTATAATAATGGCTAATTAAACGACATGTTACGTTTTGTTTGTAGTTATTGATTTTGAGTGCTTTGTTGGAAAATGAGAAATCAGTAAAAAGTCATTAACCGCTGCTACGTAAACTTTGGACTTTTGAAAATTTCATTAATTGTTCTTTTTTGTTGGGAAAAACGTGTGTGAATTCTATGCACATAGACAAGTTTTTAATTGTATATACATATGAGTCATTCCATGCCAAACGGTACGATTTTGGGCAAAAATTTAACGCAATGATTCCGATTTTTATGAAAATTTGCAGATTTGGTCCTCTAGCAATTCTATTTAATCCGCGATTAGAAAAAAAAATATAATTTTTTTTTTCAAAAGTTATGACCAATTGAACTTTGGTAAAATGGAGATTTTATCAAGGAGGTGTGTTCATTCAGTCGCATGTAACTCCGGAAATACTTGACCGATTTTACTCTGCTATACCTTATTTTGAAGGTAATTTTAAGCACTTCTAAAATAACGAAACGGTATGGCATAACGCCATAGAATTTTTTAAGTTTGTATCATTTTAATCCTTTTATTTCGATTTTGAAAATGATTACATCTTTTTTTATTTTTGAAATTTTGCAGGCGTATTCTTACAGGTCTGTTTTACCGACTGTGTAAGTTTTAAAGTGGTGAAATAATGCGTTCTATTTTTAAAAAAAAAATTTTACCTTATACCTTTTTCACTTCCATGAATATAGAAAATATAATATAGAAAAAAAAATACTTTTTAATAGTTTATTGACACAAGATATAACAACAACAAAAAAACAAAGAAAAAAAGAAATAAAAAAATGAGTAATGAAATAAATGTTATGCCTTGTATACCATCTTCATACAGTACTGCTCAGAAGATGATGTTGTCTGGACTTTCATTATTTTATCGGGTTGTGGAATGAATGCATGGTAGCCAAGAGTTCCAGAAATTGTTTTCGCTTTTTCAAAACGCTCCTTCAGGTGTTTCGCCCTATCTTGATATTGATAGTTATTGAAGAATTCTGTATGAATATTCTTCACGTTTTTATTCACCCAATCATAAAATTTGACGGCACTATTAATGGGATTTATGAGGCTGGACAAGCTTGCACGTGCTGCTAGTCTTTTGACTGTTCCTCCCAGACCATCGCAGGGCCATTTGCCATGAGACGTTGCAAAAAAATGCCATTCCGCTGGTATTCCAAAATCTTCTACGTGGAACGTCAGATTTAAAAAGTTTTTCTTGTTTTTGTATTGTGCGCTTGCGCCATCAGAAAAGTAAAATATTTTACTTACAGGTCCTAAGGTTTTCTTTAAAAAATTTACAAGCCCCTCCTGGAATACGTGCACGGCTGTTGTATCATGTTTTTATTTCTTTTTTTTCTTTGTTTTTTTGTTGTTGTTATATCTTGTGTCAATAAACTATTAAAAAGTATTTTTTTTTTCTATATTATATTTTCTATATTCATGGAAGTGAAAAAGGTATAAGGTAAAAAAATTTTTTTAAAAATAGAACGCATTATTTCACCACTTTAAAACTTACACAGTCGGTAAAACAGACCTGTAAGAATACGCCTGCAAAATTTCAAAAATAAAAAAAGATGTAATCATTTTCAAAATCGAAATAAAAGGATTAAAATGATACAAACTTAAAAAATTCTATGGCGTTATGCCATACCGTTTCGTTATTTTAGAAGTGCTTAAAATTACCTTCAAAACAAGGTATAGCAGAGTAAAATCGGTCAAGTATTTCCGGAGTTACATGCGACTGAATGAACACACCTCTTTGATAAAATCTTCATTTCACCAAAGTTCAATTGGTCATAACATTTAAAAAAAAATTTTAAATTTTTTTTCTTGAAACACGTATATAATATTTTTAAGAGAAGAATGCATACACAAACTAGTTAAGCAATCCAAGCTTGTGATGTAAAAAATGCGTACCGTTTGGCATGGAATGACTCATATATACTTGTATATACTTATAGTTATCAATTTTATTTCTGTATACCTTCATGTAGTTTGACTGGGTTAATTGTGATTAATGTTGTGAGATAAATTAAGGAGGCGTTACAATTCGTAGGTGAAATCTTATAATTCTTACTAGTAAAGCGTCGAAATGATTAATTTATCTATGTGTCAGCAACTTTATAATTTGATCTATTAGGTGAATTAATTCTACATTTGGGCTCCACAGGCCCACATCCATTTTTGTTAAATCTTAAGAATAAAGTACGTAGTTAACGTTTGATTCATGCGACGATCCAAAGTGGTCTCATGTTTTGACTACAACGGTCCTACTCCAAATTATACGCAGATCTTTAAAATATTTTTGCCTAAATACAATAAAAATGATTAATTTTATTTGGTACGTCCATTGGGCTCGTTATTTGTTGGGAACGTTCGATTCATGTAACGATTCAAATTGGTCTCATGTTTTGACAACAACGGTCCGATCCCGAATTATATGCAGATCTTTAAAATATATTTGCCTAAATACAATAAAAATGATTAATTTTATTTGGTACGTCCATTGGGCTCGTTCTTTTTGGGACTACTAGAGTATTCAAGCTTGCATACTATAAAATTTTATTTGTTCAGTCCAAGGGAATGACACAATCTTCCAATGTAATGAATGGATCGCTGTAAACAACTCTAGTGAATTTGGAGCATTTGGGCCCATATTCAAATAGCCCCCACACAAAGGTGCTCCGCCCATTTAAATTTTATTTTGCTCAAATTTTGCAAGATATATAACGAGCGACAGATAAACTAACTTTTTTTTTAATAAAAATTAACCATACAGGCTTCGTTTGTTATTGCCTCCATAAAAATGGCCCTTCCGATTGTAGGTTTGCCGCTCTATAAACCAAACATTGAATATAAGTATTTTTGTTCACATTTCACAAAATGCGTAATGATAGACATATTTTAAGCCCGGTGCAAATATACCACATTTTGCCCATGTCATGTATATCTACTTAACCTAATTTATTTATAGGTTTGCTCCAATAAAGCATAGTGCGTTATATTCGATCTTTAAAATATCCTAATAAGAAGGATAGAACTGGCACAGAAAAAAATCACATAACCAATCTAGAGGTATTTTTTCAATAGGGTTTTTTTCATATAATAAGCCTGAGATGTATCAGACTTCATTTTTTCTTTTCAGTATTGTTTGCCATTTCATCATGAAAAGACTAACACGCAACAACGTCTCCAAATTGTGCAACTGTATTATGGAAAGGAGCGTGCGGTGAGAAACTGTTTTCGACCAAAATTTTGTTCAGTGATGAGTTTCTGGCTCAACGGCAGCGTCAAAACAAAATTGCCGCATTTGCTCTGAAGAACAACCAGAAGAGGTTCAAGTGGTGTCTTTATATCCAGATAAAACCACGATTTGGTGCGGTTTATGGGCTGGTGGAATTATCGGTCCATAAATTTTTACAAAAAAGTAAATGCCGGAATGGTATCGGCTACCTGAAATTGAAGCCTGTAACCTTCATGACATTTGGTTTCAAGAGGACGGTGCCACTTGCCAAACAATAAATCTATTAAGATGTAATTTTGAAGAGCAGCTAATTCTACGTTTTGGACCGGTGTGTTGGCCGCCTAGATCGTTTGATATCACTTCTATAGGCTTTTTTTTGTTTGGGACTACGTAAAGCCCAAAGTCTATGCGGGCAAACTAGCTGCAATTCAGACTTCGGAAGCCGATATTAAAGCCATACCGGTCTAAATGCTCGAACGAGTCATCCAAAATTGGACCCTCAGAATGGACCTCTCAGAATGGACGCTCTGAGGCATAGTTACGGCAGTTACATTTGAAAGAAATTATGTTCAAAAAATAAATGGCATAAAATGTCCTTTCAAATGTACAATGAAGATTCCACATGATTTGAATTTTTATTAGTGTGAAAAATACCTGTAGGTTGATCACCCGATATTAATAATAAAAATAATTAGGGATCCTTTTCACACATTAACTAAAATATTCTTACGTTACCTATCGGAAATATTTTCGATTTTAAGCGATAAACATATGACAGGTGATTAACATATTTACAAGAAAAGTTGTAAGCTATTTATTGAAAATATTTTCGATATGAAGGTATGGAAAAATGTACATATTGAAAAAAACAGTTGTAAAATTGTTTCAAAAAGCAGTCGGCAATACTTAGTAACAAGTACGGGTGGCTGCAGTATCGTTAACCGCCACTTTACCATCATAAGACCCCAAAAAGGAATGTACTGAATGTACTGTATGCTTAGCGGCTATACACTTAAGGACAGGCAGTTTCGCACTGAACGAGTACTTCCAGTAGTAAAGTTTTCCACCAAACACAATAAAAGTCCCTTGCACTACATACGTACTAATACAAATATCCCCTTCACACATTCGATACAGTGCATGAATTTTGTTGTTGTTTCTATTAATTAAATATCATCGCAATATCTGTTTGGTAGTTAAAATGTTTGGTGATAAAATTCGCATACCAATTCTTGTTGTTTTTTTTTCTGTGTAGTTTCCATTAAAAGCGTCACTCCAAACATGAAAGCCTGCCGCACCAGAAGTCACATTTTATATAAGATCTATAATACTATGGTGCGTAATGAGGGACTTATTACCAATCGTGGTGCAAATGGTCCATATCGTCCTAGTTTTGAAATAAACCCCATACGAAGGACTATCCCGACTTGACGCATTAAAAGCCCTATTTTATATTTGATCTTGTTAAAATTCAGAGTGGTATTCAGGCGTTCAGTTGTCTCTGCTTGACAGTAGACTTTTTTTTTTTAAAAATATTATCATTGAAAACATTTTCGAAATGTTTAAAATGTACGAGTACGATGTACGAAATGTACATTGAAGGACTAAAAAAATATCCAGTAGTTTTTTTTTGAAAAATATTTTCATTCATAATATTTTGGAAACGTTTCTAGTGTCCCAGTACATTGAAGGATAAAATCTTCAGTTAACCATTTAACTAGAGAAAATATCCTTTTAAATGTAACGAGTTATAATTTGAGAAAAATTTATTTAAATTTTAATGGAGCTTTGTGAAAACAATATTTTGTTAACTAGTCGTTAAAGCTCCTGTTAAATTTTGACGGAGCTATATGAAAACAGAGTTAATGTAAAAATAAACTCAGATGGGAATTAAGACACAAATATGGACCTGAACAAAAAAAATATATTTCAAATTAATTTTGAAATATTTTCACAATACAATTGACAGTTCACTTTGCAAATCGACGGGCTTGACTCAACCGTTATATAAGTAGCGATATATAGATATATTGCTACCATTGCACTCTCATTGTTTTTTTTGTTCTTCTTCTTTTTATATTTTAAATAATACAGTGTGCAGTAATGCTTTCAGAACAGACTTTATTTCAATATCAAAACAATTTCCTAACAATTTTAAGTTTCACATCAAAACCTCTTATATGATCTTAGTAGATAACAATATTTAGGTTTTTATTTGGTTAAAAGAATGTGCAAAACCTCTCATAAATTAATTCACTTTACCAATCGACGGGCTTGACTTAACCGCTATATACCGCTGCCATTGCACTCGCGTTGTCTTTTTTATTTTTATATTTTAAACAATAAAGCTCGCAGTAATGCTTTCAGAACAGATTTTATTGCAATATCGAAATAATTTTTAAACATAGTTTTAGTTGCACATCATAACCTCTTGTAAAGACTCTGTAAATCAATATATTCAGGTTTTTATTTAATTAAAAAGTAGCGCAAAACCACTCGCAAAAATATAAATAACCATCACATTTTGGTGTGACTTTTTTTAAAATTTATTAAAAATCATTGTGAACAATTGAAAGATTTCATTTAAATCTAAACCATACTACAAATATTCTTTTGGGAATTGCTGCCGTACAACAAACGTAAATTGTAGTCTTAATTAAAAATAAAGATCTCAATTGACAGCTTATTTAAGTACAGACACAAGAGAAAAAAAATCACAAACACCACACAGCAAAAAAAGAACAACAAAACAAAAAAATTAAACAAGCCCATTTTCAATATTGAGATTTTAAAATAAAATCATCACATTTGTTGTTGCTGCTGTCCATACGTACATACCGCCAACAGCAGCAACAACAACGGCACGGCCAGCGTTGATTACTTTGACAGTCTATGCATAATCATTTACTCACTTACTCACGTGCACCCAAGCAAACACACCTTAAAAGAACACACACACCATATCGTGACATACACACGCACTCCCTTGCCAATGAGCCACTCTGAGCAAGCAAGAGAGCGAACACCGCACAGCCAACGAACCCCTCCTTTGTAAGCATGAATGTGTAAGTTGATACACATTAATGTTAAGGAGCTTAGAGGGAACACAAGAACAACTCTTCATAAGGCAATATAGCAATGCATACGACGACGACGTCGCCGTCGTCGTTGCATGAACGACAGTCGATGCATACAACAACAATCTAACGCTCTCATGCTCTTATGACAATGTAACAATAACATTATTTACTAAATAAGACCAACAACACACTCGCACACAATTAAGAGACTGAAATTGAAATGAGCGAGAGTAGGATAGAGTGCCCGTCTAGTGTTATGTGTCTTCTCTTGTCTCTCGGTGGTGTGTGTAACAAGAGCTTTGGCCGTAATAATTGAGTTGTTGCAAGCCAAACGAAGACAACAAAGACGACGACGACGACGATGGTGACCACGATGAAGTCGCAACAAACGCACACACACCCACACTCACTCACTAGCAACAACAACTTCTCATCCAAAGAAGACTAAAGGGGAATTTGCTGTTGTTGTACATCACTTATACGTTGTCTCTTTTCAGCGAAAATAAATGGAGCTATTTTGCTTGAGGGCAAAGAGCTGGAATGTATGAGTGAGTTAAAACTAAACTCCTCCCTTATTTAAACTAGTTGTCTCTTTCGTTCTTATTTGTTAAGCCGTGGAGTAAGCGAGCAACTCTATTTTGTTTCATGGACATTTTTTTGTTTGATATTAAGAGAACTGTCATTTTTCTTTTAATGAAGTTATAAAGTCTTTTAACAAGCCCTTCTTTTTGCTGCTGCTGCTGCCCAAGTTTGTGCTGTTGTTGTTGCAGCTGCTAAGAGTAGCATGCAATGAATTTGGTGATGGTGGTTGAAACTTGGCTGGACTCTCTTTCAGGGCTGGCTGCTGTCGCCAAGGCTTGATTAGTACATACTTGCGCTAGCGTTTCTACCAGACTAACGAGAAATTCGAACGTCGTTGTTTGAGCTGCTAAACAGAAACGTTTGCAAAACGTCTGTCAGATTACAGGTGACATCTGTAAGTGTCACACACAACCAGAGCGCGCTCCACGGACTAAACCAAAAAGAAAAAAAAACAAGAAAAAATAAGAATTCAAAAGCCTTAGAACCGAACAGCATCTTTCGATTTATTTTGATAATTTTCTTTTCTTACTTCGTTGCTTGTCGACGAGGACGACGACGACGTCTTTGTGAAAATCACAAGTCAATCAAATCGAGAAATCTTAATATTGTACGAACTCATCACAGAGAGCAACCATCTCTCTCACTCATCAATAAGAGTAGCCAGCTGCCAACCAACCATTCACCTCTCTTTGTCTAACAAACCAAGAGGAAAGGGAGAGCATATCGAACTCATCGTTGAACTATATCATACGTGCGTGTGTGTGTGTGTAGATGTGACAAAGTGTGTGCGCCGTGTTTGCTTTGCTGCTTCAGTTGGTAAAGACGTTAAGCAACTGTGATTAGTTAATTTACTCGTTGACTTCAACGTGAACGGACGTGTCAGTGAGAGAGCGACATTACAAGAAAAGAAACACAACAAACGTAGAAGAAGAAGAAAAAAAAATCATAACTCGAAAAAACACACATATCGCGAGTATTAATTAAAATAAGAAAAAAATATCACAAGTGTTTGAAAGAACAAAAATATTAAAAATCGAGTTCATTTAATAGAATACAAAATAAAATCATATTTAAAAAAAACTTAAATGTCTTTACTCACAGTGTAACAAAAACAGTGAAAAAAAATTCATTTGTTGACAAGAAAAAGAAAAACAAACAACAACTACCACAACAGTTTGTGTTGCCCCTTTACCCCCACCACAAATGGCCTTAGAGGATCGTTGTAGTCCCCAATCAGCACCATCGCCTCCAGGTCTACCTCAATCGCCACAAACTCAAGCTCAGGCCTTTCTTAATAGCTACGCCTCCCCCTCTATAGTATTGGATATGAGTTTATCGCAAACCGCTGAATCCGTTGCTGCCGCCACCATGCTGCCCCATACCGTGGCCTCTTTGTACCAACAACAACAATTGCAACATTTGCAGCAGCTCCATCATCTGCAGCAATTGCACCAACAGCAATTGGCCGCCGGTGTGTTTCAACATCCCGGCTATGACTTGAATGCCCAGGCACGCCTTAGCGTCTCGCCCGGTGCCCATTCCACCTCGTCCACGCCCGCCTCAACGATGACCATCAAAGAAGAGGAAAGTGATTCCATAATGGGTGATAGTTTCACTGCGGAACACGATCAGTCGGCTATGGCCAACAATGTCACCGAAGACGAGGATGAGTGTGACATTGAGGTCGATGTCGACGAAGACGATGATGAAGATCACAAGCGCCTCATACCACCGCCGGCCCATCAACAATCCAGCAAACCTACATTGGCTTTTTCGATTTCCAATATATTAAGTGATCGTTTTGGCGGAGCCGACCACAAGGATGATAATTCGTCAGCGCGACAAACGCAGTTCACCACTCAAGGTTCCAGCATATACCGGCCCTTCGATCAGGCCCGTGCTGCCACCGCCACACCATCCGCCTTTACACGCGTCGACCTTATGGAATTGAGTCGGCAACAACAGGCCGCTGCGGCTGCAGCCACCGCCGCCATGATGATTGAGAGGGCCAACATTTTGAACTGTTTCAATCCGGCTGCCTATCCCCGCATACATGAGGAAATCCTTCAGAGTCGTATGCGTCGAACGGGCATGATGGCCAACAACAACAATCACAAAATGGTCGATCCCTGTTTGGCGTCACCGCCCACACCTACAGCCCAATCGGCCTTGGGGTCCTTGTGCAAAACGGTCTCACAAATCGGTCAAACAAACTGTGCATCATCGTCGTCCTCATCAGCATCATCCGCCAATATCTTAACAACACCACCGGCACCTTCGACGCCCTCGGGCTCATCGGTGGCCAGTTTGGCCTCGCCGCCACCCTCACTACCAAATACCTCAACATCATCTGCCTCCTCATCGTCCATGTCGTCGACGTCGTCATCATCGCTGGCGAACTCACAAAACTCCTCACCCACCAGCCGCAAGAATAACAGTCCGCAGCCTATACCGCCGCCGTCGGCCATAAGCCGCGACTCGGGCATGGAGAGTTCCGATGATACCAAATCGGAAACGGGCTCAACGACAAATTCGGAAAAGAATGAAATGTGGCCGGCCTGGGTGTTTTGCACGCGCTACAGCGATCGTCCTAGTTCGGGTAAGTCAAAAAAAAGAAAAAGATATGAATTTTTGTAAAGAAAAAATAGCGTTGATTGAGGAAGAATGTAGGGCTTGGGAAGAGATAGGTTTAGGAAATGTAAAGAGGATTATTTGTTTAGGGTGAAAGGAAAAACTTTAAATTTTAAGTTAAATTGATTGAAAAACTTTAAACTTGCTTAGGGTGAATAGTTTGGAAAACTTTTATTGTGGTTTTATTTTTTTTAAAAATCGAGGTTAACTCTATATTTTGTTGACTTTAAATGGTTCTATTGACATTTTTGTAATTTTGTAAAACATGACTGGAAATCAAATCAAACCCGGAATTTTGCTTTCTTTTGGAAATATTTAAATTAAGTAAATTTTGAATAATTTTGCAAAACTTAAATTTAGTTTTCTTAGCAAGAAAATATCAAGAAAAGCCAGTTTATTTGTTGGATCTGATCGGTCTATTGGCATTCTTCAAATACAGTAAATATTACTATGAACCAAGTGAAAACCTCAATTGATTGCAAATTGAGACACTTTGGAAACTTCAAAAATTGTTTTTAATTTTATTAAAAATTAAGACAAAGTCTTTGTTTCTCTTACCACTGGATACTACGATGAATTCTTAAATCTGAGTTACATTTTATTTAAAACAATTCTAAGCAAATTCTCTAAATTTTTAAAATTTAATGGTTAAATGAGATTCTTCGGAAATCTTCAAAATTGGTTCAATTTTATTAAAAATGACGACCAAGTCTTTCTTTCTTTTACCATAGAATAAAATGATTAATTCCTAAAAACTGAGTTAGTTTTTATTTAAAACAATTCTGAGCAAATTCTATAGTTTTGTTAAAATTTAATGGTTCTTTAAAATTAAGTAGCGTTTGATTGAAAATTGAGATACTTTGGAAATCTTAAAAATTGGTTCAATTTTAGTAAAAACTAAGACAATGTACCAGTTACCATAAAATGATAGGACTAATTCCTTAGAACTTAGTAACATTTTATTTAAAATAAGTCTAAATATGTTTTCTAAATTTGTAAAATTTAATTGTTTCTTAAGTAAATTGAGTAACGTTTGATTGAAAATTGAGATTCTACGGAAATCTTCAAATTTGGTTCAATTTTATTAAAACTTGAGACAAAGACTTTGTTTATATTGGATGGTAGGATTAATTTCTTAAAACTGAGTAACATTTTATTCAAAAGAAGTCTAAGCTAATTCTTTAGATTTGTTAAAATTGATTTTTTTCGAAAATTGAGTAAAATTTATTTTAAAAGTTAAGTAACATTTTTTTAAGAATCGAGTTACTGTGACACAGTATTTTATTTTTAGGTATTAGAAACCTTAACGTTGGGCATTATTTAATTAAAATTCAACTCTATATAGCGTAACTGGCAAACCTTTAAATTTAGTGAAATTCTTAAAAAAGTATTTTCCATTTCCTCTCAATTTTTTCAATCTCCATTTGCAAATCAAACAAATTTTCCGAAGGTCATGACGTTTTTATTACTCTCCCAAAGTGACTTCCATCTTTTTTTTAAAACTCCATAAATATTCCGATTGTCCTTAAGTAAAGGTCATCCTTAACAAAAGAGAGCGGCAAAATCCTTTTTGTATAAAAAAAGATTACAAAAAATCAAATCTAAAGTCCTGCTGTGACCACACACCGTAACATGACCTAAAAGTGTAAATATTTTGCCGGCCTGAAACGTTTGATGTCCCTGGATACGCACACACACACACATAATGGATGGCATTTATTGGTCTTATCTGGACAAAACAAAAACTATGAACCAAAATAAAACTGAACAGAACTGAAACTACTTACAACAAAAGAAGAAGACGACGAAAAGAAAAACATTAACTAAAATGCGTGTCTAGTATATCTAGAAGTGAAACATGTAGGGTGCCGCTGCTGAATGATGTCGCAGCATCTTTGTTATTTGGTTGAACCCTCGTTCATGTATCTGCTGTTTTTTTTTTTAAAAAAGATTGAAATCCCAAGATTTATATGAGATTTTGTGTGGGGTTTTAAAAAGCAAGTGTTGACTGATACACATGTTGACATTGATCATGGGGGAGGGGGGACCAGAACAAGTAGATTTCGCTGGACGACACGTGCTTCCAAAGGATTAGGGATTAGTTGTAGAAAACAACACCGTGATTTCTTAGAGGGTTCTGTCAAGATTTTATCATCACTCGGGCTGATGATAAGATGAATGAAATTTGTCTGTGAGTGCGGAGGGGGAGTAGTAAATGAATTTTAAGTGTTTTCGTTTTTTTTCTTCTTATTATTTTTAATGGTTTTTTAATAGAGAGGAAATGACAGATTTATGGCTAGAGCGTCTAAATGAAATGCTACCAGCAAGCGAAAACCAACAACAGCAACCTAAGCCATATAACCAAATTTATGTGATTAAAATGAACAGCTTGACAATGGCCACATTTGAAATGTTGACCACAGAGCGCAAAGTTTTGTTGTGCTGCTTTTAAGTGATTTTTAATTGATACTCTGGTTGTTTTACTCTAAAAGTTTTGTGCAAAATGTCTAAAATGCAAATTAGAAACATCCCATCAAGGGAAAGTAATATAAACTAAAACACCATAATTATTTATTTATAGCAAAAAGTTTTGTTTGTTAAAGTTTCGACAAGAAAATCTCTACTAAACGCAACACCTGCTAACCGCAAAGTTACTTGATAGAAGTTATAAACATCTCTAAAAGAAATATAATTAATAGCCGCCTCCAACACCCAGTCGGCCAGCTAGCCAGCCAGCCGGCCGGCCATACACCCGCCCTTGAAACACCTCGGGGCCATCATGCTCCTCCCGACAGCTTAAATTGACCATAAAACCTTCATTAGCAGAAGGCATAGAAAAAATGTTGAAAACGAAAAAAAAACATGAACGATTCCAAGCAACTCCCAACTGACAGCTGTCGTTTTGGCCATATGATGATGGCGGCGGCGTTTTGTTTGTAGCTTCAGCCATACTGACCAACTCAAAACTTTTCGTTTTCTGTAGTTCTGTTGTTTTTTTCTGTAATAAAATAATCATTATTAGAATGCGTATACATTTTTCACTAGCCAAGCCAATTAATATGCACGGTCGGTCTTGGGGTGTCACCACCGCCAAGGAATGAAAAATTACAAAAGAAAAAAATAGAAAAATTATGACATTTTGTTTAAACCAAAGCTTAGAGCGGCTCATTAAAATGTTTTGCCACATGTCTCTGGACAAACAGAATAAAAATTAAATCATTATAATATTCTAATGTTTTAAATTTGAGGAATTTTTGCGCTGTTTCTTTATTGTTTTTTTTTTAACTTATATTAATTTGCATTTTTCCTTTTTTTCATTTTAGGCCCACGCTATAGACGCCCCAAACAACCCAAAGATCCCAAGACCTCGGACGAGAAAAGACCACGCACCGCCTTTTCCAGCGAACAATTGGTCCGGCTAAAAGTAAGTATTTGAAAAATATTGAAAAGAATAAAAAAATCTAAAATCCTCCTAAGGAACTAAAGATATTGACCAAATCTAAATTGAAAGAGGCCAAGGAATAGTCAAAGTTGAACAGTTAGACAGAAAGGGCAGCACAAAACAGATCTCTAAAGAAGACAAGAAACGTTTCTTGTGGTTGTTTACAGTCGAGCCACAAAACTTAAAATGACAAAACAACTATAAACATTTAATAGACAGACAGAAATAGAAAAGGGGACCACTCAAAAAAGTATCTAACAAAGCCAGGCAACTGCAGTTAAAAAGTCTGATCGGATATTTACCTCAAGCTTGAAAATTTTTCTTTATTTATTAAATCCCACATTAGTTTATAAAGGACAAAGTTTTAAACCAAAATTTACCTAACACTTCTTAACAAAAATATTAATTTTAATTTCACTCCCCAAAAACTCAACAAAGAAAATAAAGAAATATAAGTTCTAAACCAAAATTTACCTAACACTTCTTAACAAAAATGTTTTTTTTTTAATTTCACTCCTCAAAAACTCAAAAACGAAAATAAAGAAATATTTGCATCATTTAAAGTAATTGCCATTCTTATTAAAAAAATAGTTAAATCAATCAATTAATTGATGCAATTAAATATTTTGTTAAAAATAATGACAATTACTTTAAATGATGCAAATATTTCTTTATTTTCTTTTTTCAGTTTTTGGGGAGTGAAATTAAAAATAACATTTTTGTTAAGAAGTGTTAGGTAAATTTTGGTTAAGAACTTTTATATTTTTATTTTCTTTGTTGAGCTTTTCTGGAGTGAAATTAAAAAAAAAACATTTTTGTTAAGAAATATTTTCTCATTCTTTATTATTCTTTTTTTTTTTGAAAGACAGAATTCTCACATTTTTTTAAAAAATCTTAGCATTTTATTCCTTAAAATTCCAAAAAAAATCATCTATTTTGCTTGTGTTTGTAATAAAAAATAAAATTTATTGTCACATAAACTAAATTTTTAATTAAAATGAATAAATTGTTAATTATTTACGTTGTCATAATTAAAAATTTTCTAAAGTTGATAAAGAAAAAGTTTTCGTTATTTTTTTTATTAAAATTTTTTTTGAATAAAAAGAAACAACTTTCAAACTTTAAAACTTTTTATTCAAAACGTTGCTGATATTGACATAACAATTGATTAAATTAATTGAGCCATTTTTTGATAGCAATTACTACACAAACTCCTTTTTTGTTTGATTGACTTCACAATCACATTTTTATTTAGTTGACTACACCATCACATGTTTAATTGTTTTAATTAAAATAAAATTATTAAAATAAAATATAATTATTTAATAAATATAGCTTTATTTAATTAAAATTGATTCAATTAAAATCGTGCACTTAAAAAAAAGTTAATAAAAGTATTTGTCATAGTTACAAAGTGTTTAATTAAACCAACCAATATATTATATTTCGACTTAAAACTAAACAAATTTGGTTTAATAAATATATTTGTCATAGTTACAACAATTTTAATTGAATCCTCTAAAATATGAATTGCTTTTAAACAAAGGTTTTCAGGTTTTGACTAAATTAAAATACGTAACAGTTTTTTAGTATATCAAGTGATTTTTTTAAAAAAAATTGTTGTATTTACAAAATATTTGATTGAATCATCTATAAAATTAATTATTCTCAAAAGTGACAATTTAAGATTTTGCATTATTGAAAAATGTTTATTGCTCGTGTTAGAACTATAAATTAATGTTTTTAATTAATTAAAACGGATACGGCGATATAAAATTAAGTCAAATTTTTTTTAATAAAAAAATTTGTCATTGTACAATATACTTATATATAATTGAGTCAACAAAATTTTAATTAACAGTAGGAACTGCTCTAGCAGATTTTACGTCCTTTAAAAACGGCTACCGCTTGCTTTGTTGTATAGCATAAAATTCTTTTTTTTTAATTACAAAAATTGTCATAGTTACAAATATTTAATTGAGTCAAAAAAAATTTAGCTTCGAGCAGGAACTGCATTAGCAGATTTTACATCATTTAAAAGCGGTTACCACATTGTTTGGAATATCGCTTTAAATTATTTTCGTTGATAAAAATATTTGTCATATTGACAACATATTTGATTGATAGCACTTAAATAGAAAGTTTTTCTTAGTAAGCTACTCGTAATGCGAGTTTAAGCCGCTTAAGTTAAGGTTTCCGCTCGTTTTAGAAGTTCGAATCAGGCGATTTCTGTGTAACTAAAGTTTTTTTCACATTCGTTTAACGTTTCTTAATTAATTTTTAAAAGAGTAAGATACTTAACAAGCTTCTTAGATTAGTTTTGTTGTTGTTTCTCATATTAATTAAGCATTGGGATACTTTGGACCCATTTTTTATTTGACTTTTCTTTAAAAATGTTTTATTTTTTTAACATATTTTTTTTTTGGAATTTTTATTTAAAGGAATTCCTTTAAATGTTTATATCCTAGCAAAGCAGAAGTTATGATTGTGTTGTTAATTACCTTGGGCCAATTGTGGGTATAGTTTTCATTATCATAATTTCCATTTTCCGCTGACAAATTCTTGAACATTTTTTGTTTGCCGCCATCCAAGCATGAATAATTCAGGGCTCAATTTTGGTGTCTGTCCACGAAAGAATTCACATTTTGTTAGTTGTTGTTAATGATCACGAAGACATGTCATTAAGAAACGAATTGGACAATGACTTCCATATGTTTATGGGCCTTCGCATACAGGCACATAAGGACAAGGACATGAAACTCGTTTCGTTGTCCTTTTTATTTTGTGTGTGTGCGTTCCCTTTTTTTTTGTTTTTTTGAATGCTACATAACGAATTGAGAATTTATGGGCATTTTTTGTAATGGGGTATTTTCAAAATATTTACAACACCACCTAGGGAGCGTAAAAGAGGATCCGTTTTGTGTTACTTTAGCGGGCAGAGCGTACAAAGCTGTTGCTGTTGTCCTTCTGATATCCTGCTAAGTTGTTGCAAAACCACAACTAAACGCCTTGCCGTACAAAACAAGACCGTTCGGAGAGACAGACAGACTGACTTTAGAGATCTTTTTTGTTTTGTTTCGTTTATTTCGGGCCCTATTGTTTTCGCATTAGTTTTGGTCTCTTGTTAAACCACCTTAAATAATTTATTTTCTTTAAGCAAAATACTAATTTCTATTTCTTATTCTTTTCCTCTATTTGCAGCGTGAATTCAATGAGAATCGTTATCTAACCGAAAGAAGACGCCAACAATTAAGTTCGGAATTGGGCTTGAATGAGGCGCAAATCAAAATCTGGTTCCAGAACAAACGAGCCAAAATCAAGAAGTCCACCGGCACCAAAAATCCCCTGGCCCTGCAGTTGATGGCCCAAGGCCTGTACAATCATACGACGGTGCCTTTAACCAAAGAAGAAGAGGAACTGGAAATGCGCATGAATGGTCAAATACCTTAAGTAGCTTGACTTTGGTCCATCATCCTCCCCCCACACACACACACACACACAGCAAAGAACTTGAAACTTCTTTCGGTCTAGTGCAATATTTTGTATAAAAAAGGCGAAACGGAACAAAAATCTACAAAAATTCTCTTGTTATCTGTTCACATAAAACTTTCAATTTTATGTTTCCCATCATCCCAACGCCCCCCCCCCCCCCCCCCCCCCCAAAAAAAGAAAAACAAAAGATCGTTTTTATTATTATTGTGATATAGTTATTGTAAACTTTTTTCCCTTTGTACATTTTTGTAATTATTTTTCCAACCAATATTTCTGTAAAAAACAACAACCCTAATTTAAGCCTATTCCCACTTTCACGTTGGAATCTTTGCCAAACCTTGACTATCCTACTCTAGTGTAATTAACCATTTCCATAATCGATAATTTATTGCTTCTAAACTAAACTATCTTCTCGTCTTAATCTTTCAAAAATTTGTTTGATTTTTTCCATTTTTTGTTTTGTAAAAAGAGCATCTGATATGAATATTGAAAAAAAGCTAAACTAAAAATTTAAAGAAAAAATCCAACACACACAAAAGTATTATTTTTCAAATTTATTGTGAATAATTTGTAAGTTATTGTCGTAACGCTGCTAAACAAATTATCTTAAAATAGTCTAGAGTAAATGAATCTGGCTACAATGTCATGAGTATTGTAAAAAAAAAAACTGAATCTCTCAAGATTAGCATCATCACCACACACACACATATATATTGGCATATGCCTCTGTATATTTCTTGTTGGTATTTATTGTTTGTACATTTTAATTATACCTAATTTATCTGTCTATGTATTATAATTAACAATTTAACACATTGTACAATTGTCTTGTAATTTATTTAGGCCTAAGTTTATTTTATGTCTATCATAAGTCATGAGTTTTTATTATTTAAAACATAAAAAATGAAATCGAAAACGAAAAGATCAAAACGTAATTGAAAAAATATTTCAAAAAAAAATAATAATAAAAAAGCAAATATTTAAATACCAAATATTCTGAAAAAAATAAATATTTTTGTTTTCCTTATACTTATGAGAGGAAATTGTAGTGGGTCTACGAGGGCGGTTCGAAAACTTCTTAGCCTAGCACAAAAAGCGCGGTATAAACAGAAAAAAGTTAAGTGTTTTGGAAACTTCCATCTCTGCTATGAACACATGTTAAATTTTGTTTCATATAGAAACAGGTGTTCACAAAAGACACATCCGCGATTTTTTTACAATGGAAAATTAGAAATGCGTGGTGTCATTAAATATGTACATAAAAAAGGTTTATCGGGACAAGAAATTCATAATGATAAGGTGAATGTGTTAGGTGAAAGTGATCCTTCATATGCAACAGTAAAAAATCGGGTTGCTGAATTTAAACGTGGTCGTACAAGCATTGAAGATGAACCACGTAGTGGACGTCCAAAAACAGCAACAACAACAGAAATTGTAGCCAAAGTGCATGATATGGTATTAAATGATCGACGAATAAAAGTGCGTGAAATAGCTAATATCATGGGCATCTCAAATGATCGAGTCCATTTAATTTTGCATGAAGAACTACAGATGAAAAAGCTTTCTGCAAGATGGCTGCCGCACTTGTTAACAGTCGACCAAAAACATAAGCATAAGAATTAACATTTCTCAAGCTTGTTTGGATCGTTTTCAGCGAAATAAAATGGATTTTAAGCGTCGTTTCATAACTGTTGATGAGACATGGATCCACCACTATACTCCAGAGACAAAAGAACAATCCAAACAATGGACTGAAGCTGGAGGAAGTGCCCCAAAGAAGGCAAAAACAATTCAATCGGCTGGTAAGGTTATGGCAACGGTTTTTGGGACTTCAAAGGTATTTTATTGATTGACTATCTGCAAAAGGGTAAAACAATAAATTCAGAGTACTATTGCAACCTTTTAGATCAATTAAATGTACAAGTTCGAGAAAAACGTCCTGGCTTACAACACAAAAAAATAATTTTTCATCAAGACAACGCACCAGCGCACAAGAGTGTTTTAACAATGGCTAAAATCAACGAATTAAAGTACGAGTTGCTTGACCACCCACCTTATTCTCCTGATTTAGCTCCCAGTGACTTTTACCTGTTCCCAAATCTAAAAGAAATCCTTGCTGGCAAGCGTTTTACCTCAAATGAAGATGCAATTACAGTTGTAAACCACTATTTTGAAGACCTTGAGGAAAACTATTTTAATCAAGGGATAGTATTGCTAGATAAGCGTTGGACTAAGTGTATTGAAGTTTCAGGAGATTATATTGAAAAATAAAAATATTTTTGAAAAACTAACTATTCTCTTTCATTGATAGGCTAAGAACTTTCCGAACCGCCCTCGTAAGGTAAGGAACTTAATTTGGTGGTACAACAACATAAAGTCTAGCTACACACAGAGAGTTGGAAATCGGTTGGAACTACAAAAAATCTGTTGCAAATGAAAAAATTTCAGTTGCAATTACCATATGATTATAATCGTCATGGATATTTGGTTCGACATACCACAAGATAATAAATATGATCATCGTTTTGTATGCACAATTAATTGACCGGTCATACCAATAAAAGGCAGAAAACCTATTTAGTTGCAATAACTAGTGATTGCGGCAACCGATAACTAAATTTCATCATAAACAAAAAAACGGGGTGTTTCATGACTTTTTTTTGGTTTGAAAAGGCGTCATTCGAATAAAATAATTCGATTATCTTTAAGCTAATCGATTAATCCAAACTTTTCTTTCATGATTTTTTCCACTTCTTCCTCGGCATGTACCTTCCTATTTTCTCAAAGTGTAAAGTCAAACAGTTTTTTGACTCTGACTAAAATTTGTCTTTGAACAACTGCGGAATGTGAGTTTTTAGATCTAAATATTCTTTTCTGAAAGTTTCCGACACTTCAGTTCCAATTGCTGAAATTTTGTAGAGTACCAACTAACATTCGGTTGTACTAATACAACACTCGAGTTGCATGCAACCTCAATCATTCGGTTGGCAAAAAACTTCGGTTTCTTCTTTCTTTCCGGGTCCTTTGTTTCCAAACTCTTAGTTGCAAATGAAAAAAAACTCGTATACTCACTGAACGGATGCCGTTTCTAAGCGCTAAATGCTTTTAATTGATAAGGCACACAGAACAAGAGTGGGTGCAAAATCGATCGAACTTCAAAATTTCCGTAGGACGAAAAGATTTTCTTATGCAAACACCATATCAAGCCTTAACGGCGAAAAAGACGTAAGAGCCAAAAAGAAAATTTACAGGAGAAGGTTTTTTTGTCTAATCAATCTAGACGATTCCGATGGTTGCTATATGTGACGCGCAAAATAGAAAGGGACCTAAGGTTAAAAACCAGTTTTGTTCAGGAGAGCCATTTTAAAGATTAGATCCCTTTCTATTTGCGCTTAGAATCGTCGACTTCACTTTCAAGAAACGCGCATATCTCTGGGAGGGAACAATTTTCGGGGATGGGATCGGTCTCATTCGATGCTCAGCTGTTGTCCACATCAAAAAAAAAATAAAACTGATTTTTTTTACCCTTAGGTCCCTTTCTCTATGCGCTGGCACATATATATTTCTGCCATCTGACATTTCCATTGGAAAGTTTGACATTTTTTAACGTACTCAAATCGTTTTGACGTACGACCTTTATTTCTGTTGTTTACAGTGACTTGGAAAAATCAACTTGGCAAAAAAATGGAATTAACTCGTAAACATTTTCGTGCGATCATTTTTCACAACTTTCGACGTGGATTATCACGACAAGAGTGCATCGATGAACTTGAATCTTTGTATGGCGATGAAACACCATCCCGTAGCACTGGGAAAAACTGGTTTAATGAATCCAATCGTGGCCGATGCTCGCTCAAAAACGAAGGTCGCCCAAAAACGGAGAACGTTAATGCCGTGCGTGAACTGATAATGCAAGATCGTCATCTGACATACCGTGAGATACAGGCATCCTTGGGCATTTCTTTCACCAGCATACATTCGATATTGCATGAACACCGGGCCGTAAAAAAGGTTTGTTCTCGTTGGATCCCGCACAATTTGACAATCGCTTAAAAAAGGCTTGTGTCGATTGGTGCAAAGAAATTTTGAAAAAAATACGATCGCGGTGCTTCAAAAGACGTTAATAAGATCATCACAGGTGACGAATCATGGATCTATGCATATAAAACCGAAACAAAACAGCAATTGACCGTTTTGGTCTTTCAAGACAAGCCAAATCCAACAAAAGTTGTTCGTGGAAGAAAAATATCGAAGCATATAACCGGCCATGTTGCCACAGTGCCTTTAGTGGAACATAGGGCGGTCAATTCTGAGTGGTATATAACCATCTGTTTGAAGAACTGAGTAAAGATAATAAGAGAAGATGGATCATTTTGCATCACGAGAATGCGAGCTCTTACACATCAGTTGAAACGATAAGCTATTTGACCACTCAAGATGTCGAATTGATGGGCCATCCACCGTACAGTACCCAATGACTTCTTTTTATTCCCTAGCATCAATAAAAAATGCATGGTCAGCGTTTTTCATAGCCCGAAGCAGCAGTTGAAGCGTTCAAAAATCATGTTTTGGAGGTGTCTCAATCGGAGTGGAAAAAGTGCTTCGAAAATGTGTTTGTGCGCATGCAAAAGAGTATTGATCTTATAGGAGAATATTTTGAAAAACAATAAAACCGTTTCTAATGATAAATTATTGTGTTTTTATTGCCGGACCCGAAATATAAATAGCAACCCTCGTACCACAAGATAATAGATATGATTATCGTTTTACCGGTCATTGGTATGACCGGTTATACCAAAACCTATTTAGTTACCATAACTGTTGTTTGCGGCAACCGATAGTTTTGCAGAAAAAAAATTTGTTGTAAACAATTATTGGTGATGATAATAAAAATTTCATCATAACCAAAAAAACGGGCTGTTGAATGATATTTTTTGCTTTCATTAGAATAAAATAAATCCAATTTTCTCGGACCATTTTTTGCGTCTCCAGGATCCATAAGACCTAACCTCTGCATTAGCCACTGAATTCGTAGTGAAATTTATTTTCATTTGTTTCATTTCATACCCCCATACGAGTATTTAATATTTATCGAACGGTCCACACGTCCTAACCCAAGTTTAGGGCAGATTTTAAAACTTGAATTGTCGAATTTGACTGACATATGTTCATGGATAATACTTATATATGCTCTAGTGCAAACAAAAATGTCACCTCCATCTCCATCATTGAAAAATTACGAAGTTTCTGTAAGAAATTTACGTGAAAAATGTTCACGTAAATTTCAGTTCAGTTTCTAAGCTAAGTTTACGAAAATGGATCGTTAGTAGACAAACTACCCGGAGTACGATTTTCTCTAGTGCGTTCCATCGAAAACATTGCTGCTGTGGCTGATAATGTCCAAAAGCATCAATCAACAGTAACTCGTCATCGTTCTTAGGAAGTGAACATTTCTCGCATATCTTTGAGAATAATTTTGCACAAAAAAAAATTGGTATGAAGGACTACAAAGTTCATTTGATCCAAAAACTGAAGCCTCGCCCGAATCAATCGAAAATGTGCTGAATAATTGGATTAATGGGATGAGGAACTGCCGAGTCAGTTGTGGAAGTCATATAAATGATATTGTGTTTAATTTTTTAATGACAATTTTCAACCTTTCCAATAACACCACAAAATTATCAGTACGAGTACTTTGTTTTACAGCCAATTCAAATTTACAATTTTAAATGGCCCACCCTGTATTTGCATGGCATGATGCTCGTGAGGAAATTTCCTGTCATAAGAGTACCTTTAGTCTTTATAATGGTACAAGAATTTCTAAAAAGACGAAAGTGAAGGAGCGCTCAAAAGCACAGGGCTTTTTACAAACACGCCTAATTTTAAAAGGTTCTGGCACTTAAATTTCACGAGGATTTCTAAAAAGGCGAAAGCGAAGGAGCGCTCAAAAACACAGGGATATTTACAAACGCGCCTAATTTTAAAAATTTCTGCCACATAAATTTCACAAGTATTTAGAACTTTAAAAAATAAGGGGGTGACTGACTACTTTTAGCGATGCAAAATAAATTTGACAATATGGACATAGCTGTATGTACCCAACAGCACAGGGATTCTCAAAGCATTTTTAGGAATTCGCCAAGAATTTTCAGTCCCGAGTGCTTAAATAGGATCTTTCAATAGCTAGAAGTCTTCAAACCAGATCAGAAATGAATTCTGCGGACACAATTTATATCATAATTTGTTGTTCCTTTAAACAGTTTCAAGTTTAAGGATTTTCCCCCATATAAAAGGGTTCGAAAGCTCTTAAAGGCATTTTAAGCTCTTTAAGGAGTTTTCGGTCAAGAAATATTAAATACAGCGTGATTCATTGACGACTGGGCAAATTCACCAGTGGTGAATGAAGCACCCTGTATTTATTCGCATATTTTCATTTCATAAAAGTATGTCCATCTACGACCATGCCCGAAAATGCAAGGGGCGACTGGCAGCGGTTTGAAAATTTTCGGATTGGTGGTCGGAGGGTGCTAGGGTCAAATTGCTAAGTTCTGAAAAGGTGGTCGGATTTTTTGTTTATCACAAAAGATAGCCCTACCTCTTGCCTATCTAATATTAGAGTCAACACAATTTGTCTGAGGATATTTTCTGTATCTTACGTTTCAGGGTCGACTCAAGATGGGACTTCTTGGCTGGCTTATGTTCAAAGATAATTTAGATAACGTTAAAGCTTCAATAATAAGACTTAAAAAAAAGAAAAACACCTCTGGAACCTATGGCTGACCGTCTCAGTCCTTTTTTTCATGAGGGGGAAAATCTTCCTGAGATTCCAGATGTTTCTGGCTATGTCATATTCTACTTACTGACTAAAAACCCTCCTCATGCTTCTTCTCCATTTCTCCGCGGAACTGCCGTACGGAATTACTTCGCGAGGGAAGTCGGTCGTCAGCCCATTCTCGATTCAATCGGACCTGTCTCATGTAGGTGCACGCAGAGAAAAAACATGGTTACTATATGGTCACGGCAATAATAATATTTTCTCCGCAATAAAAGTATGTTCGTCGCAACCATAACATTGTTTACTAAATTAAATTTTGACAATAGTATGATTGCCGCAATATTAATATTGTTGAAATGAAATGAAGAAATGAAAATATGGTTATAGCAACAATTTAAATACGGTTGGTGCGACAAAAGTATTGTTATTTGCGTTTTATGTTAACAGTAATATGATTACGGGTATCATACTGTATGATTGTAATTTTTCTTAAATTAAATATGCTCTTTAGAACAATGTTATTGTTACAGATCTAATGCAATAATATTACTTTTTATATGGAAATTCAAATTTTACAAACTGCTTTGGCTTTGTTTAACTGAAATAGTTGTAATAAAAACGCTTACGGCTTTTTAAGCTTTGTTTTTCTACTGAGAAATAAATCACTTCTATTATTTTGAATTTAATGTTTTTTTAAATAATTTTCATAACTCACATCTATCGTTGACAAGTTAACCCAATTCTAATAAATAGTATTGGGGATCTTGGTGTAATTGTGTGTGATCATACTATGGTTGTAGGGATCATAACATGATTGCGCGTGAATCATACTATGGGTGTGAGGATCATACTATGGTTGTATGTGAAACATACTATGGTTGCGAGAATCATTATGTGGTTGTGGATATCATAGTATGGTTGAGTGTAAATCATACTATGGTTGTGGGGATCATAGTAAGGTTATGTGTGAATCATACTATTGTTGTGAGGATCATAGTATGGTTGTATTTGAATTATACTATTGTTGTGAGGATCAAAATATTGTTGTAGCACAACCATATACTCAACAATAGTTTTGTCCTCTTCGAATATTGTCAACACAACCATACTTTTTTTCTGCGTGTGGTATCGCCGCATTCTTTCGGGCTTCTTCTTCGGCCCGTAATTGCTTATTTACACAAGTGTTGAAGGTATTAACCCCCTCCCAGTTTTGCTCGCTGCTCAGCATCGTGTCGATCTCGTTTTCTGCTGTCAGCCTTACGCCTATGTGGATCGCTAACCGTGTTTTTATATCGGCGTACGGAGTTTACCAAAATGTCACGTGCTCGGCTGTTTCTTCATCGGTAATTCATGATGGACACATTGGGATTCATCGTGCCCAAATCGATGCAGGTAGCTCCTGTATTCTCTATGTCCAGTAAGAAATTGGGTCAGGTTGTAGTTGGTTTCTCCAGAGTACCAGTTTAACCACTTTTTTATATTAGGTATTAGGTAAGATTGCAACTGGAAATCTAGTTGCATAATTGGTACATCAGTGTGCTTTGCCTGATTCATAAAAAAGAGACAGGCCATCTGAACCAACAGCTACGGACTAAGTATCTCATCCTTCGCATATATGATCCTTTTGAAAATACTGCTTAAATGATTAAAGTCAATACTCGACAACCTGTTTGAATACTAACAGGTTGACTTTAAGTCGACTAAATTAACAATTTTCTATCCGCCATGGTGTGATCGGTACTCTGCGCAACTACCTCACAGGAATCTTATGATCTTGGCAGAAACCTCTATCAGTTTTATTATCCGACCGCATTATGTTTAAGCTTTTTTTTATAAAATTCATTAGGTGTTTGCAGGTTGGAGGGGTCAGCCGGTGAGTATAAAAATAATATGGTTAATTTTTCATTCATTTTAAAAAGGTTCCACTTTACTTCCTAATAGGATGACGGAATTCTGCAAGTTAATAAAAATTCTACAAAGAGTTTTCCCTTTTAATGGCCATCATAATTGCTTAAAAATACAGACTTCAAATCGTAAGCACAAAATCAAAAATTCTTCTCATATCTGGCGAAGAACATTTCAAATTGTTCAATACCATTTCAAATAAAGTGGAAAAATGAGATCCATATCATAGGATTCAGGAAAAGAAGGAAGTAATCAAAAATGTATACTACTTTTCACGAGTTCGAAGGTATCAAACATTTATGATCGGCCTTAAAAAATCAAACAAACTGAATAAAATTATGACGATAAACAAAACAAAAAAACACTTGTGTACTTCTCTGATATGTGCCATGTAATTACAAGACGTCAACGACGTGGTGGGTCCGACAATTCATTACAATTTTATGACATGTAAAAGTGACAATAAAACGTTTCACTCGTTCGTAATCGCCGTGCGTACGTCAAAACGCACTTCCCAAATAATGTAATAAAACCTATCGGCTCGATTGCTACCATGTTACCTTCGTGTTGTTGCCGCTGACAGAACGTGGGTAGGGTATCGATTATCACTTTAAAGTAAAAATCACTCAAGGAGACGAAAAGAAAAATTACGAAAGAAACGAAAAAAAACCAAACTCAAAATAAATAGAAAACACATAAAATTGACGCCACTTAAAAATGTGGTGGCGATAATCCCCGAAACGCCGCTGGTACCACACACATGGAAAATCTATAAAAAAAATATGATTTTTTAATTAATGAAAAATTGCTTAGAAGAAAACTGATGTTGGGAGCTATTCCCATACAAGCACCCAACACTTCTGTCCGTTCCAATCGATGAACGTTATGATTGATTAATTTAAATTTAAAAATTTTTCTAGTTTTTTTAATGCAGCCATTGAAAATTCCCAATCGTGGGATATCTTTAGAATTTATGCGATGTGTCAGGAATTTTAAAACGTTTTTATTTTGTTGCTGGCCGTTCATTTCAAAGACGTTTATTGTAGCTGTTGTTTTTCTATTTCCAAAATTCTGCATATTGCTAATTTGTTGTTTGACATAAAATCATTTACGAGTCCATAAAAATATCGTGTTTTTACCAGCTTCATGAAAGACCTCACATCATCGTCGTCTTTTCTTGGAGGGGTGGGGGAGCGATAGACTAGGCGCAAGTGTTGGCCATACTTGTAATAATCGTATAAGTGAAAAGTTATTAATGAGTTCCATCAGTCTTGCCAACGCCACCTAAATGCCAGCGCTTTTTAATGTGTGGCACCATAAAATATTTGTATGTTTGGGTTCCGTTTGGAGGTGCTTGAGTCGGAAAGTTTTTCTTGCACTTGGCAACGTGTAAAACATAAAATAGTAGGAGGTATACACATGTTGCGAATGGTGATAGACGACTGATTTAAACCATACTCTGTACCATTTATTATAGAGTGAAACCGTTAAACAAGTGGGGAAAGTAAGTTTGGCAATGCTGAAAATTATATACCCTCCATTCTTCATAACAGTCCAGTATGAAACTTTTGTCAAGGGGGTGTGGCCCCGCGCCCTTTTCCTTTCAGGGTGTAAGTTTTTTCATACCAACATCATATACGTATACCAACTTAAAATTTTAAATTTGAATCGGCTGTAAACAAAAGTACTGCTTATTTTTTCAGATTTCTGGTTTTATTGGAAAGATTGAACTTTGTCATTTTATAATGGAGCACAATATAAATTATATGACTACCACAACTGGCTCGGCAACACATCATCCGATTAATCCATTTTTTCTGTACATTTTTATTTGTTTCGGTTCGAAAATTCGTCAATGGCAACTTCGATTTCATGTTTTAACGCATCAATTATCTCTGGATGCTTTGTGTAACATTTATTCTTAATGGCTCCCCACAGAAAATAATCCAAAGGGCTCAAATCGCAGCTCCGAAGCGGTCAGTTGACTGACATCACAATTTCGGCTGATGCGTAAAATATCGATGGTTGCGTTGGATGTGTGACATGTGGACCCGTCAAATCTCGTCCATGCCATTCTCTTGAATTTTTGGAAACCAAAATTCGTTAAGCTTTGCGATGTAACGCCCACATTTGGCGGTTACGGCAGCTTCTTGCTCATTTTGGAAGAAAACTGGCCCAATGATGCCGCTAGCTTAAAATCCACACCAAAAAGTGACTCGTTGAGGATGCATTGGCTTCTCAATAGTCACGTGCGGGTTGTCTGAATGCCATATGCGGCAATTGACGTAGCCTCGAAGGTAGAAATGAGCTTCATCTAAAAAAACAGGAATTTTCGGTAAAACTTTTCATCTCCTGCCAAACAAACAAACGATAGAGCTTTAATCCAACGAGGCTCGAACGTAGCCTTTTAAAAACACTAGGGTTAAATAAAATTTCAAATCGTACAGGCTCTTTCAACTAACCAAATCCTCTTACCATAAATGGTGGTGATAAGTGCGGCTCTCGCGTTCTCGGTGCGAAAAAATCTGTAAAAACACCCTAGTCCCATTACAGGCCGCATGTCGTATAACACCATTTATTCACCCTACACACATGTTTTTATTAGAAAACATCCTTTTTCATGTGCTTCTGCTACTGATGCTGAGAATGGTGCGAGTATGAGTAGTTGCTGACTGCCTGCCGAACTAACAACTAATGATGTTGCTGCTGCTGACTGTTGCCGCTGCCAATGTTGTTGCTTTGAAAATAATGATTACGAAGGGGTTCTTTCCTTAGCGCGTACACTACTTGCCGCTGTGTGTTAAACTATCAACCGCAGGAAAAATTATTTATAAGCCATATTAAAAATGGCATTTCAGTGCCGCAAAAAACACTTAAGTAGATTTATTATTTACGCGTACAACCACACACACACACACACTCTTCACTCTTCACTCTCCCCCTTTTTCTCTGGCACTCCTCGTAGTGGAACTTCTTGGGCCACGAGATGGCCCATCATATCTCACTCGTACATAAATCACTTCCAACCATCGTCTCTGCACGACGAGGGAAAGGCAACCGCAGCCTGTTGCGTTCGCACCCCAACCTCTCGTGGTGGCCCGTGCTGCGTGCTGGGTGTTTGAAGTTTCAGCAGTTCCCCAATTTCCAATGTCACATTATAAATACCTACATATGGGTGAAGAGCCCCGGCCTTCCCCCCGCTTTCAAGACATTTTTTTCGTTTTGGAAATCATGTAGTACAACATAGTTTCAGTTTTATTTCAAATACGTTTGTTTTTAAATCTTGGGTGCGAGGGGCTAGTGGAGTCGTTGCTCATTTCTTCGCTGTCTTTCATTGAGTTTCAATTTTTAATTGTATTTTAAGTTTCGGTTTTAATTGTTGGCGACAACAGAAAATGATCATCGTCGGTGCACTTTAAATACTATCGGCCGCTAACGCTGCCGACAGCCGCCACCGAAAAGTGATACGCTATTCCTTCCGCTCGAACAGAATGTGAGCAATGAGCTGTTCCAGAAATAATTGGCATTCCATTTAACAGCCTCACAAACGGATACCGCTCTCGCCAGTTGTCGAGGAAAGCTGTACGCGAGCGTGCTAGTGCATATCGTCGATCACTGCCATATTGGGTATGCTAAGTCAAAGAAAGGGTGGCATATTAATTACATTATGTGGTTGGTAACACTAAGCTATAGAAAGGGAGAAACACTGTCCGCTGTAAAAATATGTTGGTTCTGTAGAAGAAAAATTGATAAATAAAATAATTGATTCAATAAAAATGTTAATCACTTGATAATTTTATACAGGTTGATTTGTAATGTGTGGCTAATTTGAAGGTGCTCCCGTTGAGACTGCAATTAAATGCTCTATTTTACATTTCAATGGTATTTTGAAAGACGATGAACTTGTATGGAAGGTCTAAACTCATGATTTTATTTTAAATTTAAACTAAAAGGTTTGTTCGGTATTTTTTTATAAAAAAAACCCATTGTCATTCATGTAACCTCCTTAATCGAAGCCGAAAATCCGGCATTGCGGTTTTATAGTCCAAGCATGATAGTCGGTTTCCAAAACCGAGATATGTCGGGTTTTAGCTTCTTAAAGACATGTCGGTTTGCCCGTGTTTTTGCTCTCTGCTTTTAGGACAATTCATACCTTGCTCGAAATTCGTTGACAAATATTTGTAACTGCAAACATTTTTGAGGTAGACCCAACTACAGGGTTTTCCATTAAGGACATAACAATTTTTTATTTTAATAAAACACAGAATATTTAAGATATGGAGCTCAAATTCATTCCAGGTGCAGTGCTACTTTCTAAGAATGAAATTTGATTTCCGTCATATGACCACCACGAGTCCGTGTACAGCGATCTATACTTTGGGCTCAATTTTCCACCTCTCTTGCACAAAATTTCGACCGGAACGATGGCAATTTCGAGCTGGATGTTGTTTCTGACCTCGTCTAAAGTTGTTGGCTTGTTGGCATAGACCAATGACTAGATGTGGCCCCATAGAAAGAAATCCAATGGCGTTGAAGCGCATGAACGAGGTGGTCATGCGACCGGACCATTTTTCGAGATAACACCTTCACCGAATTTCCCTTTCAGTAAATTGATTGTAAGGCGTGCTGTGTGGCTATGGGCACCGTCTTGTTAAAACCACTTATCGTCGATCTCAAGATCATCCCATTTTGGCCAAAAATAATTGTCTAAAATGGCACGATAGCGCTCTCCATTGACGACGGTAACATGACGATTGTTTTCTTCGACGAAAAAATACGGCCCAATTACACCTGCTGCATGAAAACTACACCACATAGTAATTTTATTCAGATGCAATTGTGTCTCTTGAAGCACATGTGGATTTGTTGCTGTCCAATAACGCAAATTTTGTTTATTGACAAAACCATTCAGCCAGAAATGAACTTCATTGCTGGATATGATTTATCGACTAAATTCTGGATTTTCGTGAAACTTTGCCAGAGCCCAATCGGAGAAGTTTCGGCGTTTTAGATGATCAAGTGGCTTTAGTTCTAGAGTTAGTTTGATCTTATAAGGATGAAGTCCAAGATTTCGCAAAATAAGCCTTAGTGTGGTTTGAGAGATGCCCAATTCCTGGGAACGACGTGGAATCGACTCATTTGGCTCATTTTGAACGGATACACTTTCGGCTGCTATATTTTCGTCGCTTAGAGCGGTACAATATCTATTTGGAGCCGGAATATCCAAAAGTGAACATTTGGATCCAAATTTATCCACTATAGCACTCACAACCTGTCGTGTAGGACGAATACTACGACCGAAATTTGGAGTAAACGCTCTTAAAGTTGCGACCACCGACTCAAAATTTCAGTAGTATTTTATAATGAATGCCAAACGTTGCTCGTAAGTGAACTTTACAATGACTAAAATGTTGACTCCGTCTACCATTTTGACACTGAATGATCATTAAAAATGTTTGAGGGTGCGGTGACATATACGAGAGTTGCTATATATAAGTGTTATACTAAGTGTTACCTGGCGCCATCTGTCATTTCCATGGGAAAGTTTGACATTTTTTTGCAAAAACGTACTCAGCATGATTTGACGTACGGCCATCATTTGTGTTGTTTACACAGTGACTTACAAAAATCAATATTGGCAAAAAAATGGAATTGACTCGTGAACATTTTCGTGCGATCATTTTTCACAACTTTCGACGTGGATTATCACGACAAGAGTGCATCGATGAACTTAAATCTTTGTATGGCGATGAAGCACCATCTAACCAATCAACCATCCTGTAGTACTGTGAAAAAATGGTTTTATGAATTCAATCGTGACCGACGCTCGCTTAAAGTCGAAGGTCGTGAAGGTCCTCCAAAAAACGGTCATTGTGCCAGAGAACATTGATGCCGTGCGTGAACTGATAGTGCAAAATCGTCTGTGACATACCGTGAGATAGAGGCATTCTTGGGCATTTCTTGCACCACCGTATGTGACTGCGCATAGAGAAAGGGGCCTAAGGGTAAAAAAATCTTTTTTTTTCTTCTTTTGATGTGGACAATATCTGAGCATCGAATGAGACCGATCCCATGCCCTAAAAGTGTTCCGTCACAGAGATATGCGCGTTTTATGAAAATGAAGTCGACGATTCTAAGCGCAAAAAGAAAGGGACCTAATCTTTAAAATGGCTCTCCTGAACAAAACTTTTCATCAACTTTTATCTTTTTTTTTGATGTGGACAACATCTGAGCATCGAATGAGACCGATCCCATGCCCCAAAAGTATTCCCTTCCAGAGATATGCGCGTTTTATAAAAGTGAAGTCGACGATTCTAAGCGCCTAATCTTTAACGATTCTAAGCGCCTAATCTTTAAAATAGCTCTTCTGAACAAAACTGGTTTTCAACCTTAGGTCCCTTTCTATTTTGCGCGTCACATATATTCGATATTACATAAACACCTAGCCGTAAAAAAGCTTTGTTCTCGTCGGATCCCGCACAATTTGACAATCGCTCAAAAAGAGGATCGTGTTGATTGGTGCAAAGAAATTTTGAAAAAATACGATCGCGGTGCTTTAAAAGACGTTGAAAAGATCGTCACAGGTGACGAATCATGGATCCATGAGTAAGAGCCGGGAACAAAACAGCAATCGACCGTGTGGGTCTTCGAAGACGAGCGAAATCCAACGAAAGTTGTTCGTGGAAGAAGCACTTAGAAGCAAATGGTCGCCTGTTTCTTCGACAAAACTGGTCATGAGGCGACTGTTCCGCTTGAGCAACGTAGGACTGTCCATTCTGAGTGGTACACCACAATTAGACTGAAGTCTTCGGAGAAATTCGAAAAACGAACAAGAGAAGACGAATAATTGTGCACCATAACAATGCGAGCTCTCACACATCGGCTCAAACCAGTGCCTTTTTGACCGGCCAAAACGTCGAATTTAAGGGTCATGCGGTGTACAGCACTGACTTGGCACCCAATGGCTTCTTTTTATTCCCGCACATCAAGAAGAAAAACGTGGTCAACGATTTTCGTCGCCAGAAGATGCTGTTGAAGCGTTCAAAAACCATGTTTTGGAGGTGTCTCAATCGGAAGTGCTTCGACAATTGGTTTGCGCGCATGCAAAAGTGTATAAATCATGCTGGAGAATACTTTGGAAAACAATAAAACCATTTTTGATGATAAATATTGGCATTTTCATTATTAGGCCGGAAATATATATATATAGCAGGCCTCGTAGAAACGAAATTGTTTTATTGTTAAACCCTTTATAATTCATATAAAGGTCGTTATATGTTAAGCCCTCTTCTGAGTCGACCACAGCTCATATCAATCTCCACATTTGGCAATCATTTAATTGGCTGACGCTTTGTTAATTTCTGATATAAGCTTTTTTTTTGTTTTAATAGAATATGATTTAGCAATTAGTAAAGAATCTGTGATTTTCTCAACTCCCCGCTACAAAGTTGAAAATGCTTTGATGTGCCATTAATTTCTTGTTGGTGGCTGTAAATTAAAAATCACACAATGTAGTTTCATTTTCGCTTTGTTGTTGCTGCGTCGTTTTGCTGAACAAAATTTCCGAATCGAATTGAAATACCACCCCTCGCGATAGACCCCAAATGAAGGGAGAGGATCTACAACAGAGCCGACGCCGTCATTATCATCAGCATCGGCATCATTTACGTCATCTGCATGCTGACGGCTATGGATGGCATGGCTAATTTAAAGCAATTTCTTCTTGAATTTTTCTTCGTTTTTTTTTGACTGAAAAACTTGCATATAAATTCTTTCATTTCGTCTGCTTTGTTGTCGTCAGCTTTTCTTTCTGCTGGTCGTATTTTGAAATGTGTTGCAATATAAATTGGCAGATTGGCTGTTCACTCATTTCATTTCAGTTTGGTTCGTTTCGTTTTCATCGCTGACAAATAAACAATTTCTGCTGCTTTCCTCGCTAATTGGTGTATTTTGACTTTAATCCATTTAAGCGGCCATAAATTATTGCGGAAATTAGCCGAGAAATAGCAAAAAAATAAAAAACGCCGAAACCGAAAAGGCAAAAATTATAGTGCACACACAGAGAAAAAATATGTTCAAAAGATATGTTTTCATGCAAACCTTTAATGTGGAAACATATTAATGTTGGGAGCATGCTCTGAATACGAGGGCTGTCATATGTGACAGCGCATAGAGAAAGGGACCTACGGGTAAAAAAAATCAATTTTCCCTTTTTTTGA
Source organism: Hydrotaea diabolus (assembly GCA_963513945.1). Lineage (NCBI taxonomy): Eukaryota > Metazoa > Arthropoda > Insecta > Diptera > Muscidae > Hydrotaea > Hydrotaea diabolus. Next base: position 35,586,552 of record OY740720.1, on the reverse strand, counting down.
TGTGGAGAACATCTGAGCATCGAAAGAGGCCGATCCCATGCCCCAAAAGTGTTTCCTCCCAGAGATATGCGCGTTTTATGAAAGTGATGGTACACCAAAGATACACGTATTTAAATCTTTAAAATGGCTCTCCTGAACAAAGCTGGTTTTTACCTTTAGGTCCCTTTCTATTTTGTGCGTCACATATATATTTCTGGCCTACTAATGAAAATGCGAATATTTTTCATCAAAAATGGTTTTATTGTTTTTCAAAGTATTCTCCAGCATGATTTAGACACTTTAGCATGCGCTCAAACCAATTGTCGAAGCACTTATTCCACTCCGATTGAGACACCTCCAAAACTTGGTTTTTGAACGCTTCAACAGCATCTTCTGGCGACGAAAATCGTTGTTCATGCATTATTTTATTCATGTGCGGCAATAAAAAGAAGTCATTGGGTGCCAAGTCAGGGCTGTACGCCGGATGACCCATCAATTCAAAGTTTTGGCCGGTCAAAAATGTTCTGGTTTGAGCCGATGTGTGAGAGCTCGCATTGTCATGGTGCACAATGATTCGTCTTCTCTTGTTCGTTTTTTGAATTTCTCCGAAGACTTCAGGCAAACAAATTGTGGTGTACCACTCAGAATTTACCGTCCTACGTTGCTCAAGCGGAACAGTTGCCTCATGACCAGTAGACTGGCCATAGCGTTATATAGGCAAACTGTGGTGTACCACTCAGAATTGACCGTCCTACGTTGCTCAAGCGGAACAGTCGCCACATGACCAGTTTTGCCGAAGAAACAGGCGACCATTTGCTTCGAAGTGCTTCTTCCACGAACAACTTTCGGTGGATTTGGCTCTTCTTCGAAGACCCACACGTTCGATTGCTGTTTTGTTTTGGGCTCATACGCATAGATCCATGCTTCGTCACCTGTGACGATCTTAAAAACGACTTTTAAAGCACCGCGATCGTATTTTTTCAAAATTTCTTTGCCCCCACCACATAAGCGTTTTTTTGAGCGATTGTAAATTTGTGCGGGGCCCAACGAGAACAAACCTTTTTTGCGGCCCTTTGTTCATGCAATATCGAATATATGCTGGGGGAAGAAATGCACAAGGATGCCTCTAAGTTACGGTATGTCACATGACGATCTTGTATTATCAGTTCACGCACGGATTCAATGTTCTCTGGCACAACGGCCGTTTTTGGACGACCTTCGTCTTTGAGCGAATTCATTCATTAAACCAGTTTTTCACAGCGCTATAGAATGGCGCTTCATCGCCATACAAAGATTTAAGTTCATCAATGCACTCTTATCGCGAAAATCCACGCCGAAAGTTGTGAAAAATGATCGCATGAAAATGTTCACGAGTTAATTCCATTTTTTGCTAAATTGATTTTTTCAAGTCACTGTAAGCAAGACAAATGATGGTCGTACGTCAAAACGTTGTGAGTACGTTTATGCTACAACTCTTAGTGTTGTCTAGGCCAGAAATGTATATAGCTACCCTCGTACAACCAAAAAGCCAAAACCGGAAAACCCGACAGCAAAAAACCTAGCATGCCGCAATATCGGGTTTTAGTTATTATTAAGAAACCAACTGTCGGACTTGGACATAAAACGCGGAATGTTGGTTTTTGGTTTTGGACACTCTAGTTCCACACAAAAACATATGACATTTCAATATGCAACAATCTTTTTCCAAACATAAAATATGATTGTGTTGGCCTATCTAAACTAAAATGCAAATATTAAGATGTTTGTAGCATGCTCCAAACATATTTCTAGCACATTTTTTTCTCGTTACATGCAAACATTTTTCGAGCTTTTTTTCTTTCCGTGTACCAAATATTAGGCGAAACAAACAAACCATCATCGTCATAGTCAGCCTTTGCGATGATGATGCTGGCGATTATCATCATTATCCAATTGTCGATGTGTCTAAGGCGGCATATTGTCCGCCTGAACGTCTGCCTGTCTGTCCGTCCGTCAGTCAAGTCAAGTCAATTTTATGAAGTAGTTTTCATTCTGTTCGATGCACCCTGCGCCACTGTAGTTTTGCTTGAATTTATGCGATATTTTTTGTTTTTTGCTCGTTGGCTTTTTGATGTTTTATCCGTTTATCCATTTGTCCGTTCGTTTTGATTTATTAGGCGTTAAAATTATCTAATTTGTTTCGTTTGTGCTGTGGCGGGGAAAAGTGTGCAAGTTTTTGCCTTTTGGCCCCATCTCCCCCTTCTATTTGAACGATTGCAGTGGCGTCTTTGGCTAATTTATGGCAATTTCTATTTGATTTCATTTTTGGTTGTTTTTTTTTTGGACGTTTCGACATGCCAAGAACAAAATAAACGCTAAACGTCTTGTGCAATTAGCCAAAGTTGCAGAAATCTTAATGTATTAAGCAGGCATTCCGTTATGGCCAATTATTGAAATGTGTAAATTAAAATTTGTTTGTGTTGGATGGAGGGAAATTTAGGACTTTTTGGCCAACATATTTTGACGCGGAAATAATGGTTTCTTACTTTTTTCTTCAGAAAAATGTAAATCAGTTTAATTAAATAACAAAGAAAAGTCCAACTCATTGACATTAGCAATACCATTTAATGGCATCTCCTTACCCCCAGCATAACTTTTAAGTAAAAGGTTTTGGAAGCCAACATTACGTGTTATGTGTTATTAAAGCCATACCGGTCGAAATGCTAGAAAGAGTCTTCCAAAATTGGACTCTCATAATGGAAACCCTGAGGCGTAGTTATGGCTAAAATTTGAAGAAAATTATATTCAAAAAATAAATGCCATAAAATGTCCTTTCAAATTACTAATAAAGATTCCACACTTGATTTGAATTTTTATATATTTTTGTTCTGAAAATCATCAGTTTAAAAAAACCAAAGCAGTTTGTTTAAAAAATTTTTATTTTTAGCTCGCTTGTTTTATTTCGGTCTGTTGCTTTTACACATTGAACAGGGATTAAACCGGCAAAATTAAAACCGGCTTAAGACCTCTTGCTTCTATATTTAAATAGAAGACAAGTTTTTAACAAAATGGCAAAGTGACATTGATTTTCGTGGCTGCACACTACTTTTATCATGATTTCGGGTCCGTGACAACCCTCTTCAGAAAGCCTTGCTGCAATTGTTGAAAGTAAAACCGAACTCCATAAGGCCAGGCTCTCCACAAACGAATGAGAACTACTGTTGTTAACCTTACTTTTCAAGTTTTCTTCACACAATTGCCCACGAAAATACAACTCACTCTTGCCAGCTCATTTTTTTCCATATAAAAGAACTTTTATTGCATTAGATCCGTAACAATAACGTTGTTCTAAAAAGTATATTCAAATGAAGAAAAATTACAATCATACAGTATGATTGCCGTAGTCATAGTGTTGTTAACATAAAATCCAATCAAACAATACTTTTGTCGCACGAACCATATTTATATTGTAGCTGCAACCATATTTGTATTTTTAAATTTGGCATAATTTATTTTTACATTTCCACAAAATTAATATTGCGATAATCATACTATTGTCAAAATTAAATTCAGTAAACAATACTATGGTTGCGACGAACATAATTTTATTCACGCAGAAAAAAAGTATGGATGTGGTGACAATATTCGAAGAGGATAATACTATTGTTGGATATATGGTTGTGGTACAACAATATTATGATCCTCACAACAATAGTATAGTTCAAATGCAACCATACTATGATCCTCACAACAATAGTATGATTCACACATAACCATTCTATGATCCCCACAACCATAGTATTATTCACACTCAACCATACTATGATCTCCACAACCATAGTATGATCCTCACAACCATAGTATGTTTCATATACAACCATAGTATGATCCTCTCAACCATAGTATGATTCACACGCAACCATGTTATGATCCCTACAACCATAGTATTATCACACACAATTATACTATGATCCCCAATATAATTTGTTTAAGTTGTCGACAATATTATTTATTAGAATTGGTTCAAGTTGTCACAAATAGATTTGAATTATAAAATTATTTAAAAATACATTAAATTCAAAATAATAGGATAGATTTTTTTCACAGTAGAAAAAACAAGTTTAAATAAACGTAAGCGTTTTTATTAAAAAAAAACTTCAGTTAAACAAAGCCAAAGCAGCTTGTATATTTTAAGCATATTTAAATGAAGAAAAATTACAATCATACAGTATGATTGCCGTAATTATATTATTGTTAACATAAAACGCCAAACACAATACTTTTGTCGCACCAACCATATTAATATTGTTGCTAACACCATATTTTCATTTTTAAATTTGGCAATAATACTATTGCTACATTTCAACAATATTAATATTGCAGCAACAATACTATTGTCAAAAATAAATTCAGTTAACAATGCCATGGTTGCGACGAACATACTTTTAATGCGGAAAACATATTATTATTGCCGTGACCATGTAGTAACCATGTTTTTTCACTGCGTGTTGCAGAGAACTATTATTATTGCCGTGACCATTTAGTAACCATGTTTTTTCTCTGCGTGTAATATATCCTCAAAACGAATAGAATTGTTAACTGATGGCCAATGGAACTCTGATTCTAGAAATCCACAATATTTAATATAAAACTACGTCAATTTTTTGTTCATCCACTAATGATTTTTAAAGTCAATCGGCTTTGTTGGTTTTTAAGAATTTCCCGGAATCCCGGTGAAAATTCCCTTGAAATCGAAAATCGCTAATAACTAAAATTCCCGGGAAATATCAGGACGGGTTCTGCTCTGTGAGTATACGTTTTATATTGTGCACAGCTTGCAAAAATAAGAGAACTTTCACTCCTATTCCTAAAAATGATTATAAGGGAAACGTTAAATTTATTTTAAATTCATCTGATTTATTAAGAAGTTGGAGAATTTACAATTTTTTTGTTTTAATGAAATAAAATTCATGACAAATCAAAACTTTTTCCAAAATCCTTTCATCATAGGAAGGTACCCACTTAATGTCACATACATGTTTTCCATTTGCTTACCAAATATTTCATTTAAGACTGCTACAAAATACTCGTATCCATCAATAACCCGTGTTTGGTTTTTCAGTTTGGAGCTCATTAAAAAAGCCCATTTATTTGTAAGTTCCTTAGAAATTCGTAGGGCACTCTTGAGAAAAATCTTTCTGTGAAAAAAGCACTTGTATTGGTAATTTCTTAATAATTTTTTATAAGAATGTAAAAAATGGTTGGACTTATGCACTCATTGACATATGTAGGGGCATGGTGTACATGCATGTAGCATCATCTTAATGTCAGTTTAAAAGAGATTACAATTTGTAACATTTTCTTCTCACAAATGCATGGCAGCCAGTGGCATCGATGATCCAGGGCAACCATTTCCATTCCAGAAACAATCATGATTAAACATTAACAAATGACCTAAACAAACAATCACTCCACACACACACACACACGACTTCAAACTGACCTCAAGTATTATTTTTATGAGTCTTTTTTTCTTGTATTGTTTTTCGTAAAAATCCCTAAGAGACCAAAACGATGATGATGATCGAAGGTATGCCAAGGAAAAGGGGCACATAAATTGTATTTATTTAAAGCCTTTAATCAGTACACACAACAAAGGGCCCAAGAGCAGAAGAGTGCTAAGTGATGGCGCTAAGCTTTACAAACAGTTGTAAACCGTCGTCATTCATTGCCAACGAGCAGAGTTCTTGCATTGTTTACCAAACCTCCAATAATAGCGCCGCCGCACAGTGGTGCTTTTGGAAAAAGGACCGTTCAGTTAAGAACGGCTCTGGGATTACGTGGGTTAGAACTTAACACGATACTAGACGTTTTAATGGTCATTTCGCCTAGATCGACAAATTTCGAGCTGACAATAAGTTATTAGTATACAATAGGGTGGGCCGATTTGCAAGGGAAAAATTTGTCGATATTGTGCCATCGATTTTTCGATAGCTTTTGGCATTAAGGAAAAAATGTTGCACTACGACATATCAAAAAAATCATTTTCGAGGCGACCAAATTTAAATTTTTGCAATTTTCGAAAGCCCTGCCCGGAAACAACCGATTGGCATTTTCAGACTTTTGTTCAGCTGGCTCTTAAGGCAATGCAATTAGATGATACATGGTTCCAACAGGATGGATGAATTGTTTAAAGCAAATGTTTCTGGACGGCTTATTTCTTATAGGGCTGATGTGAACTAGACGGCTCGCTCACCAGACTTAGCCTTATGCGGTTTATTCTTTTGCGGTAACCTGAAGTAGAAGGTGTATATCAACCGTCCCAACACCATGGAAGACCTAATTAACAATATGTGACAGCGCATAGAGAAAGGGACCTAAGGGTAAAAAAAATCAATTTTAATTTTTTTCTTTTTTTTGATGTGGACAACATCTGAGCATCGAATGAGACCGATCCCATGCCCCAAAAGTGTTCCCTCCCAGAGATATGCACGTTTTATGAAAGTGAAGTCGACGATTCTAAGCGCAAATATAAAGGGACCTAATCTTTTAAATGGCTCTCCTGAACAAAACTGGTTTTTAACCTTAGGTCCCTTTCTATTTTGCGCGTCACATATTGAGGCTGAAATTGGCTGAATACCAGTCGAGTTCATTAATCATTGTTAGAGTTCATTTAAACTTCAGAAAACTTATGCAACAGTGTGTGGGTAGCGAAGTCGACATTTGCCAGATACAATATTTAAAACCATGTAATTTAAAAATTCCCTTACTGATCAATATAATTGAAATATAAAATAAATTCTTCTAAGGTTCATAATTTTTTATTTCATTCCCAAGTAAGCTAATTTCCGCGCTCCACCCTGTACAATACAATTTAACATATGAGCGCGTGAGAATAAAAATTCGTCTTGTTCGATTCTCTACGATTCTTTAGTCGTATTTATATTCTTACGCGCTCATATGTTATATTGTATTGTATTGTGAGTGTGTGTGGGCGCCTTTTAGCATGCAGTGCGAGGGATTGTTATTGTGTTCCGGAAAATTTCTGCTGTCGACAGTTCTCGTTAAGTATGAAACTGTCTGCCCTTAAGTATATAGCCGCCGAACATACCTAGTAAGCCAAATTTGCCTAGTAATCCAAATTTGCCGACAATGTCTGATATCAGACAATTATGAACAATATTTGAACTCTATCTTCTTACCGATATCGTTACGAATTCTGTTCGATTTGTCTGAGGTTTTTTTTCAGAGAAGAAGTTCAGAATTTTTGTCAACCCCCTCATATGTTTTTCGTTACGAACTCGGTTAGAAATCGGAACATTTTGCAGATTGTCGTACAGAATTCTGACCGAAGGTCAGGTTCGGTTTGCTGGGTAGTTACATCACATTCGTTGCTTAGGGTCGAAGTGGCGCTCACCGATGCTGCGGTTACCCCTTCTTGTTACTTAAAGTCTTTCCGACCAGCTTTGCCATTGAGGGCTTTTTCGACCAAAATTGGTCGGATGGATTTTAAAATGTGGTAAGATGGTCGGTCTAATTCGCGTTTGGTACATGTCTAAATTCTTGTTGTATAAAACCATATGCTGGCGGCAACCGCTAATGCGTCAACGCTGTTGAATAGTTCTTGCGACGGCGCAAAGCCTTCTTCTTAGCATTTTATAACCTCGACTATAGGATGGAGTGTATGCTTAAGGCTGCCAATATTGACGATTTATCGTCATTTTGACGATTTTATACGTAAATTAAACGCAATGACGATTGACCATATTTTTGATTAAAAACGCCGAACTTTTCGATTTTTACAAATCCACGGAATTAGAAGAAGAATTTGTGTCACCTTAAAGAATTCGTTTAGCATGGAAGAAAAAAATCATTTAATTTTTTTTAAGGTTAGCTTTTATGTAGGAATTAAAAACATTTGAAGTGAGACATCAGTAGTTGTTTTCATATTTTGTATCAATTAAAGCAAAAATAATAAGTCTAAGATGGATATTTCCAGCCAGCATCAGAGAAGGGATAAAAGAAAAATTAAAGATAAATATTTAATCGTAGTACAGATGTTGTATTCAAGCACTGTTCTTGCTTAAGTAAAAGCAACAAGTTCACTTACTCCCACAAAATAACTACAAAAGAAATTGCGAGACAAAACGACTGCTGCCACTGATGAAAGGCGAAATCAAATTGGCCTTAGGTTATGTTTACGTTGAAGATTAAATCGCAATTATCGATGTATATTTGTTTCAATCCACGATATTGTAAACTATGTTTCTAATGAATATATAACCATATCTTCAAAAATGACGTTTTTGACGATTTCACGAAATACTATTTTCTGTGGTTTTTGTTTGGCAGTTCTGGTTTGCAACGCCTCAAAATCTGATCCAAGAATCAATTGTGTATACTCATCAGCGTTGTAAAATGTTAAGAGCATCTTGTCCGTCCGTCCATCTATGTGTCTGTTGACAGCATGATACCGTCCTTATAATCAGAAGCAACTTAAATTGTGTATGGACAAAATCGATCGGCCTAGACGGGAAAAAGGTTTTCTAAGGGGTTTTTAAAATCTTGGGAAAGAAATTACTAAAAACATCCAAAAGGGGATATTTTATCGACCAATGGACACTAGTGGCTAAAATAAATATTTTCGAGGAACAACGTACGAATATTTTAGCTAATATGTGAAATGTCTTATCAAAGGAATCCTTATTAATTTTTTCTCCGAATTTTTGAATGAACTTAACTATTTTTTCTCTGTTAAAAGAAGTACGAAAGAACTCCATTATAAATTTTAATCACAGGATTCCTAATAATTTTTTTTTGAATTTCTGTGTATAAGTACGGGCTAAAAAACTTAATCAGGAAAAGGCCTTAAGAAATATTGAAAAAAACGATAGCTAAGTATTTTTAACCTCTATGAAATTGTTCCACTGTGCTTCGGTCCCTGCATTCACAGGGTAGTGCGGCGCCTCGTATACAAATATCACAGGTTGCATACTGGTTGATGCTTCGGTGCATAGATGCCTTGATATTTGTTTGTTTGGTTGGACTCGTATATTTAAATAGTTGCAAACTACTACGAATTGACAAATATTGTAAGAGTCCCAAGCTCGGGCCAATGTTGTTTCACAGTAAATAGTGGAATGAGAATTGGAAAGATGGACCTGTACAACAAAACAGGAGGATTCCACAGCACAATCACTAGACGGGAGTAAAAAGAAACTAAATATATATTTACTCGTTTATGTACGAGTACTATTTGCCTTGGGTGTTGTCTAGCCCTCGAGGAATATGAGTCTTGTGACATTCGTCGAATGCTAACAACGACATCAAATTAACACAGTGCTAAGAGTTCTCGTTAAGGTGTTAATTTATCTGTAAGTGTATGCCAGTTTGTGTGTGTGTGTGCGTGAGGTGTAACTAAGTATATCGGCATTGGTGAGGAGACAGTAGGGTCAATTAACAGCTTCTTTATTCGATAATGTTCGTAATCGGTTATAATTACGTTGAACTTCTCGTTCACGTACTGCAATTGGCTCACGCTCAATGATTAAGCGAGTGATTTGTTATTTGCTTTCCAAAATGTAATGGAGCTCATCACTTCCTACATGTTAATGGTGTCATCGTTGCTAAGTGTTAATCATGTGATACTCGTACTAATTTGTCTTCATTTCTAGAAGGCGGTGTTGGTGGACCAATTGTTCCAGTTACTTAGCAAATGAAGAAGAAAAATTTAAGTTTGTCTTCCCATGAGAAAAACTAAAATTCTTACAAAAATTTAACGAGATTCTTAAATCACATTGAAACAGATGAAGAACACTTTAAATAAGTGCGTTTTTTTTCCTAATATTCAAATGGAGGAGGATGCGGGAATACGTGGTCTTCGAGACTGGCTGAAGCATCGCTTAAGATTGACTATCTTTTTAATGATTTATCAATGAGGCCAGGACCAACAAATGTGTTGGTGCCTGCCTAGGTAGGAAAGTAATAGTCTCAAGAGCAGGTTCGGACGTATTTTGAGAATGTAAGCGGTAATGATAACAGGTACTGGGTGGTTCAAACAAGACTGAAGTTTAAAAATATTTTTTGTTTACAATTTGTTTTTCACTTTTGCAGGTTTTATAGTTTTTTATGGAGATATATGATGGTTACACATGATGAACAGCAACGCTTTAATATTGCTGAATTGTATTATATTTTTAGCAAGTCAATTATCTTAACTCAACGAAATTATCCTTGTCATTAAAATGTCAGAACAGCACCCAGTAACAACGTGACTAGGAACTTAGTCTCCCATTTGAGAAAATGGGATTAGTGGCAGCATCCCTCCAGATGTACTGTTTGGTGCGATGTTATGGTTGATAAAGTTATTGGTAGAATTTTTTTTTTAAATGAGGAGGACCAACCTATACGAGTTCATGGCAAAGGGAGATTCTGGGTAAAACACATTCGATGCCGACGTTACCAGGAATTCAAATAATTGTAGTGGTATACCATTAAATCTGTGTAGGCCTATGATTAAAATTTGTTTGCGTACGCCAGTTGAGAACAATCCTAACATATGGTTCCAGCAAGATGGAGCTAACGCGCTTACAGTGAGAGCCACAATGGAACTTGTTGGTAATCTTTTTGGTGAGCCCATCAGTCTTATTTTTGGCCAACATTTCTAACTGACATCGTGGTAAAGCAAGTGGCTGCGAAGTCGACTATGCGACTTGGGGCCATGAAGACATTGTAGTGAAAGACTATGACCATGACAACATTTTGGCTGTAGTCAATATGGGCCTTCCTGTTGACTATGTGATACCTGGACATTTCTTCTACGTGGATGTCAAATAACGAGGATTAATCGAATCACGTAGTTGGCCCCGCCTCTCAGACATGCAATCCAAATAAGCACTGCGTAATCAAAGTCACTAAGGTAAGCTGTAAGTGGTAACTAGTCGAATCAGCTGAATTTCAAAATTATACCTCAAGCTACAAGACTACTGTAGCATTATTTAGACTAAGAATAATGTCCTTAAGAATTGCAGGGATATCTTCATATTTTTTTACAGCATCCATTAGATCCCTGGAAAATGCGTAAACCACTTTGAGAATTGTCAAAAAAAATGACTGATGTTTCTGGAGGTAGAAGTACCGGGTTGCCCATATTCGACGGACCCATCTGGCAACGCCATAACTTTTGACAGAGATGTCAGATCGCTTAATGAAAAATTTTCGACTGGTGAGGCTCTTTCTAATCCGAAGAGGCCAAATAAAAGTCGACCAAGGCGATCGGCCGAGAATATCGCTGCCGTACGAGCCAGTGTTGAGAGGTCCCCAAGAACATCCCAAAAACGCCGTTCTCAGCAGTTGGGCATGGCTCGGTCCACTTTACAACGGATTATTCGCGTTGATTTGCATTTGTTCCCGTACAAAATTCAATTGACGCAAAGATTGTTGCCTGTGGACAAGCCTCGTCGATTGGAATGGGCCCAAAGAGTCATCGAAATGGCCGATGATGACGAGAAATTTTGGAACAAAAAGGGCACAATACGCCATCAACGCCAGAGGCGGCCATTTGAGAGATATCATATTCAAAAATTGATGTAAACAAATCTACTTGGAACAAATTAAATGATTAAGATTGCCAACCGCCAAATTTTTATTTTTTTCTTTGATTTTTTTAAAAAAAACATGGGTCCGTCGAATATGGACAACCCTGTACAGTCGTCAGTAACCCCTATACGAGTTCATGGCAAAGGGATATTCTGGGTACAACACTTTCGATGCTGACGTTACCAGGAATTCTAATAATTGTAGTGGTGATATAGACATTTCTTTCGCGTGTAGTATGAAGCTTATATCAGGAGAACTAGTGGGGAAAGGAACCCACCCACCTACATGGAGACGAGAAATATTTAGCCTGGTATTGATTTTTTTGCGGTTATCACTGGCGTAAAGCTCGGAGTGAACGTTTGCCATAAAACGACTGATGTGGGAATTGCAACGATGAGAACAAGGAAGGGACAACTAAACATCTTCTCTGCCAGTACCCGGCTTTTGGGGACTTCAAACGAAAAGTGTTTTGTCTACCGATACTAACAGACAAATCTGCCTATCCGATGGTGATTTGAGCAGGAATGCCACCTTTATTAGAAAAATAGGCTGGATTAAGTAACGGAAAGGCTGTGGCCAGCAAAGAACAAATTATCAGCGACGAGTATACGGTTTCACAACCGATGCTTGAAAAATCTTATTTTTCGGATGGAATTAAAAAATTTGAAAAACGTTTGAGAATTGTATTGAGTTGGAAGGAGATTATGTTGAAAAATAAATAATAATAATTCCAAAAAAACGGTTCTTTTATGTTAGGCCAGTTACTTTTGCGGTCGTCCTCGTAAGTTATTTGATTGTGGCCGAGCCTGCTTAAGAAAAACAATAGCCAATACATTTTACTATTTTTTTTACGTTCAAGTTCAATGTTCGAGACATAAGAGTTATAAAACACCAACTAAATGTTAACAAAAATTAAAAATGTATTCATGCAAACGTGTCATATTTTTTTGTGAAAATTGTTCATAAAAAATTATGAACAAATTCATTCCTGACTGGACAAATATCACCAGCGTATTCCCTGGCTCATTTCATGAAAATGTGGCTATCTACAACCATGCCCGAAAATGCAATGGGGCGAAATGGCAGCGGCCTGAACATTTTAGGATTGGTGGTCGGAGAGTACTAGGTGAAAATTGCTAAGTTCTGAACGGTGGTCGGATAGTCCTACATCTTACCTTTCCAAAATTACCTGAACGAAGCCTAGAGGTCCTACCGTTTCAAAGTTATGACTATTTGAGTTAAATGCAAAATTTTTGTTTGTGTCAATTATAGTTTTCCTTTACAGAACCAAAGGAACTTTGGTAAAAACTACACTCTTCTTAGTATTTTCAAAGCTGCTGCACCTTTTGACTCATGTGACCCCAAAACATTTTGCTACAAATACAAATACTACATAGGGACATAAATACTGTTACAGCATTGAACACACCCATTTCAATGGTAGAACTTGTCTACATATCGGTAGACAAAACACTTTTCGTCTGAAGTCCCCAAAAGCCGGGTACTGGCAAAGAAGATGTTCAGTTGTCCCTTTCTTTCCCACATCAGTCGTTTTATGGCAAACGTTCACTCCGAGCTTTACGCCAGTGATAACCGAAAAAAAATCAATACCAGGCTAAATCATTCTCGTCTCCATGTAGGTGGGTTCCTTTCCCCACTAATTCTCCTGATATAAGCTTCATACTACACGCGAAAGAAATGTCTATATCACCACTACAATTATTAGAATTCCTGGTAACGTCAGCATCGAAAGTGTTGTACCCAGAATCTCCCTTTGCCATGAACTCGTATAGGGGTTACCGACGACTGTACTTCTACCTCCAGAAACATCAGTCATTTTTTTGACAATTCTCTCGCATTTCCAGGGATCTAATGGATGCTGAAATACACTTCTCAAGCGTTTTTCAAGTTTTTTAATTCCATCCGAAAAATAAGATTTTTCAAGACCTTCAAAATTTGCCTCAGTTTCAGCAATAACCTCGCTATTGGACGAAAATTTTTTGCCACCGAGAATTTCTTTTAAAAATTTGGAAACAAGAAATAATCAGAAGGAGCTAAATCTGGACTATATGGTGGATGCGGAGCAATTTCAAATCGTAATTCGGCCAGTTTTTGTTGAGTTAAAAATGCAGTGTGTGAAGGAGCATTATCTTGATGAAAAAGAACTTTTTTTTTCTAAATGCTGTCGTATTATCCCGATTTCTTCACTCAACCGATCCAATAATGCACAATAATATTCACTATTTATAGTTTTTCCTTTCTCAAGATAATCAATAAATATTATACCCCTTGCATCCCAAAATACTGTGGCCATTACTTTTCCTGCTGACTTAACAGTTTTCGCCTTCTTGGGACCACTTTTACCAGCTTCTATCCATTGTTTTGACTGTTCTTTGCATTCTGGGATGCAGTGATGGATCCATCTTTCATCAACAGTTATGAATCGGGGCAAAAACTCTATTGGATTACGCTGATAAATTGCTTAAAGCTCCTCGGAATTGGTCCAACGGATGATTTTTTGGGGCAAAGTCAACAAACGCGACACCCATCTTGCGGATAGCTTTTTCATGTGGAGTTCATCATGTAAAATACTCCAAACTTGTTTTTCGTGTATTTTAACAATATCGGCAAGTTCTCTGAGCTTTAATTGTCTATCTTTAGTCACTTCATTAAATATTTTTCTAATGTTTTCAATAGTAGTAGCAGTTTTCGGTCTTCCAGAGCGTTGTTCATCTTCCCTACTTGAACGACCCATTTTAAATTGTTGAACCCAGGTTTTCACGGTGGAGTATGATGGTGCATTATCACCATGAACAGAATCCAATTCATCTTTGATTAATTGTGGCGTATAACCTTTCATATAAAAGTGTTTAATTACCGCACGAAACTCTTTATTTACCATTTTTCAAAAATTATAAAACTTGTTTACTTCAATCACCTGTAACAAAGAAAATAATCATTAAATATTTCGGAAATTTTTACAGATGGCTTATAAAAGATTGCTTTTAAAAAACAAAAAAAAAGTTGCTAGTAAAACAGAAAATGTGCCAGGCCAGTTAGTTTTACGGTCGCGCTCGTACAAAGTAGTCTATTTTAAATATGAAAATAACAATTATCCTTTTACGTATGCACAAGCACAAAAAACGAAATTAACAATAAACTTTGTCAATAATTTGAAGAATGTATGAAGAACATCGTAAGAAGAATGTTTCGTGAATGGTAAGAACATAATTTTTTCAGTGTAGAACGCCTTGAAATTTTAAGACGATCAATAAATAATATGTATACTGTATGGAGTCTCCGATCAATATTTCCTGGTGTTGCAAATGGTATGACAAATTTAGTGTACCAGTATGGAAGGTCCAAAAATATTAATTATTTTTTCTAAAAGGGCATTTTTTCATTAAATATGTGAACAACTTTCATAATATGTATTAAACTTTCATTAGATATATGAAAATATTTCATGGAAATATTTCATTATAAAAAAATCAATTCAACATTTCATAGATATTACGAAGAAATTTGCTTCATCGTTTCACTTTTGTTCTATTTTATTAAGCTGGGTGCTGACCGTAGGAGAGTTCCAATTCTAAACTAGTCAATATTTGGTCATAAATTCGTTAATTCAGTTTGACGTGTATACATAAAATGATAGGACATTTCATCTTTTAACCAAATTGGAGTTCTTAATCCGGCGTATATTTAATGAGACCCGTATTGAATATACTTCATTAACGTCCTTTGCTCAGCTGCCAAATATCGCTTTAAACCGTACTGCATTTTAGCGCAGATGCTTTTCTCCTGAAATGGAATACTTCGAGGTACTCCACATCTCCGCCAATTAAAACTTTTTAATAATATGCCCTTTTGTTAAACGCAACTTTGTAATTGTAATCTCAACACCATGGACTCTGACTGACGTCATATTACATACGAGTATCACCCTGTACATACTGGCACACACATACAGCTCCAAAGGCTCATTTGAACTATTTTTTGTTGTTGTTCGTTCATTTAGAATACGATTAAAAAATGTGTAAAGCTGAAGTCCAACCGAAAGAACATGTGTGTTTACTGAATGCTATTTGTTCAGCAATTTGCAATAAATGAAATTGTAACAACACCAGCCGAAGGAAACGAATCAAGCAACCCTTTTGTAACAACACATGCGAGTGCAATGCGGAGCAAGAGGGACAGGGTGGGGGCGAGAAAGCGTTGAAATTCGCACGCCATCCATTAAAGGCAACACCACCAGCGTCAACACCGCCGCCGCCGCCGTCATCAACAAGAGCGGCCGAGTTCGCAGCTTTAATTTACAACCCAAATACCAGCGAGTGAAAACAAGAATTGCACGAAATGAAAGAAATGAAATTAAGAACAAATAATAAACAATAACTAACAAAAGTGCAAACCAAATGAACATACACGCGGATGGATGGCTGGACGGACGGACGGACATTCAGCAGTAGAACAACAATACAAAATATGCGTTTTATGAACAAAATCGTATAAACAACAACAATTACGAGTAGTAGTAAAAGGAGACCACAAAATAGCAAACAATACACAGTGGGCGATGTTAAAAAAAATAGCAGAAAAAACTTTGGAATTGGTGGAAATGATATTGCGCAAAGAAGATTGGCTCTACGCGTAGTTCGAAGACTATACTCAAAGGGTAATTCTCAGTTATTCCAATGAGAGGGCCGTATAAGTCATTTAATTTGTAGCCGATGTACTCGTTGCCAAAGACTGCTGAAGAAAAAACCTTGGCGGGTTTAGAAACAGAGCGGAAGAAAAACCTTGGCGGGTTCAGAAACAGCTGTACAGTCTGCCTGGCAACCGTAGCCAAAACATGTCAACAATTTTTTAGTTGTTTCTGAAAAAGAAACAACAATAAGGTCTCGAACCACAACAAAAACTGTTCAAGTCATAATAATAATAAAAGGCCAAATAAATGTTAACAAAAGCAAAAAAAATTAAATTTACTAAAAACTTTGTTTAATTTGTTTTATTGTTTGTATTCTTTTATTGTTGTATTCTCCAGCTTGATTTATACATTTTGCATGCGCTCAAACCAATTGTCGAAGCACTTTTTCCACTCTAATCGAGACACCTTCAAAACATGGTTTCTGAACGCTTCAAAAGCATCTTTTAGCGACAAAAATCGCTGACCACGCATTTTTTTCTTGATGTGCGGGAATTCAAAGAAGTCATTGGGTGCCAAATCAGGGCTGTACGGCCTATGACCCATCAATTCGACGTTTTGGCCGGTCAAAAAGTCGCTGGCGCCGCATTGTCATGGTGCACAATGATTCGTCTTCTCTTGTTCGTTTTTCGAATTTCTCCGAGGACTTCAGGCAAACAAATTGTAGTGTACCACTCAGAATTGACCGTCCTACGTTGCTGAACAAGCGGAACAGTCGCCACATTTAATTCGAATTGCTTCTTCCACAAACAACTTTCGTTGGACTTGTCTCGTATTCGAAGACCCACACGGTCGATTGCTGTTTTGTTTCGGGCTCAAACGCATAGACCCATGATTCGTCACCTGTGACTTCTTATATACGTCTTTTGAAGCACCGCGATCGTATTTTTCAAAATTTCTTTGCACCAAACGACACTAGTTTGTTCTCGGGATCCAACGAGAACAAACTATTTTTATGGCCAGGTGTTCATGCAAAATCGAATGTATGCTGGTGGAAGAAATGCCCAAGGATGCCTCTATCTCACGGTATGTCACATGACGATCTTGCATTATCTGCATCAATGTTCTCTGGCATAACGGCCGTTTTGGACGACCTTCGTCTCTGAGCGAGCGTCGGCCACGATTGAATTCATTAAACCAGTTTTTCACAGTGCTATAGGATGGTGCCTCATTGCCATACAAAGATTTAAGTTCATCGTTGCACTCTTGATAATCCACGTCGAAGGTTGTGAAAAATGATCGCACGAAAGTGTTCACGAGTTAATTCCGAGTTAATGATGGTCGTACGTACGTTTAAGCTAAAAAATGTCAAACTTTCCAATGGAAATATAAGATGGCGCTAGGCAACACTTAGTGTTACCTAGGCCAGAAATATATATAGCAACCCTCGTAATTTCTTTAAAACGAAGACAAATGTTTAAGTTACTTTAGTAGTACCAGAGTTGAAGTTCCCTTGATAGAAAAGTGTTCAAGATGTTGCAAGAGAAATGATAAATTTAATTTACCCTCTATCCATACCTAAAAATTCTACCACGAACAAGGTTCACTTAAATATAAACCCAATCATAAAAAGTCTTTCCACCGAAATAACTTTAGGATCACAAGGTCCTCCAAATGAAATAAGATAACATTTCGGATTAAATTTGAAGCTAAAGACTAAAGTATTTACACATTATAGCCTTTATAGCCTGAGAAGACACTAAATGCGTTTGATTGATCTCCTTTCTTTGCCAGTCTCTTTTATCTGACGTTGATCTTTGTCTGTTAAATAATTCTTCTCTTTGCCAGAGTAAAAAAAAAGATTGCGCTGGCAAATATATGCTACTTTGGGCTAAGCAAACAGCTAAAGATCAGAGCTTTTTGTACCTACGCACTTATTACAGTATATAAAAAAGTTTTTTTAAAACTTGTGTTAGTTTTATTTTTAAGATTTTTTTTAAAAAAAGTAACACATAATTTCTTATTTTCAATCTCTATAGAAAACGGTTTTTTACAGAAACTTCTAAAGAAAAATATTTCAAATTATTTTAGAAAAAATGTTTTTTTTAGAATTTCTTGTGATAATAATCCCTGTTCAATGCGTAAAATGGGATCATTTTATATGAAATATTTTAATAGACTTTTTAATAATTCGAATTTGTTCTTCTATTCAACAATTTGTTGACGTTAGCTTAGAACATACTGATTAGTTTTATTGCAATGCAATAAACTTTTGTGTTTAAAAAATTTGCGTATAAAATTTTATTCAGTTTTTCTATAAAAAAAAAACGCTTGTTAAATTTTTATATAGAATCAGTTTAATTTTTACAGAAAAAATGTAGTTAAAAAATATAATTGACCAAACATTTTCCTCTAGATAATTTTTATCTAAAACGTCTTAAATTTTTTGTTGAGATTAGTAAGTGACTTTTTATTTAAATGGTTAAATTTGCAGGATTTTCCCATTAGGACAAAACAATTTTATGTATTCGTATTTATAAAACACAAAATATTTAAGATAATTCAAATTTATTTCCGGTGTAGAGCAAATGTTACATTTTCAGAATGAAATTCGATTTCGATCATATGACCACCACGAGCCCGATATATTCTATGGACCCAATTATCCTCCTCTCTTGCACACATTTCAATCGGAACGTTGGCAATTTCGCGTTGGATGTTGTCTCTGAGCTTGTCTAAAGTTGTTGGCTTGTTGGCATAGACCAATGGCTTGATGCGGCCCCATAAAAATCCAATCCAATTGAGTTAAATCGCATAAACGAGGCGGCCATTTACCAAGTTCACCGAATTAGCTTTTCTATAAATCGTCTTGTTGAAATCACATATCGGCGATGTCAAGCTCATCAAATTCTAGCCAAAAATAATTTTCTACCATGGCACGATAGCGCTCTCCATTGACGGTAACATAAATATAGTTTCCATCGACGAAAAAATACGGCCCAATCACACCTCCGTCATGAAAACTACACCACACACATGTGGGTTTGTTGCTGTACAATAAAGCATATTTTGATTATTGACAAAACCACTCAGCCAGAAATGAATTTCAGTACGCATTCTGTTGGGTGGGACGTTTAATTGGAGTAAGCTCTCTTAAAGTTGCGACCACCGACTCAGGATTTCGGTAGTAACGTTTATTGATTTCCAAAGGTTGCTCGCAAGTGAACTCTAGAGAAAATTTTGTTCAATTTTTCAAATTTTTTTTAAATTTTGTTCAATTTTTCTATATAAAATTTTGCTCAATTTTTCTATAGAAAATTTTGCTCAATTTTTCTATAGAAAATTTTGTTCAATTTTTCTATAGAAAATTTTGTTCAAATTTGTTATAGAAAATTTTGTTCAAATTTTCTATAGAAATTTTTTTTCAAATTTGTTATAGAAAATTTTGTTCAAATTTTCTATAGAAAATTTTGTTTAATTTTTCTATAGAAATTTTTGTTCAAATTTTCTATAGAAAATTTTGTTCAATTTTTCTATAAAAAATTTTGTTAAATTTTTCTATAGAAAATTTTGTTCAATTTTTCTATAGAAAATTTTGTTCAATTTTTCTATAGAAAATTTTGTTCAATTTTTCTATAGAAAATTTTGTTCAATTTTTCTATAGAAAATTTTGTTCAATTTTTCCATAGAAATTTTTGTTCAATTTTTATATAGAATATTTTGTTCAATTTTTATATAGAAAATTTTGTTCAATTTTTATATAGAAAATTTTGGCACAAAAAAATGTAACAAAATTTTTAATAGAAAAATTTAACGAAATTTTGCTATAGAAAAATTTAGCAAAATGTTCTACTGAAAAATGTTAAGTTTTTTTTGCAAAATTTTGTTACATTTTCCTATAGAAAATTTTGCATAATTATGTTAAATTTTTCTATGGAAATTTTTTGTTAAAGTTTTCTATAGAAAATTTCTGAGATTTCCATGACTTTTTCATAGAGATGTGGCTGTATCACCGATGACGCGTTGAATCGTGGATTTGAGCCGAGGAATTGTTTCTTATAGGATATACGGCCGCGCGATTTCATTCTTTTCTACGGAAAATATATTTTTATTTGTAAAGTATTTTGAAAAGAAAAATTTTGTTACATCCTTTTTTCTATAGAACACATTTTTTATTATTTTTATTTGTTTAATACATTTTTTTCCAGAAAAATTTTATAACTTTTCCATCATTTTTATTTATTTTTCTATAGAAAAATATTTTGAATATTTGTAAAGACGATTTTTTTATTTTCCTAAAAATAATGTTGAGGCACAAAAGTTGTTTCATTTTTTTGAAAGTTTTCTAAGAATTAAAGAATTTATTTTTTTATTTTTTGTACTTCAAAATGAAGCACATCCCCCCACTGTGCTGCAGTGTTAACAAATGCAAAAAAGCACAAACCAAACCGCTCTGATCGGTGCGCATGCAGTGCGAAAATGTTGTTAGCAAATGGTTAAATACATTATAATGAACAACAACGACAATGACGTTTGCGATAGAAGAACAGACGGACTGACGGACGGACGGACTCAGTGCACAAATGGAATGAAATGCGACTGCAGTGAAATGCATTTGCACTTGTTGTTCACAAGTTGCCACAAAATTCGCACATTATTGCAGAATGCAACCATTGCTTATGGACACACGTCCCCGATAAACGCACAAACACTCAAGTGTGTGCACTGTGGAGTCTCCTTGAGGCACACAGACTCGCACACCGGCGGCCAGGCCATTGTTGTATAGGCCGATATTCCCGTGGCATGATGGTGGCTATAGACGCAAAATTTTCATTAAATGCTAAATGTGTGGTGGTGTTTGGCTTTGGCGCGGCATTCAAAATGAATTTTCATCGTCATCGCCATAGCCATCATTATGAACATGACCAATAGTTCTAGCCTAGTTGAGCAGCAACATCGTCATCATCGTCATCAACAACATAATGTTGTTGATGTTCATCGGCATCGTCATTGCCACACATTCGTCGTTACTCATATTAAATGCAAGTGCGTTTTTAGTAGTTCTGGCAATTAATTTGCATTTAATTGCGTCTAATCGTTTGCCGTTTGTGTTGCTGTTGCTTCAGCTTTTGCAACAGCCACTCTTCTTTTTACTTTTTTGTTGTTCATGTGTGTATCGTCTTCTTTGGCTGCATTTTATTTGCCTCGACTCTGAAATAAATGCCACTTGCTCAGAAGTCTGACAGTCAGGCTGCCGTCAACGGCTATAAGCAGCATGAAGAAAAAAAGAAACGATTTGGCCCGAGAAGCAAACGAGGCACATTTAAAAGCTCAAATAGTAAATAATGCTAATAAGGCGGCTCTATTTGATGGTGCGGTGCATTTTCAGTCCGTCAGTCCATCATCGGCCCAAACAGGCAGTGTCAGTCAGCGACATATGATCGCGGCCATACGCAGAAATATTGCAGAAAGTACAACAAGACAAAAAATTAGCAGAAACGGTTTTTGCACGCTACCCGGTTAGAGACGTTCTATAAGGTGAAGGTGAATGCCAAGGCCAAACCAAGTGTAGCCAGTGCGACTTAAGGCGTGGCGGACATTTCGAATAAGTAGATTATTTTTGGATACAATATACATTAATAAATATATTAAAAAATATTTAGTCCAAAAACATTCAGTACTTTTTATTTTACAGCATAAAACGAGTGTAACAGTATTTATGTCCCTACTAAGTACTACCGGCTAGTGACTTGAGGACCTTGTTCCTACTAATCGCAGATAGATGTAGCATGTGCAGAGAATCAAAAAAGGACTGCACAATGTGAGCCCCAGGATTTTGGGACAGTTGGTAGTCGCGATATTGACGTCATCGACTTTCACATTAGGAAACAACCGCACCTCTGCGGTGCATGCAGTAAACAGTGTGGCTGATGATTTGCAGGCAGATATTTTCATATTACTCGCTGTAAAAACGTGAGCTAAGTCAGTGAGGTAATTGTTCTTGTAAAAATCAGAATCGGTGGCCATCGCGCTTTGGACCCATTCACCACGTTTTGCAAACGATCTTCCGGAGTGCGTCTACTCATTATGAAATGGCAAACCAAACTGAGCATAAGTCAAGTGACAGCTGTCAAAAAGACCAACTTCGAAAAAAGTGTGGCCAGATTGAAAACTACAAGTCTAAAGGAAACACCCTTTATAAACATCATCGTACGACACAATTTCAACGCCGTCTGGTGGTTTAGGAATTCTAGGTCGAGGTTAAGCAGTGCTGGAGATAAAACCCCACCCTAGAGAACTTCCTGTTTAACTTTAAGGGGCTTCGACTTCCTGTCTCTAAATTCTATGGGTTGTCTTTTCTTTCTGTGTAAGTAATATAGGATTTGCAATAGGGTATCTAATTTATCGTCATCCACCTCTCATCTACCACTCAATGGCAATTTGTTTATGCGACGCAGCATTGCAATGTACGATCATTCTCATCGCACATTTAATAATAATGTTGTTTTTGCTTGCCTTGTTGATGTGGTTGACGAGCTCCGCACGATAGACAGACCGACCAACCGATGGACGACCAGTTGGATTGCCAAGCCATCCAGTATGGCCCGGCATTTGTGGGAATATTTTGTACAAATAAAGTTTAAAGTTTCCTTTTTGGGAGAGGGGGGACGAGACTACACGTATATGCAAATGTTGGTGCTTTTTCGGGTTTTATGATAAATGATAGAAAATAATGTATCAATTTTTATGGTCGAAGACAACAATATATGACTAATTTTGTCTTCATTCAGGCAAGAGAAATGAACGCACACGCACAAAAGAAGTACGAAAAGCACAACTGCAATAAATGTCTTTCCGAAATATAGCCGCAAAAAAACGGCAAAAATTATTTTCTAAACGGATGTACATCATTAATCTTACAAATAAGGATAGATACACTGACAAAAATTCCCATTTAATTACTTTGGCTTTAACACTCTTTCGCTCAAGTCTTTTTAAAGCACTTGGTAATGTTGGATATTTTTTAAAAGTGTATTCTAATGACATTCAGCTGTGGTGGTCCTTTTGCCTTTTTGCTGTTTATCTCACCTGCAGCCTTAGTGGTTTTCCTTTGACAAATAATCATTTCTTGAGAACTTCTTCGAAGTGGTTGGTGGTCTTTGCCATGGAGAACCAAAAATGTTTTTAATGAAATTTTACTTTGACACATCATATTTTACAAATGTTTCAATAAACATTTTTAATTTGACATTGCAGAGTGGGGCTATTTGCTTCACCACTTTGAGAGGTCATAAACCATATGTGACAGCGCATAGAGAAAGGGACCTAAGGGTAAAAAAATTTTTCACTTTTTCACTTTTTTTTTGGATGTGGACAACATCTGAGCATCGAATAAGACCGATCCCATGCGCCAAAAGTGTTCCCTCCTAGAGATATGCACGTTTTATGAAAGTGATGGTAAGCCAAAGATACACGTTTTTAAATCTTTAAAATGGCTCTCCTGAACAAAACTGGTTTTTACCCTTAGGTCCCCTTCTATTTTGTGCGTCACATATAGGGATAAATAAAATAATTTAATTATACCTTGAAACCAAGGAATCTATTTGAATGATGTGCTATTCCGAGCATAATATCTATACAGTCGAATGCGGTTTAGCGGAAATGAACAAAATTAAAATCTTTTTTCACTTATGCAGGATTTTCAAAAAAGGCTTCAGATAAGTGAAACCCTTTCGTTTAAGTGAACTGAGTACTTTTGAAAGTGTTTTTAGAAACGAATATAGAATCTTATGGCACAACTAATAAAATATGTATGTACGAGGCTTGCTATACTTAGTAGGGACATAAATACTGTTAGAACATTGAACACACCCATTTCAATAGTAGAACTAAACATGGCCCGTTAATGTTATATAAGTTTTGAAAGCTTACCTCAATAGCGTTAGTCTGTAACGGGATTTTAAAATTGTTTCAACTTTCATCATGGAGTGGTCAGACAATGAGAACCGTATCGCGGTAATAACGCTTTTCAAGTGTGAAATGAAAAAAAGCGATATTTTCAAAACGCTCCGGCCACTAGGGCTTAGCCGCATGTTCGTCTACCGATGCGTAAAACTGTTTGAGGAGACTGGAGATGTTAAAGACCGCCACCGGTCGGGCCGCCCTGTTCTGTTCGAACACCGCATGTCATCAAAGCCGTTAAATCAAGAATTCACAGAAATCTGCTCCGAAAACAGAAAATCATGGCCCGTGAGGTGAATATCACGCAAAAGTCCATTAGTCGAATAATTAAAAAAGACTTGGGACTTGAGGCTTATAACGACGTAACGGTCATCTATTGACTGCAGCTTTAAAAAAATAGGATTGAAAAATGCAAACGTTTTTGGTGAGGCGCGCTGATAACTTGCGCAGACAAATTTTGTTCACCGATGAAAATTTTTTTATCGTTCAGGAAAAATTAAACAAGCAAAATGATAGAGTGTATGCGCGGTCATCTAAGGAAGCATCTGAACTGATCCCAAGGGCGGAAAAGGGTCATCACCCAGCTTCAGTCATGGTTTGGTGTGGTGTCTCTTACGATGCGGTCACTGACCTGCATTTCTGCGAACAAGGAGTCAAAACATCGGCCAAAGTTTACCAAGAAATCGTTTTGAAAGCTGTTTTGAAGCCTCTTAACAATTCCCTGTTCCAAAACCATGGATTTTCCAGCAGGATTCTGCGTAGGCTCATAAGGCTAAAACGTCCCAGGCCTGGCTTCGAAAGAATTTGCCAGCGTTCATTTCCTCCGAGGAACGGCCCTCAGGCAGTCCAGATTTGAACCCAATGGATTAGAAATTGTGGACGGCTTTAGAGGACAAGGTTTGTCACAAAAGATACCCCAACATTGGATCTCTTAAGACTGCTTTGGTTCGAGCTGTGGCCAATTTTCCAATGGACGAGGTTCGTGCTGCTATTGACGAGTGGTCAGTGCGACTTAAGGCGTGTGTAAAGGCAAAAGGCGGACATTTCGAATACGTAGATTCTTTTTGGGTACAATATACATCAATAAATGTATTAAAAAATATTTGGTCCAAAAACATTCAGTACTTTTTATTTTACAGCATAAAAAGTGTGTAACAGTATTCATGTCCCTACTAAGTATACGAGTATATTTCACTTAGGGTTGCCTGGCGCCATCTGACATTTCCATTGGAAAGTTTGACATTTTTTTTAGCATAAAAGTACTCAGAACGTTTTGACGTACGACCATCCTTTGTGTTGTTTACAGTAACTTAAAAAAATAATTTTGGCAAAAAAATGGAATTAACTTGTGAACATTTTCGTTCGATCATTTTTCACAATTCAATCGTGGCCGACGCACGCTCAAACACGAATGACGTCCAAAAACGGACGTTGTGCCAGAGAACATTGATGTCGTGCGTGAATTGATAATGCAAGATCGTCATGTGACATACTGTGGGCTTCCTTGGGCATTTCATCCACCAGTATACATTTGATATTGCGTGCACACCTGGCCGTAAAAAAGTTTTGTTCTCGTTGGAATCCCCACAATTTGGCAATCGCTCAAAATAAGGATCGTGTCGATTGGTGCAAAGAAATTTTAAAAAAATACGATCGCGGTGCTTCAGAAGACGCTTATAAGATAGTTACAGGTGACGAATCATGGATCTATGCGTATGAGCCCGAAACAAAACAGCAATCGACCGTGTGGGTCTTTGAAGACCCAAATCCAACGAAAGTTGTTCGTGCAAGAAGCACTTCCAAGGAAAATGTCGTCTGTTTCTGTGGCAAAACTGGTCATGTGGCGACTGTTCCGCTTGAGCGACGTAGGACCGTCAATTCTGAGTGGTACATCACAGTTTGTCTATATAACGATATAGCTAGTGTACTGGTCATGAGGCAACTGTTCCGCTTGAGCAACGTAGGACGGGAAATTCTGATTGGTACACCACAATTTGTTTGCCTGAAGTCCTCAGAGAAATGGTTGTGGAGATTATAGTATGGTTGAGTGTGAATCATACTATGGTTGTGAGGATCATAGTATGGTTATGTGTGAATCACACTATTGTTGTGAGGATAATAGTATGGTTGTATTTGAATCATAATATTTTTGTGAGGATCATAATATTGTTGTACCACAACCATATACCCAACAATAGTATTATTACTTTTTTTCTGCGTGCACGAACAATTTTACAGATAATTGTAGCTAATGAAAATATTTGTAAAGCAATTTTTTTTTAATTTGAAATTAAAAGTTTTTCAAATATTTTTTTTTTAATAAAAAATTTGCCTAATTTTAATAACAAAAATGGTCTATAGGATATTAAAAAAAAATAGTTAAGCAAATATATTTTTTTGTTGACTTTCAAGAATTTTATTGAGCAATACGTTTCTTATAGTGGATATGTCGACCTAACAGCGTTTTGTAAAAATTGTTACATTTTTATTTAGGGAAAACTGTTTGCGAAATCATGTCCAATTTGAATAACGGAATTTTTACAAAGTCAATTAAACTTCCAATCAGTTTAATTGACTTTGTTCCATTTCTTTACATATTGCGCTCAGTATATGTGACAGCGCATAGAGAAAGGGACCTAAGGGTAAAAAATCAATTTTCACTTTTTTAAAATAAAATTAATTTTCACTTTTTAAAAAAAAAATCAATTTTCACTTTTTTTTTGATGTGGACAACATCTGAGCATCGAATGAGACCGATCACATGCCCCAAAAGTGTTCCCTTCCAGAGATAAGCGCGTTTTATGAAAGTGATGGTACACCAAAGATACATGTATTTAAATCTTTAAAATTTCTCTATTTTGCGCGTCACATATAGTATATTTATTTATTTTTTCTTAAATTATCCAGTAATGAGTAGCGGGGAACTTTCCTCAAATCACCTTATTTAATACTCGTATGCAAATAATTTTTGTTACTCATCGACCGGCGGTTTGATCTTTTAACGCTTAGTAGACTTCAGGGATTTAAAATAGACTTTTGCTTGTAATGTCGCCGGTATTTACACGGTGGAACATTTAGAAAAATATTGATATTCTCTCCCTGATTTGATCTCTGATTTACTGGTCCTATGAGTATTTTGTATAAAAAATTTGCATTGAGGACGAATTTCTGTAGAATATTTGTCAACAGTTTACTAAGCAAACATTCTTAAATTTTGTTTGTTAAATTATCAAATTTTCTGTAAAAATCTTTTCAAATTTTCAGTAAGCAAAATTGTCAACCTTAAGTTTGTTCCTTTTCTATTGAACATTTTTCTCTGATCAAGTTTTTGGACAAAATTGTCCACATAAAATTTGTTACGTTTCTATTGAATATTTTTCTCTGATGCAGTTTTTGAATACAGATTGAGCTTATTTTGTTTTGATTATCATACAATTGCTCTGTTCGCCATATGTTATTTATGTGCTTATTTTCCTCGAGCAATTCTTCGAAATCATTTCGCCTCTGGGGGATTTCCCACTGTCATTATATGGCTTTTGCCCATTTTCCCATTTCCCCTACGTAAGCGTATATGCTACTGGCTCATTTTATTAAGTTTGCATTCGAGCTGTTTAATTAGCCATAAAATTCCTTTCTTATGCCTGGCAGTCTGCACGGAGTGTCTCACTCTCTCTCTCTCTGTGTGGAGTAAATGATGGTGGTTTGCATTCCTTTGCAACATTAGTGCGCACTGAAGTCAGCGCAGCGTAACGCCGCCAGAACATCAGAAAACGAAAAACGCCTGTTTGTGGCAGCGCATGCGTGTGGTCCATTTAGAGCAGAAATAATTTCAGTGTCTGATGTATGTTGTGTTAATTGGGTTTTAGCTGAAATATTTTGTGTTATTAATGAGTTCTGTGACGCTATCAACAGCGATCTACCACCACCACCAACAGCACCAGCACCAAGACCCAAGGCATACTATCACTAGCGACATCATAACGATCATCGGCGCGATCATGATCACCACGATCTCAAGATCGTCTAATAAATAATCATATGAAGGAATACGAACTAAGAAACGTCAATTTAAAACTACGAAGCTGAGACTTCAGCTCACCAGAGACGAGGCGAGAGAGTGCACAGAGTGAGTGATCTTTTTAACGATCACACACAACAGGTTCAAAAAGTACTCCATACGGCACACAGCTGGCTGTGGTGCGCAGTCGCAGTAGACGTTTTGATATCGCACTGGCTGTTGCTTAGTTAAGGCTATTTAGTCTTGTCTGTTCTTCTGTTTCTTGCTGAAGAGTGAGTGCAGCAGACAGATTCTTTGAAATTTGTGTTGCCGAACAAATGTTTAAATAAACTGCAACATAATCAACATCTACAGCACAGCTACTGTTTGGAGTTATGTGAGTTTTGTATTGTGTTTGGCTCTTTTTCGGCATACTCGATTACCATGAACAGTTTTCACAAGGGACCATGAATAATTGCTCAAGCAGAGGAATGACCACCAGCACCATCACCACCACCATTTGAGAGCTATCGTCCCCTCTAACGTCACCAATGCCACCAACACCACCACCACCATTGATGGTCATGCCACCAACAAACAGCTTTACCAATTAGGAGGTGTTTCGATAATGAGGTCAATTAATTTTATTGGTGGAGGACTTTGGGCGTCGAGGCATCATGGGTCGCTCTTGCATTTTGGTCATTTTATAATTAATTTATTTTTCATTTCCATTTCACTCGCATTTAATGAATTCGAACTAACAGCAATTTTTCATAATTACAAATTCACATTTCAGCTGTTCCCTCTGTACGGCAACAGCATTACCAAATTTCAAATTCATCTCTACCCATCAACGAAATAAACCCAAAAAATAAAATAAAAACTCTTAACCAAGTGTAGCTGCATTCCCACTATTGAGCGACTTGACTGCATCATTCGAAATCATCGCCAATCGTCGTCTTGCAAGAGCTGAGTCATGTTTCAAGCGGCAGGAGGCAGGCGGTCGGTCTGTCAGTCAGTCGAAGACGGCTGGCGATCGTGTTATTTTGTAACTTAATGACCAATAATGACAACAAATGTCAAAATATTTAACGATTAACGTTCAACATTTCAAATCGTACACTTTGTGTTCCCCTCCCCCCCGACTTACATTTTTCGGTTTCATGAAGATTTATGATTAATAAAGACTTAATGCATTTCGTTCGTTATTGGGTGTCGTTCGTACGTTCGTAAATTGAAATATACTTTTTCTGGTGAAATTTCGAGCGAATGTCCAAAAATTTAACTGCATTCATAAATAAAGAAATGGAAATTTTCAATGACAGCCGTAATCTCAAAACTTTAGTCGGCTTAAGCCTCGCCACAGCCGACAGCAAATAATTAAATCAATTTAAATGAAATAAACTCATTTATAAAGACAATGAAATGTTGAAAAAAGGTTCGTTAAATGTTAATTATGGACAAGATTTTTACTCGCAGGATATATCTACAGAAAATTTTTGCTCAATAAAATATCTTAACAAAATTTTTACTTTATAATATTTCGATTTTTGTTCAATAAAATTTATAGTTTTGCTAAACAATTTTTTTTTAAAAAATGTTTGTCAAAACAGAGTTTTATATTTTTAATCTCACGATTTTTTTAAAGAAAATCTTCTTAATAAAATTTCTATAAAAAAACGTTTGCTCAAAAAAATTTAGAAAAAGATTTGCTCAATAAATTTGTATGAAAAATTGTTGCTCAGTAAAATTATAATAAATTTTTTGTTTAGCTCGTTTGTTTTATTTCGGTCTGTTGCTTTTACACATAAAACAGGGACTAACCGGCTCAAGACCTCTTGCTTCTATATTTAAATAGAAGACAAATTTTTCTTTAAGAGACTATAAAAAATATTTGCTCATTGATGTTTGTTTGAAAAATTTTAAACAGAAAATGTCAATAGATAAAAAAAATCTACAGAAAACTTTTGTTAACAATAATGCTGTTAACAATAATAAATGTATTAAGAAAATTTACAACAACTAAAAACGTTTATAGCCTCAAATTTCAGTAGTAAAATCTTGCTCAAAAAACAACTATAAAAAATGTTTGTGTTAGCACAAGGAAATTTCTATAAAAATGTTTGCCCACAAAAACTTCTATACAAATGTTTACTCAACATTTCTTTTTTTAAAAACTTCTGTACAAAGTTTTGCTAAAATATTTATATTTTTAAAATTTTTTCTAAAAATTTCTTGCTCATTAAACATTTTGCAGAACATTTTTTCTCAAATTTTCAATACTTATACAAATATTTGCCCAAAAAATTTCCTTATTGTATTTCTGCTCGATTTTTGTGCAACAATTTTTTTTAGAAAATTTTTGCTCAACAAAAATATCTAAATAAAATTTCTAATATTGCTCAGTAATATTGTTATAAAAAATGTTTGCTCAAACATAGTTTTCCATTTTTTACTCCCAGGATTTTTTCATTGAGAAATTCAAAAAAGAAAATGCCAATAGAAAACTTACAAAAAATCTACAATAAACTTTTATTCAAAAATAATATTTTTATGAAAAAGTGCTCAAAAAAATGTACCTCAACAAAATACCTTTTAAAAAATTTAGGTCAAAAGAATTTCAATAGGAAAATCTTGGTCAAAATAATAACTAGAGAAAATTTGTTATTAAAAATGTTGGCGCAAGGAAATTTCTATAAAAATGTTTGCTCATAAAAACTCCCTACAGGAAATTGGACCGGTACAGAACAAGTTACGTGATAGGTCCCTTCTGAATGGAGACCGCTCCTAGTACCCACTATACTTATATATCCGGTTATTTTTACATGGCTTTGTCATTGCAGGGAGTCAATTGACACTTCATAGATACTATGTGATATATCGGGACTGATTAAAAAGGACCGGTACCGAACGTGTCATTGTATCCATCATAAAATACCCATTACAGAACCCATCCTATCCATCCCATCACATCAGCTCAATTTAACGATTAGTCTGATTGTTTGAAAAATTTGATCTGAACGTAAATTTTACTGCAATATATTTCTAAACAAAATCCGCTCAAAGATAGCTGAAATCCACGATTATGTAAAATCATTTGTGGGCGGTTTTATGTGCGAAGTTATAACTTGAATATGACTTTGAAATTTTAAGTAATTGACACCAATATATCGATACCGAACCAGTTCTGCGCCAGGTTCTGTTCTCATCCATTCTCCATTAGGTACATTCAGGGTATTTAACTCTGCAGTTCTCATAGGGCTTCTATGCAAATGTTAACTCAACATTTTAATTTTTTGAAAACTTCTGTACAAAGTTCTTGTTCAATAAAGTTTTAATAAGAGATTTTTGCCCAAGAAAGATTTTTGGAAACTCTCGCTCAATAAACATTCTGTAGAATGTTTAGCTCGTTTGTTTTATTTCGGTCTGTTGCTTTTACACATTGAACAGGGATTAAACCGGCTCAAGGCCTCTTGCTTCTATATTTAAATAGAAGACAAGTTTTTAACAAAATGGCAAAGTGACATTGATTTTCGTGGCTGCACACTACTTTTATCATGATTTCGGGTCCGTGACAACCCTCTTCAGAAAGCCTTGCTGCAATTGTTGAAAGTAAAACCGAACTCTATAAGGCCAGCCTCTCCACAAACGAATGAGAACTACTGTTGTAAACCTTACTTTTCAAGTTTTCTTCACACAATTGCCCACGAAAACACAACTCACTCTTGCCAGCTCTAAAGAGACTCCACATCGAGAGACATCAATAGATTTCTTTTACAACAACGTGTGTGTGTTGTAAAAAGAGTTTAGTTGACTATGTCAACTTGTGTGCCGTGCCGTGCATGTACGTATGTTTAGCTCGTTTGTTTTATTTCGGTCTGTTGCTTTTACACATTGAACAGGGATTAAACCGGCTCAAGACCTCTTGCTTCTATATTTAAATAGAAGACAAGTTTTTAACAAAATGGCAAAGTGACATTGATTTTCGTGGCTGCACACTACTTTTATCATGATTTCGGGTCCGTGACAACCCTCTTCAGAAAGCCTTGCTGCAATTGTTGAAAGTAAAACCGAACTCTATAAGGCCAGCCTCTCCACAAACGAATGAGAACTACTGTTGTAAACCTTACTTTTCAAGTTTTCTTCACACAATTGCCCACGAAAACACAACTCACTCTTGCCAGCTCTAAAGAGACTCCACATCGAGAGACATCAATAGATTTCTTTTACAACAACGTGTGTGTGTTGTAAAAAGAGTTTAGTTGACTATGTCAACTTGTGTGCCGTGCCGTGCATGTACGTATGTTTAGCTCGTTTGTTTTATTTCGGTCTGTTGCTTTTACACATTGAACAGGGATTAAACCGGCTCAAGACCTCTTGCTTCTATATTTAAATAGAAGACAAGTTTTTAACAAAATGGCAAAGTGACATTGATTTTCGTGGCTGCACACTACTTTTATCATGATTTCGGGTCCGTGACAACCCTCTTCAGAAAGCCTTGCTGTAGAACATTTTTGCTCAATATTTCGATATACATTTTGGCTCAAAAAATTTCTTTATTGAGTTTCTGCTCGATTTTTATTGCAAGAAACTTCGGTGAAAAATTTTTGCTCAAAATAAAATTTCTTTTTTTGCTCAATAAAATTTTAAATGTTAACTCAACATTTTTTTGAAAATTTCTGTACAAAGATTTTGCTCAATAAAGTTTTAATAAGAGATTTTAGAACCTTTGATTTGTTGTTTTTTATTCGACCTTTTTTGTAAATGTTGATTAAATGTTGAATTCAAGCTTGAGGTTAGTATATTTGGTATATTTATTTTTTTTTATATTCGATATTTCGATCTTCATCGAAGATCATCTTCATGAATAGAGCTAACCATAAATATAACACACACTTAACTGCTGAACTAATGTTTTCTTCGTCTGACTATTGACTCTGTAGAACATTTATTGAATTATTTATTGAATTTCTGCTTGATTTTTTTTCCAAGAAATTTTTGTTGAAAAATTTTGATCAAAAAAAAAACTAAATAAAAATTTACTCAATAAAAATGTATAAAAAATACTTGCTCAATAAAATTTGTAATTAAAAATGCATATTTGTTTAGAAACTTTTTAAAGTTCACCTAGGTCGTACCAGGGTATCCACCGGGAAGGTATACCACTTTGTTTTGCTGTCATTTTGGTAAACATTAGTCTTGACAGTTCATATTTGGCAGTCGTGAAAAATATTCGATAAACCAACGTGTTTTAATCGTTAGAACATTTTATCCAAATCAATCATCGTTTACTATGACGATGAAAAAGTTACGTGAAATTTTTGGGAGAAACAACGTGCCAGCAAAACGCACTATTTATCGTGTAGTGAATGATTTCGAAGAAGAGGGTCTGTAGCTGATAGGCCCAAGCATGGACCACAGCATACTGCAAGATCGGCTAAAACATTACTGCTGCTCAAGAAAGTGTTCAAAACAATCCATCAAACTCAAATTGACGCAGCACTGAGTGCTGAATGTAATAAAAAATGTGCTCAAAAGGGCTCGCACTTGTGAGGCTAACAGAGGCGGTCATTTATTTGATGTTTTATTCCATACAAAATTGCCGACATTAAATAAAATATTTATCAATGAAAGGTATATTCTCTTTCATTTAATCAAAAATTATAAACAAACAAAGAAGCATACCTTCCCGACGGACACCCTGTACTACCACCATAAATACGCTACTAATACAAAAGAATATAAAGTGGTCCTTTTTTTGGTCTCTTTGTCCCATGCTTCCAAACCTAATCTCAACCAAAACTTCAAAGTTGATCTAGATTTGGGTTCGTAGCAAAGCGTGCTTTAATTTGAGTACCCATATCCAAATTTACAATTTAACGCTCGTTTTGACCATTCGGTACGTGTTTTGGGCCACATAACCGAAAACGTCGCGCAACTAGTCCTTTTTGAAGTATTAAGAGCGTACTAACCAACATTTCCCACTTTAAACATTATTCGTCCACATGATATTATGATTTGTAAAGCCACTACTCAATAAATTTGTAATTTTTTTCGAAATACCTTTATTTCCTCAAAGGAAAACTTGATTCGGCTCTTTCCGACTTAACCCATTTACAATCCCAAACAGCTTATGACCATAGGCCATCATTTTGCAAAATTGCAGGATCCTAAGTTAATTTTTTTGACCGCTATCGTGATTTCAGCTGGCACATAGGCTGACGGACTTGGATAGATCGTTTTAAAGGGTGGTGAATAAAGCACAAATTAATTAGGAAATTATTGTCACTTCTTTTTATTATGATAATATTGGTACTCGTATGGTTCAATTATGTACGGAACAAAATATCGGCCAAATGATCGCCGCGACCTCGGCGGCACACCTCCATTGGATGGCCCAAATTGTCGATGACGCTGAGGCATAATTGAGGTTCTATGCCGTTAATGTGCCGAATTATCTCATCCTATAGCTCTTGAATTGTTGCTGGCTTAGCGACGTACACCTTTTTTTTCAAAAAACAAATCCAGGGAAAGAATTCCAACGGTGTCAAATCTCATGATCTTAACGGCCAATTAACATCGCCACAACGTGATATAACACGGCCATTGAATTTGTCGCACAAAAGAGCCATTGTTTCGTTAGCTGTGTGGCAAGTGGCACCGTCCTGTTGAAACCACATATCGTCCACATAAATATCTTCCAATTCGGGCCATAAAAAGTTCGTTATCATCTCACGATAGAAAACACCGTTCACAAAACTTGACGCGGTGTGGTTTACATTCAACATCGGCCCTTAAAATTTAACCACCCTTTAGAATTGTATGACGATCAATAAAACATATGTGACTCGCAAACTAGAAAGGGACCTAGGGTTAAAAACCAGTTTTGTTCAGGAGAGCCATTTTAAAGATTAGGTCCCTTTCTATTTGCGCTTAGAATCGTCGACTTCACTTTTATAAAACACGCATATCTCTGGGAGGAAACACTTTTGGGGCATGGAATCGGTCTCATTTGATGCTCAGATGTTGTCCACATCAAAAAAAAAGTGAAAATTGATTTTTTACCCTTTCTTGTGCGCTGTCACATATGTACTTTTAGGGTTGTCCAACTCGTAAATGCCGGCAATTTTACGGTTAGAAGATTTATATATAAGCCATGTTAAAATATTTCTATAAATGCCGTACAGTAGCTCCCGGTTAGCGGGAGATAAGAATTAAATCTTACACAGTTCACTGAATTGAGAGAAGTTTTCCTCTGTTCCTTAATGGAATGTTTTGAGTATGTAACTTTTAGGGTATTTTGCCTTGAGTAGTTAAGTAATTTTTAGGGTCTTTAAAAGTTGCTTGGGATTGTCGGCCCCGAGAAATAACTATAATTCGTTATTTCTCTCATATAATTTTATATTTAGGCAATTTTAAGGAATTATACCATTTTAACCTTCCTGCCCTTTAAATCATTGTCATCAAGTAGAAATTTTCAATTCATTTCCTCTTCCGTCTCCCCCTCGGACAAAAGAGGGCAATAGAAAGCGAGAAGATCTCTTTGTTTATGGTACAAAATCTCACTTATTCACATTTGGAGGTGTCCGTTTGGGTTTTTGTTGTCGTTGGTTGGTGCCAGGCCTCCCTCCCATTGATGTCTGTTGGCATGAAGAGTAAAAAACTGAACCATTTATCTGGACTATAAAACACATTCGTAAAAGACTCCATAAACCTTTCTCTGCCAGTTGGTGGAAATACTTTTTTTATTTTTTGTTGGTTAAATGGGATGGAAGGGGCGACGAGGCTTGAGGGATGGCAAAGAGCTCTATTTGTACGTCAATTAAGTTTCAGACCTCATACTTCCGTTTCCGACTAAAACGATTTACACTCAAAAGTTTTGCTTTTTTATTTTCCTGGCCCCCTCGCCCTACTCTTCGTTAGAAGTTAAATTTACAGAGCCAAGTACAGAAGAGAAGAAGAAAACTGAAAAAAGGAAAGAAAAAAAGATCGAAACGTTGTATATCTCAGACCATCAGACTGCAAAGTGTTGAAAGGATAATAGAGGGGTAAACCCAACAATATAGAGCCACTACTACAACCACTGCCATCCGTTCTGGACTGCCAGCAGCAAGAAGGACGAAGTGTTACAGTCATTCGCTGGATGTGTCCATGTGTCTGTGAGCACACAGTTGAACGTGAATGGAGAGATAACAGCGAACAATTTAACATGGCGCGCAATTTTTCACTTGTTTCGTCCTTTTTCCCCAGCTTATAAGAGTCCTTTCTTTTTTATTTTCTGAGTTTTCGCTGTCGGTGTCTGTTTCGGTGTTTTATGCATTTTACACTGTTTGTGAATTTTTATAAAGCCAATGTGTTTTTTACTGTTTTATTTGCAGCGTTTTTGTAAGTGTTTCTGTTTCCAGCAACAACAGCAGGAGCATCATCCTCCGCGTTTAGTACAAGTAAAAGTTTCTTTTTTATACCCTGCACTGTAGGATGTAGCTTATACTAGGTTTGCTATTGTTTTTGCAACACCTTGAGATATTGATCGGAATCCCTATAAAGTGTAGTTGAAAAGTCTTAGACGATCCATCCGTTTGTGTTAAAAACCCTATAGAGAATTAACAAATCATTAACAAATACACAGTGGTGAGTGTACAATAGCGAGTTCAGGGGGGGGGGAGTAATGTTTATTGACATTTGTCTTGAATTTCTGGATGTCGTAATTTTTGAGAAATACATTCGCCGGAAGTCGATTCCTCATACGGACAGTACGGGCAAAAACTAAGTGCGTTCAATCGGCCAATCGATAACAAACGGGTGTGAAATCCTGGCAAATCTTGTACTCCTGCCAAACATCCTCACGTCAGGAATAAGTCGACGGATGTCCGTGGAGCACACAGCCTGTAAGTAACGAGAGAACCAACATTCCGACGATGTTCAAGGGGACAATTGAGTTGGATATCCCACCATCACCTATCAGCACCATCGCTCTTCATTGAACAAGGTCATGTAGCTCCACAGATGTTTTTAGACCATCTGCCCCTACATGGGAGTTGTATTTCTTTTTTGTAAATGGGCGAAATTGGTTAAGGGGAAAAAGGTTTCCCTTTATGAGACTACAGGTGCATAGGAAAAAACTACACGTTTGTTGGTTATTTGCTTGAGAAATCATTATTGCTGTCGAACAATTATTATAAAGGGTACCATTAGTTGGGTCTAACACTTAGTGCCTAAAAATGGTCGTATTTGGTGAATGTTTAGGAAGATGTGGCCAAAAGAAAACAGGCCATAAGGAAAAACAGACGATCATTTATAAATATTGACACATTCGTTTTCAAAATTAAGCATATTTTTCTACGTTTCCAAATATGGAAATATTTTAAAGTTTTGGCTGAGTTTAGAATCGGACGCATGGGCCAAAGGGGCCCAAAGAATGGACCTTATGTTCAATAGATAGGAATAAAGACGAATGTGGGCAAATAGAAACTCAAATGAACGCAATTTTCGTATCTAATGCACTCTTGGACAAAAGGGGACTGCAAGACAGGCCACCTTTTATATCAAAATATCATAAGATGGAGAGTATAAGTATTCCTTTTGTCATGGTCGGAGATCCCATAATATATAGGGTGTTTTTTAGACGTGTGGTTTTCAATCTGGCCACATTTTTTTCGGAGCTGGTCTTTTTGACAGCTCTCACTTGGTTTATGCTCAGTTTGGTTTGCCATTTTATAATGAATGGACTTGCTCGGGCACAAAGTTTGCACATCGTGGTGAATGGGCCCAAAACAAAATGGTCACCGATCCTGATTTTTACAAAAAAATGTTGTTCAACAGTGAAATTAGCTTTTGGTTGAACGTTCCCACTTAATAACCAAAATTGTCGCATTTGAAGTAATGAAAATCCACAAGCCATTGTTGAGACGCCGTTACATCCTCAAAAAGTTAGAGTTTGGTGTGCTCCAATGGCAGAGGGAATCATTGGTACTTATTTCTTCAAAAATGAAACCGACCATAATGTAACAATCAATTGGAACGCTATAGAGCCACGAATAATGCCTTGTTCGTGTCTGACTTAGAGAATGTTGATGTTGAAGACCTTTGGTTCCAATAAGACGGCGCATGAGGCCATACAGCCAACGAAGCAATCAATTTATTAAATGAAACTTTATCTCGCGTCGTGGGCCTGTGGCGTGACCTCCAAGATCGTGCGATTTAGCGCCGCTGGTCTATTTCCTGTGGTGTTATGTAAAGTCGCTTGTCTAAGCAGATAAGTTCGATACGATTGACGTCTTGGAGGAGAATATTCGGCGAGTTATTGCTGACATACAACACCAAAATGCTGCAGAAAGTATTCGGAAATTGGGCCTCTCGGCTGGAATTAATTCGAGCCAGCCGCGGCAACCATTTGCCCGAAGTCATTGTTAAAACATAATGGCAAGGCCTTATCTTTATAATAAATCTAAATTCTTGGCCATTCCATTAAAATTTATTCGTTTTATTTCTTCTTCAAAACCATACGTCTAAAAACAACAACCTTTATATACATATAATATACGAGGGTTGCTACTTAAATTTCGGATTCTGACAATATTGGTGTTTCCAGATGCAAACTGGAACTTGGGAAACTCTAACATTTTTTAGCATAACTTCACTCAGAACGGTTTGTCATTTGAGGGCGAATTGTTTTATTTACGATGTGTTAAAAAATTCATTTCAGTCAAAAAATGGAATTATCTCGTAAACATTTTCGTGCGATTATTTTTTACAATTTTCGCCGTGGGTTATCGAGACAAGAATGTTTTAATCAACTTGTTTTGACTTTTGGTGATGAAGCACCATCAAAAACCACTCTTAATCGCTGGTACCAACAGTACAGTCTCGGACGCCGTTCGCTCCAGATTGAATTTCGTGAAGGACGTCCAACTTCGGTCACTTTGCCAAAAACCATCGATGCTGTGCATGAACTGATTAAGCAAGGCCGACATGTGGCAAACCGTTAGATTGAGTCATGCTTGGGCATTAGTTTGACAAGCATCAATAAGATATTGCATGTTCATTTGGCCGTGAAAAAAATTTGTTCTTGTTGGATCCCACATAATTTGACGAATGCTCAAAAAAAGGCCATACGAGCCTTGGTGCAAAGACATGTTGAAAAAGTATAACTGCGGTAGCTTAAAGGCAGTGTATAATATTGTCGCAGGTGACGAATCGTGGATCTATGCATATGAATGCGAAACAAAGCAGCAATCGACCGTATGGGTCTTTCAAGACAAGCCAAATCCAACAAAAGTTGTTCGTGAAAGAAGTAGATCGAAGCAAATGATTTCGTTTTATTCAGTATAACCGGCCAGTGCATGTTGCCACAGTGCCTTTAGTGGAACGTAGAACGTTCAATTCTGAGTGGTATACAACCATCTGGTAGCCAACGGTGTTCGAAGAAATGAGGAAAGATAATAAGAGAAGACGGGTCATTTTGCATCACGTCAATGCGAGCTCTCACACATCAGCTGAAACGATGACCTATTTGACCACTCAAGATGTAGAATTGATGTGCCATCCACCGTACAGCCCTGATTTAGCACCCAATAACTTCTTATTATTCCCTAGCATCAGGAAAAATATGCATGGTCAATTAACGTTTTTCATCGCCCGAAGCAGCTGTTGAAGCGTTCAAAAATCATGTTTTGGAGGTGTCTCAATCGTAGTGGAAAAAGTGCTTCGAAAATTGTTCTGTGCGCATGCAAAAGTGTATTGATCTAAAAGGAGAATTTTTTGAAAAACAATAAAACCATTTCCAATGATAAATTATTATGTGTTTATTGCCGGACCCGAAATATAAATAGCAACTCTCGTATATATTCTGAATCGTCGGTAAGTCATGTCCGTCTGTCTGTGGACATCAAACGACAGCAGGTGTCTAAATTTTTGCAGAAATTGGCGTTGATGTTCAGAAATGGTTGGTTTTAAAAATGAACCAGATTTTTGTAAATTTTTTTCCTACACAAATACCGACTCTATCTCTTAAAAAATTACTAAATATGTTGTATTTGTGGGTCTATATGACTTTAATACCACCACTATCGACACCGAAATTTACGGGCAGGTCATAACAGTTGTGCACATTACGATGTTATTATATAAAAGGGCGTGGCTTCGTCCCATATAAACCTTAATTTATAAAAGCCATATATCACGAAGTATTGAGCTCCCACATAGCCGATTTTTCTATTTTAGCTTTAGGAGCCACATCCAACATCGAATTTTAATAAAA
Organism: Hydrotaea diabolus; assembly: GCA_963513945.1. Taxonomy (NCBI): domain Eukaryota; kingdom Metazoa; phylum Arthropoda; class Insecta; order Diptera; family Muscidae; genus Hydrotaea; species Hydrotaea diabolus. Next base: position 35,546,130 of record OY740720.1, on the reverse strand, counting down.
TTTAGCACGAGTACGGTTTTTGGGCCACGAGTACGGTTTTTTGCTATTTAAATTAAAGAAAATCTGTTGAGATTTGGATATAGCCCCCACACATATGTTCAACCGATTTTACCAAAAACAATGATATTTTATACAAATTTAAATGTGACATTATTTTTTAAATCTGGCTAAATGGGTCCAAAAACATACGTATTCTGTTGGCTTACCTGAACATCTAGAAGTACTGGGTATACAGTCGGTCACGCCCGACTTTACCTCTCAGTACTAGTTTCCGTTGACCTTTCTACATGTCCAGTGGTGCAGGGTATAATAAAGTCAGCCACGCCCGACGTTAAATTTTTTAAAAGTTCTTTTATGTACGTGGCGGCATCGGGCGGATGTTTTGTATGTTTTTCATGCGCCAAAGTACACACAATATCAAAATTCAATTCACACCGAGATCACGTTTTTAATTTGAAATTTTACAACACTTGTTTATTTTTTTATCGTGATTTTTTCAGCGATTTTCCGCAGTTTTTTTCGGTCGCCCTTCACCGCCCTCTCTTTTCAACGAAACTGGCAGCCACCCTTAAAGTTATCACAGTCACAGTGCGTTGTGTTGTCAAAAAAAAGAAAATCACCAAAATATCGCTACATGGGACTACGCAGAAGGACTCTGTTGTTTTGGGGGGTATTTTTGTTTTTGTTACATAATTTTTATGTATTTTTTTTAGTGAAGCAAAAACAAACTCTTTGTGCGATTTATTTAGGGGATGTTAAAGTTGGTTGGTGTGACTTTTTTTCTAGCATCGTTGGCTTTTTTGGGGGCGATTCACCTGTTTTTTTTAAAGAAGTTTTTATTGAGATTTTCTGTTGTGTGAGCGTTGCTCGGTTTAACACGTTTCGGCAATAAAAATTTATTAAACACCAACCAAAAAAAAAAGAAAAAACAAAAATAGGTGGGTACAAATTAATTGTGTAATTGAAACGGTATTAAAAGTATTTTAATTTAGTACCGGTAAATGATTACTTCCTTTAATGTCCGGAGAATAATATTAAAATGTTTCATTAAATAGAAGGATACTTGGTAATGAAATTTTAGGAAATTGAACAAATTTAATTCTTTATTTGGCAGAGAACGTGCTGGCTAGGATATCATGGAACTACTTTGTTGGCATGAATAGAGAAATTGGTTGATAGGATTAATTTTTATATGTTTGCACGTTATATTTTTTAGAACCAGCTAAATTCTTTAGCAGTTTATCTAAAATAGGATTATTTCCCCTGGAACACAAAACATTATACTGCCTGAAATATTAATTAAAACAATTTAAAGTTCACAGAAAATATGTTTACTAACTTCATTAATATTTTCGTTGACATTCTTAGTAACGCAAAGAATGTTGGATAACAAGCAAAGGTCGGTTCGGATTTAGCTTTACAACAACTGAATTCTTATCTTAATCATTCCTTATCTTCAGTGAATACAGAACTCCGAGAGTAGATCAGTTGTTACCTGCATAGTCACTGAAAGACATGTTTTTAAAAATAAACTAAAATTATGAAATAAAACTCTTGAGACCTTAGAATAGTACCAATGCTTTAATAAGAAACTTTAATTCTAGACTAAGATTTTATTTTTATTAATTTATTCATATATAACACAGTACAACACATGATTTCGGGACAAAAGTCTGATAATTGTTTGTGAAAGTAGCCCCAAAGAGAAGAACATCTGCATCATTCGTTTGTTCAAGGTACATCAAATAATAATTTAATAATTAATTTGAAGTTAGTAAGTATCGTATAGGGGAATTTGTCACGTTTTAGGCTCTTTTGTTTGTCATAACTCGAGAACCACTTGACCGAATAAGCAGTTATAAATAAATCCATGAAGAAAAAATATTTTTTGCCTAAAAAATTAAAGTTTTTTTTTAAGTATGTTTAGCTCGTTTGTTTTATTTCGGTCTGTTGCTTTTACACATTGAACAGGGGTTAAACCGGCTCAAGACCTCTTGCTTCTATATTTAAATAGAAGACAAGTTTTTAACAAAATGGCAAAGTGACATTGATTTTCGTGATAATTCATAAAAAAATACAAAACGGTAAAAGTCCTATTACTTTCACGTAAAGTCACATAACCTATGAACAAAATGAGACATATATCATGAAAATCGATTTACGCGTTTCGCTTTTTTGCACAATTAAGTGAAGGTATGAATTTCAAAAATTTGCTCGAGATATGCACAAAATTCTATGGAAAAAACATTGATCACTTGAACAAGGAGAGAGGTTGTATTATAATACAAAAGCCCACAGGGCCAAAAAAAACCGTACTACTTAGCAATACATTCCCAAATAGAAAAACTTAAAAACTAAAATAAACTTTAATAATAAAAATTTATGTATAAGGTGGTCCATCTAGATGGATTTTTTTTGGACCAAAAAAATATAAAAATTCAAATCACTTGTGGAATCTTTATTGGTAATTTGTTTCCATTTTGGATGACTCGTTCCAGCATTTCGACCGGTGAGGCTTTAATGACACGCTTAATGTTGGCTTCCAAAACCTGAATCGTACCTGGTGTGTCAGCATAGACATTGGACTTTAAGTAACCCCAAAGAAAAATTTCTAAAGGTGTGATAGCACTTGATCTAGGAGGCCAACTCACCTGTCCAAAACGTGAAATATGCTGCTTTTCAAAATGACCTTTCAATAGATCCATTGTTTGAGCAGCTGTATGGCAAGTGGCACCGTCCTGTTGAAACCAAGTGTCGTCAAGATTACGGGCTTCAATTTCAGGTCGATATCATGGCACTATAGCGAGCACCATTAACGGTTACGTTCCGAACATCATCATTTTTGAAAAAATATGCACCGATGATTCCACCAGCTTACAAACCGCACCAAACCGTGGTTTTCTCTGGGTAAAATGGCACCTCTTGAACCTCTTCTTGTTGCTCGTCAGCCCAAATGCGGAAATTTTGTTTATTGACTTTGCCGTTGAGCCAGAAATGGGCCTCATCACTGAACAAAATTTTGGTCGAAAACAGCGGATCTTCCCGTTTGTCACCAAACGCTCCTTTCCATTAAACAGTTGGCAATATTTGAAGAAAATTTTTTTTCAAAAAATAAATGCCATAAAATGTCCTTTCAAATTACCTATAAAGATTCCACACTTGATTTGAATTTTTATATTTTTTTTTGTTCTGAAAAAATACCTCTAGATGGATCACCCATTATATACACATGTAATTTAACGCGATTGGCTCCCCAGCCATATTTACATCAAGTAGAACTAAAAACAAAAATAAAAATATAGTCCAGATTTGTTCAAACCATACTTAGTCATGTTGTTGGCAAACATGTTTTATATCCATGAAAATAAAAATGAAATTTCGAACATAATTAATAAGATGTAACTGATATAAAATAATTTAAGAGTTTAAGACCCTTTGTTTTTCAAATTGAAGCATTTTTTTTTTGGCCGTTTTAAAATCAAAAATACAACAATCCAAATATCATATACATTTTATGCAATTCTCGAAACCCACATCAGGGTTGTATGTGGATGGGCCTAGCATGTTTTTAGTGCGGTTAGTATGGAAAAACGTACAAAGTGGAGCGCTAAATTGCTTATTTGGGAATTAAATAAAAAACTTACGAGCATTAGAAAAAATTATTTTATGTTTTAATTATATTGAACAGTAAGGGAATTTTTATATTACATGGTTTTAAATAGTGTATCTGGCAAATGTAGACCTTCGCTATCCACACACTGCTGCATACGTTTTCTAAAGTTTTCATGAACTCTAACTCTATTCTGCCAATTTCACATTATTGTTAATTAGGTCTACCAAGGCTTGATATGCACCTTAGTCTTTAGGTAACCCAAAGGAAAAAATTGCATGGGACTCTGGTCTGGTGAGCATGACGGCCAGTTCACATCACCCCTCAAAGAGATAAGCCGTCCAAGAATCATTTGCCTCAAACAATTCATGGCAAACCCTCGCTGTGGGCGCAGTGGCACCATTTTGTTGGAAGTCAAGTCGCCAGTCGGCTGAAAAAATCCAGGAAATGCCAAAAGCAAGTGATTGCTTTCGAGCAGAGCGTTTCGTAGATTGCAGTACGGCTGCTCTAACTCTCTCGATGTTTTGTGGTATTGAAACCCTTCTCTCAGGTCCCCTTCGTACACATGACACATTCCCTGCCGTTCTCAATGAAGTTACCGAATTTACAATTGATTGCCGTCCAGGAACACGTCCGCGTGGGGGAACAGCGAATCGTAAACGAAAAGCACGCTACACTGCAATGATCGAGTTCGCATTTGAAAAGTAAGCTCAACACAAAATGACCTCTCCTCACGTGTCCAATGCATGATGACAACTGGAAGGCTGACGAATACAAATCTCCCGTCAGCCACTCATATTAGCCACGCACACTCTCCACTCTCTTCGACCAACAGTGTCGCCACAGTCTAAAGTGCAAGAAAGCAAATTTTCGCGCTCCACCCTGTTTATAGAATACCTAATTTCGTTGAAATCTTAGTCAGATAGACCACAAATCGGCGAACACTCATAAAGGGTCTTTTTTCAAGAAAAAATAAAACGCATATAATTTATTGTTATGGCCAATAATTTAGCTTTAATCTATAGATAAGGGTTTGGCATTATGGTTAAAAATTCAGGCAAGTGGCCGCCGCGTCTGGCTCGAATTAATTCCAGCCGAGAGGACCAATTTTCGATCACTTTTTGCAGCATTTGTCACCGTATGTCAGCCATAACGCGCCGAATATTCTCTTCCAAGACGTCAATGTTGTCGGGGCTATCTGTGTAGACAAGCGACTTTACATAACCCCACAAAAAATAGTCCAGCGGTGTAAAATCGCACGATATTCTCTTCCAAGACGTCAATGTTGTCGGGGTTATCTGTGTAGACAAGCGACTTTACATAACCCCACAAAAAATAGTCCAGCGGTGTAAAATCGCACGATCTTGGAGGCCACGCCACAGGCCCACAACGCGAGATAATGCGCTCACCACAAGTTTCCCACAATAAATTGATTGTTCCGTTGGCTGTATAGCATGTAGCGCCGTCTTGTTGGAACCAATGATCGTCGACATTCACATCCTCCGATTCAGGCACGAAAAAGTCATTAATCATGGCTCTAAAGCGTTCCCCACCGACGTTAACAATATGGCCGGCTTCATTTTTGAAGAAATATGGACCAATGTTTCCCTTTGCCCATAGAGCACACCAAACAGTGAATTTTTGAGGATGTAACGATGTAACAATGGCTTGTGAATTTTCATTACTCCAAATGCGACAATTCAACCAAAAGTGAGCTTCATCGCCGAACAAAATTTTCTTATAAAAATCAGGATCGGTGGGCATCACGTTTGGGGCCCATTCACCACGATTTGCAAACATTGTTTCGAGTTAGTCTATTCATTATGAAATGGCAAACCAAACTGATAAATCAAGCGATAGCTGTCAAAAAGAACAGCTTCGATAAACGTGTGGCCAGATTGAAAACCCCACATCTAAAAAACAGCCTTTATAAATAGTCGTATTATCACATTCCGAGTGCGCCCTAAAGAATAAAAGGCATTCATCATCGCATTATTCCGATCTCCTCCAATAAACAATAGAGGGAATTATTAATGACATCATAGATTTGTTTTTAAAATCTAATGGAAGCATGATCTCGTTGTATAAACAAAACAAAACAAAGCCAACCAAAACCGATAAGAAAAAAATGATTTCGATTCCTATGAACTACAAAGAGATAGAAAAAAAAAATTGGGAATTATTCCAATAAACGAACGACAGCAAAGCTTATCAGCATCAAAATACAACAAATAAAACCACAAAACAAGGTTTCGCCTAGAAAACTATCGGCTTAGCACAGCAGTTCTCAAAAAGCCAGCATCAAGTAAAGATCTAAAACGGACGAAAAAACGCCAGAATGGGAAATCGCAAACTTCTGACACTGATGTGTCTAACACTTGCAGAGCTATTAACTGTTCAAGCTGCAAATATGGTTTGCTATTTGGACACCAGCCGCATTACCGATGGTAAGAATTCATATTGAATAGAATATTTCAGTTTTCCAACGTCTTCCCGCTTCCCTCTTGCAGTTCAACAAGCCGTAGCCGAACTCGATCCGGCCATGCAGTTTTGCAATTATCTCATCTATGGCTACGCTGGCATTAATACCGAATCATTTCAATTGAAAAATCTCGACCGCGGTCTCAACTTCGATCTCTATCATGCCGTGACCGCTTTAAAGCGTAAACATGCCCACTTGCGGGTGCTCTTATCAGTGGGCGGTGATCACGATGTGCCCTCCGATCTGGAGGAGCCCAATAAATATTTACTTTTGCTGGAGAATATTGCCCATCGCAATGCCTTCATCAACAGTGCCCAAGTGTTTGTGCGCACCTACGGTTTCGATGGCTTGGACTTGGCCTGGCAATTCCCCAAGAACCATCCGAAAGAATTCCATACCGGCATTCGCAAGGCCTGGAATAAATTTAAGGGTTGGTTTAAGAGCAAAAAAGTAGTGGACGAAAAGGCCGAAGAGCACAAGGAACAGTTTATAGCGTTTTTGGGTGAATTGAAGCAAAGCTTGAGTACGGTTGGAGCAATGCTGACATTGACGATGTTGCCGCATGTTAGTGCCGAATGTAAGTATCACAGAAATTGATTTGCTTTAAGTTTTCAAATAATAAACCTTATCCGAAGTAGTTTTCTTTAACGACAACTTTGTCCATTGCCGTTTTCTTAACGTAAATTTTAGTCGGATAATGTTTCGTATTGTTAGTCGTTATCCAATGAATTGTTTTAAAGAAAAAAATTTTAGTCCGTATTTCGATTTTTTCAATACAATTTAAATCTGAGAAGTTTTATTATAAAATTATCTTAATTTCCTAAAGTCTTCGTTGTAAAGCATTTACGTGAAGAAGTTTTCTAACAGAATATTAACTTTCCTTATAATTACCTTTTATCCGACAAACATTCTGTGTGAAAACCACTTAAGCAAATAATTTTTTTCTATGAAACTCTTAATCGACAAAAAAATCCTTAAAGAAATCCCTCATTCGATAAAATATTTCTTGAAAAGTTTCTAGAACTAGAACTATTGTCGAAGATGTATTTCACACCATTCCTTTATCCGAGACGATTTCTTATAGTAAATTGCTATCCTCTAAAATAGCCCTACAAAAAACCTTGATGTTTCTTAATAAAAAAATAGTATACAACTTTTACCTGAAGCATTATTTCCGATAAACCTTAAATCCTTTATCTAATGACGTTTTCAGATAACATTCTCTAATTGAAACCTGAAATCCAATTGATTGATTGATTCGAGGAAAACTTTTATCCGACGCAATCTTTTTATTTTATGAAACGTCGTTTTCAGATAAAGTTTTCTTATTGAAACGAGTTATCCGATTGATTAATTGATTCAAAAAAATTTAATCCGATATAAGCTTTTTATATATTTATATAACAAAGATCTGCAAATTAATTTAAAAAGTTTTATTATAAAAAACTTAAGCTTTTATAAAAAAAAACTTTATACGAGACAGATTTCTTATGAAAAACTTTAATTGGACTAAGTTTTCTCAAAGAAAATTTTATGAGACATCGAATATAACGATTTTATATGATTACGTTTTTTAGTAAATAAAAAGTTTTTTTTATAAAAAGCTTTTATCCGATTTAGTTTTCGTATGAAAGCCTGTTAACCAAAAAAATCGTGCTATTAAACATTTTACGTCAAAGTTTTTTTTTTATCTAAAACGCGATATTGCGGAAACCCCTTATCCGCTAAAAATTCTGTTTTGTAAGCTTTTTGAACTATAATAAGTCGTAAACAAGTTCAATATTATTTTCCTTTTCGAGTGTGTTTACTTAGAAAATACCCTTTTCCGGTAATGTATCTCATAAAAATGTATTTACAAAACTATCCTTTTTAACTTAAATCTTTATTCTCTGGATTATTTGTATATCAATTTATTACCTAATGTATCTTCAGTTAGAAAACAGTATCCATTAAAGTTTTTTTTCGAAAAAAAAGCCTTAAGCTTGAATTTTTGTTATAAAAATCTTAGGATTTTTAAGTTAAACGCTGTAACAGATGTAAATTATTTTCAGACAATACTTCTCCAAGGAAGGCGGTTTACAGAAAACCATTACTTGTTGGAGTTTGTTTTAAGAAATTCTTAATCTGGTAAAAAAATCTTGTTTCATAAAGTTTTTCTTAGATTTAGTTTTTTCGGATAAAGATCGGATTTACAAAATACGTTCATTTGACAAAGCCTTTCTAAAACACCTCATCGAATAATGGATTTATATGAATAACCTTCATTATTAATTAAAATGAAGGTAGTTGACCTTCTCTGGTGAAGTTTTCTTATAAAACCCCCTTTAAACGACTAAACGTCTTATTTAAAACCTCTCTCTACGAAGATGTTCTTTTTATTTTTATAAAAGAAATGTATCCTATTAATGCTCTAAAATAATGTCTTACGGATATAAATGACATTATTTTTAGAGTGTTTACCCCATGGAGTAGTTTACTAAAAACTTGTATCCAACGAATATTTCTTCAAAAAAAAGTTTATCGGATTAAGTTTTCTTAAACTGAGAAAGATTTCCATCAAACACTTTTATCCACGGAACTTTTTGTCCTATAAGTTATTCATTAAAAAAGACTGACTCGAATAAGTTTTTACAGTTTCACTACGTGAAATATCGAAACACCACCGTTTCATTTAAAAAAATATTTTTATCCGTAGAATATATATAAAATATTTTGCTGATAATGTTAGTTGACTTTTATCTGTTGTAGCTTCTTATCCTAGACGTTTCATTATAGAAACGCTTCATCTAATGCATTTTTTTAGGGAAACTTTTATTCAAGGAATTTTTAAATTCAATGGTGTATTAACTCAGTTTTTTTTTAAAAAGTTTAATCCGATGAAGTTCCATTCACTTACCACTCTATACGGTTATTTTTCGTCCATTAAATCTTACTACAGAAAACTTGAAAACTTGTTTTTTTTGTCCGTTTAATCTTACTACAGAAACTTTCCAAAAAATGGTTTTAAGCAAAACTTTATCCAATTATTTTTTCTACAAAAAATTCTTTACCACCTTTATATGAAGACTTTCTGTAAAATAAACCATTATCCGAAAAAATAGTTTTGTGCAAAGCCTTTATCCGTTCAATATATCAACACAAAAACACATATTCGAGTCATTTTTGAGACGAGAAAAATTTATTCGATTACACGTTTTCTTATAAAAACCAGTAATCTGAAAATTGTTCCGTATAGAAAACTTTTATCCGATGACGTTTTCATGTAGAATTCCTTCATAAGAAGCAGTTCTGTCATAGAAATCCTTGTCCCATGACTTTTTCTTATTAAAATCTTCTATTCGAAGAAGTTGTCGTGAGGAAAACCTTTAATCGATGACGTTTTCTCACAGAAATCTTTTATCCGATGAAGTTGTCTCATAGAAAATTTTTTCTGGTGGAATTGTTTTTATCCAAAGAAATTGCTTATAAAAAAACTTCATTGATATTTTAATTCCGAAGAAGTTGTCGAGTAGAAAACTTTTATCCGATAACGAAGAAGTTACTTATAGAAAAGCTTTAGCCGATGACGTGTTTTTATTAAAATCTTTATCAGAAGAAGTTGTCGAGAAGAAAATCTTTATCCAATGCCGTTTTCATACAGAAATCTTTTATCCAATTAAGTTGTTTCATAGAAAGCCTTTTCTGATAGAATTGTTTTTATCCAAAGAAGTGGCTTGCATAAAACCATTAGCCGATGACATTTTCATATTGAAACGCTTTATCCAAAAAAGTTGTCAAGTAGATAATCTTTATCCGAGAACTTTTTTATAGGAATCATTATTCAAAGAAATTTTCTTTGGAAAAACTTTATTAAATAATGTGATATTAAAATAATCTTTTATCTGAAGACGCTGTCAACCAAATAGCCTTTATCCAATGAGATGTTCATATAGAAATATTTCATCCAAAGAAGGGGTCTTGTACAAACTTTTTATCCGGTAAAGATTTCTCGTTGAAATCTTTTATTCCAAAAAATAGTCTTATTGCAAATGTTAACCCAATGAGGCTCTTTTTATAAAATCTCTTATCCCAAGAAGTAGTCTTATTGAAATCGTGTTCCCAATGATGTATTTTTAATGAAATCCTATATTTGGAAAAGTTTTCCTATTGAAAGCTGTTATCTGATCACGTCTTCTTATATACTCGTAAATCTCTTATCCGAAGAAGTAGTTTTATAGAAAAACCTTATTCGTCGTCGTTTCATATAGAACGTTTTTACCCGTCGTCGTTTTCTTATATACCGCTTTTAACCGTCGACGTTTTCTCATACGTAGAACGTTTTTATCCGTTTTCTTATAGAACGCTTATACCCGAAGAAGTCATAAAGAAACTTCTTAACCGTAAAGTTTTTTCTTTATTCTTTGTTATCCGTAGAAGTTATCTCACAGAAACTTAAATCCCATATCATTACCTTGCTTTAAAAAAGTTGTTTTTAATCTAATCCGTTTTTCTATTTTTTTCTCTCCTACAGTGTTCATAGATATCCCCCGTGCCATGCCCCTAGTGGACTTTGTAACCCTCTCCACATTCGATTTCCTTACGCCCGACAGAGACCCCAAGGTGGCCGACTACACAGCCTCCATCTATGAGCTCTATGAACGTGATCCTTCCAACTGTGCCGACTATCAAATTCAATATTGGCTAAATAACACCTCGGCGGCAAATAAATTGGTTATGGGCGTGCCCGCCTATGGCCGCAGCTGGGTCATGAACAAAGATTCCGGCATTACCGGTTTCCCACCAATACTAGCAGCGGGACCAGCACCCGCTGGAAATCTGACCGCAACACCGGGTATGTTAAGCTGGCCAGAGATCTGTGTACGGCTGCACAAGAATCGTGAGCTGGAAGGTGATGCAGCTCCCCTACACAAGGTGGGCGATCCCACTCAGCGTTATGGCACCTACTGCTATCGCGATGCCGATGAAAATGGAGAGTATGGCATGTGGATATCGTACGAGGAACCGGCAACAGCCTCCAACAAGGCCAGCTATGCTCGGGTAAGAGATTTGGGTGGAGTGGCTTTGTTTGATCTTATGTCGGACGATAAGTTGGCCACTTGTGGTGAGGGCAAGTATCCAATCTTGAGGAGCATTAAGTATAAACTGTAAAGGATGGTAGAGTGAAATTAATGTTTTGAAGAGAAATAAAATAAAATTGGAAAAAAACCAACCTGCTGCGTTTCCATATAAAAACAAATAAATCTTGCAACAGGCACGATATCATTTTGCTTACCACCAGCACTACTCCACGATGATACCAGAAAGACTTTAAAGTACTTCTTTGTAATCTTTTGTCGTCTAAGCTGCCTTCTCTGATGGCCAGCCACATCCGCAGACATATCAACCGCAGACGCAAGACTGATGAACTCGGAATGACGACAAACTGCCGGAGCTCACACCACGCCACATTGACGCGTGTAATTAGTCTTCATCACTAGGGCATGAATCAAAATAAAGACGACGACGACGACGAGCCAGAGACATGACACTCCGCATATTAATCCATTAAAGACGATCAATTGATCTTTATCGATTTAATTGTGTAATGACTGGAAAGGATGAATGAATTAATCTCCAGTCGCAGGAAACACAACACAAATTCACAGCAACAGAGTTAGAGGCCAAAACGAAACGAGTGAGTAATTCCCGGTCTGTCGCATGGTATCAATCACTCGCTCGTCAGACTGACTCAAACAAGGTTCAAAAATTGAAGTGCTCTGCCCACTCTGCCATCGTTGGCAGTGCAATCAATCTCAGTTGACCGAGTTAAGGATATGAAGTAATTAAAAAAAAACTCTTCTCCTGATATATTTCTTTTTGAACAAAATGTGTATTCTTCAGTAATTATCTCGTAATTGAGACAAATTTGTCATTGTTCTAGTTAGGCATGAATGCTGGATAATTGAAGGACAATAATTAGGATGAGTAATAGGGAAATGACGTTCAGTTTTTATAAAAAATCAGTTATATGTTCTTTTTTTAAAAATACTTGTTACAAATTATACGAGGACATATTAATAATTTCGTGACTTTTCGCTTAAAACACAGTTTTTTTTTGCAAAAAAAATAATAATCTCTTTTTAGCTCAATACACTAAGTGCAACGTTTTTCTAATTTTTAATTCCAAAAAATAGGATTTCTCGAGGTCCATAAAATAGACATAATTTCACCGTTGGAGCAGAAACTCATTTCACCGAGCCATTTTTTAGATTTGGAAATATGAAATAGTCACTGGGGGCTTAATCCGGAGAATATGGCGGATGAGGTACCAATTTGTAACCAAATTCATGCAATCTTGCCACATGTGCCCCCGCACTTGATGTAAAATCACTTTTTTCTTGGCCATATGGGGTCGTTTTTTTAAATTCTCGTTACATTGGTCTAATAAGTTTGCATAATATTCGTCGTCTATTGTTTTTTTCCTTTTGAAGGTAATCGATGTGTATTATCCGGCGTGCTTCCCATAAAAACTGTTGCCATCACTTGATTGTCCGACAAAGTCACCTTGGCCTTCTTCGGAGCCGGTTTACCCGGAGAAACCTATTGTTTAGACTGCTGCTTGGTCTCCGGACTGTTGTAATGGATCCATGTTTCATCCACAGTTACAAAACGCCGCAACAGCTCATTCGAATTGCGGTTAAACAACTCCAAACAATCTTTTAAAGTTGTCACACGATTATGTTTATGGTCAATTGAGAGCACACGCGGCAACCAACTTGCAGGCAGATTTTTAAAACCCAACTGATCATGTAAAATCGAAACCACACTGCCATATAAAATGCGTATGGCATCAACAATCTCAACGTGAACAACAATCGTGAATTTTTTCGACATTTTCGGGTGCATTCCCCTAAACTGGCCGTCCAGAACGTTGAGCCTCATTTGAACTTGTGCGACCACAACGAAAGTCAGTAAACCACTTGGAACCCGATGCTGCAGAATCCCCATAGTATTTATCAAGCTTTTTCTTGGTTTAATTGACGTTTTTTCCGCAAAAAATAATGTTTAATGGGCACTCGAAATTCACTTTTTTCCATTTTCAACAAAATTCACGAGGTTGTATGATTTGAGCGGCTGTTAAACACAACCTAATGACGGAACTCTCTCAAAATTTGACAGTTGTCTATTAACAGATGGTACTTGATGGGAGCAGTGTTGCATTTCATAATACTACGAGGGAATTTGGAAAAGTCACGGAATTATTTATTAGCCCTAGTATTAATACCCTACACCACTCTGTGTAACAGGGTGTAATAAGTTAGTTTCATGCAAATGTTTGTAATTACCAAAAATATTTGAGCTAGACCAAGCTTTAAGTATACCGATCGACGTATAATCACCTGCTGATTTCATTTAACGATATCAGTCTGTCCGTCCCTTCATCTAAGGCTTGTAATCAAACTAAAGGTGGCATTTGTTGTGCGATTTTTTTTTAAAATTTAGCAGAAGTATGTTTTTCTACCAAAGACGTATGCCATTGAAATAGAAGAACATCAGTTCAGATTTTAATATAGCTCCCACCTATATGTTCATCCGACTTTTATGTTTTAAGCTCTAACCGCCAATTCGTTCATCCAATCTGGATGAAACTCAGCTCGAGTAAATGGTTTGGGCAAGGAAGAACTTTATTGAAATTGAAAAAAATGGTTACAGGTTTAGATATAGCTCCCATAAGTATATATCTTTATCTGATTGATTACCTTAAGCTCTAGAAGCCACATCTTATATCTAATATTGATTACATTTAGCACACGTTAGTTTCTTGGACCAAGGAAGGATGTTGTTAAAATTGAAGAAAATCGGTTGGTTCACCCATATATGCTCTTCGATTTTAAAGTTTTAAGCTCTAGCAGCTATATCTTACATCCAATCTCGACGAAACTAGGCAATGACCGATGATAACGCATTTGAAATTTAGGAAAAATTGGTTGAGATTTGGATATAGCTCACACAAGTAGCTCCCAACTAAAGCGCACGATAGTATTTATAAATAAAACATTTCAAAGAATTATTTTAATATTGTTTACAATGATAAAAGGATTTATGACAATTATGTGTGAAACAAGATATCGTCCAAATACTTGCCATTCGCCACGGCTTCGGTGGCATTCCTCTATCCGATTGTTCATTTTTTCAATGGCTCTGAGACATAATTGAGGTTCATTTAGGTTAATGTGCCGAATTATCTCAACCTACAACTCTTGAATTATTCTTGACTTATTGATGTACACTTTTTCTTGAAATTATCCCCAAAGAAAGTAGTCCAACGGCGTCAATTCACATAGCCGTGGTGGCCACTTAATATCGCCACTACGTGCGAAAACACGACGAATGAATTTCTCGCGCTAAAGAGCCATTACCCGTGTTCTTTTGAGGTAACTAGCTTAGTTGTCTATTTAGTTTGCAATATGGTAATCTGGCAACATCCAACAAAGTTGTGAGTAATATGGCAACATTGTTTTTCTTTTTTACACCAATGAGAAATGAACAGCGAGAGAGGGGTTCTTTGCCGAATTCATCGAAAGCAGGTAATGCAAATCTATATACTTTTATAAAATAATCCACAAAATATAATTTATCAATTGCAAGGTTTTACTTGGTAAGAATTTGTAAAATTTTCTTGAACTATCAGTTCCAGTTGATTTATGGTTGAAGTTATCGCAGCTCATGCAACTTAACCAAATACGAATTCGCCGATGAGACCACTTTCTAATTGTGTATACATTTTTGTATACACAACAAAAAGCATATTTATTATATAGCAGCGTGTGTCACTGTTGGTTTTTTGTACGAAAAATAAGTGCGGTAACTTTAAGTCGTTTCTTTAGCGAGTTGAGGACAACTGGCTTGCTAACCGAGTAACTTGCATACAAATGCTAGTGTAGTAACCTGAAAAGAACGCAGCTATTGTTTTGTGGGCTATGTGGAAAGTGGCACCCTACTGTTAGAAACACGTATTATCCCGGTTCATATCCTTAATTTCTGGCTAAAAGAAGTTCGTTAAAATCTCGCAATAGCGAACACCAGTCACGGTAACTGCTTGGCCAAACTCATTTTCGAAAGAGTACGGCCCGATGACACCGCCTGCCCATCAACTGCACCAAACAGTCACTTTTTGTTGATGCATGGGATTTCAACAATCACTCTTTAATTCTAGTTTGCTCAAATGTGGCTTGAAGGCTTGTTAAACCACTGTGCACACATTTGGTCGATTATGATGACCAAAAAAAAAACACAAAACGAATTTAGATTTAAACTCCCATTTTCGTGAAAGCCTTTAACAACCATAACGCGCTGCTCAATTGTGTACCTCTCCATGGTTGAATTTGCCGAACATTAAAACAAAAAAAATGTCAAATTTAGTTGGTCGAAAAACGTTATGTTAAGGTGGGACTCACAATTAATATCGTGCAATATGATTGGACAACCCTTTATATTTAACAGATTTCATATTTTCTCACAAATTCAAATATGATTTTAGTTTTAAAATCTGACCTTATTGGGTCCAAAAACATGTTTTCAGTTGGCTTTAAACATCTTCAAGAGAAGGGTATAACACAGTCGGCCACGGTTAATTTAAACTTTTTGTACCAGTTTATGTTGTCTTTTCTACATATCCAGTGGTGCAGGCTATAACAAAGTCGGCTACGACCGACTTTAGCTTCTTTCCCACCTTTTAACATTTATTTTTCTCCGTATGGCAAAAGTATGGGCATATCTGTTGTGGAAAAAAATGCCATCAAATGCGTTAAATCAAGAATTCACAAAAAAATCCGCTCCGAAAACAGAAAATCATGGCCCGTGAGATGAATATCACGCAAAAGTCCATGAGTCGAATCATTAAAAAAGACTTGAGACTTAGGCTTTCAAACGATGTACCGGACATTTTTTTGACTGCAGCTTAAAAAAAATATGATTAAAAAATGCAAACGTCTTTTTGCGAAGCACGCTGATAACTTGCACAGAAAAATTTTGTTTACCGATGAAAAAATGTTTACCATTCAGGAAAAATTTAACAAGCAAACTAAAAGAGTGTATGCGCGGTCATCTTAGGAAGCATCTGAACTGATCCCAAGGGTGGAAAAGGGACATCACCCAGCTTCTTTATTGGTTTGGTGGGGTGTCTCTTACGATGGGGTCACTGACCTGCATTTCTGCGAACAAGGAATCAAAACATCGGCCAAAGTTTACCAAGAAACCGTTTTTGAAGCTGATGTGAAGCCTCTTAACAATTCCCTGCTCCAAAAACAGCCATGGACTTTCCAGCAGGATTCTGCGCCGGCCCATAAGGCTAAAACGTGCCAGGCCTGGCTTCGAAACAATTTGCCAGAGTTCATTTCCTCTGAAGAATGGACCTCAGGCAGTCCAGTGAACCCATTGGATTACAAATTGTGGACGGTTTTAGAGGACAAGGTTTGTCACAAAAGATAACCCAACATTGGATGTCTTAAAACTGCTTTGCTTCGTGCTGTGGCCATTTTTCTAATGGACGAGATACGAGCAGCTATTGACGACTGGCCAGTGCGACTTAAGGCGTGTGTAAAGGCAAAAGGCGGACATTTCGAATAAGTGGATTCTTTTTGGATACAATATACATCAATAAATATATTGATAAATATTTGGTCAAAAAACATTCAGTACTTTTTATTTTACAATATAAAAGTATTTATGTCCCTACTTAGTATATTCGATAGTCAACTTTAGCTGATTAGGGGCTGCTGATCATGCATCCCGCCTCCTATATGCCGTGACATAATTCGTTATTATTGTTTTTTTTTAATACTAGAACCCTTAATTGATTTATTTGTGAACCATTTTTTTAAAAATTTGAGCGCGGTGTTTAGAGAATAAATTTCAATGATATGTACCGCTTTTATTTCGAATAAGAATTGTTGAAGATAAAGGCCAAATTCTATAGAAATTTTGAATTTTCGTTACAAAAAATTACTTTGAGCTGAACACATTTTCTGAACTCTTTACCAGTGTTGTATTTTCATAAAAGCTCTTATATAACGTATTTAAACCTCGTCCTACAGGCCATAAACTGTACAATCCGATTAAATTTGACTGAATTGTTCAAGATTTAGTCAGAAATGAAAACAACTGAAAGTCGGTTCACGAATAAAGCAGTAGGGGTTTCTTTTATTCAAATAAACCGAAAATAACGGTTTGTGAGAATATCTCCCTTAACTAGAGCGAAACTGGCAAATCGGAGGCCAGTTTCGTGAGCAACCCCAAATCAGCTACAGTTAACTTACAAAACTTCTGCTGCAGATTTTCATTCAAATTTTGTTGCCCAGTGTTATTAGTTTTTTATTAGGGCTTAAATTCCACTTTTATGTTGATTCATTTACATTTTTTTTAATAAATTGTTTTTTTTCATCAAAAAAATAAAACAAAACAAATTTAAACTCGAAACATCCAGATTACCCAAAACCAAGGTACTTATGCCTGACAATTATTAACAAGAAATCCCTTTATACTCCCTGTCCATTCCTCGTACAATTTTGCCTTCAAAATTTAACCCACTTAAGGACCACCAAAGTAGTGCGACACAATGAAAATCCAACGCATCATCGGCATCATCTGGATTCTTATCCATATGTCCAAAGAAGAAAAGCAAATCCTTTGTGTGTGTGTGTGTGTGATTAAATGAGATATAAAGACATCATACTACTTAATGCAATCAATCTGCGGCAACAAAAGCCACCTACGTGTTGCA
Organism: Hydrotaea diabolus; assembly: GCA_963513945.1. Lineage (NCBI taxonomy): Eukaryota > Metazoa > Arthropoda > Insecta > Diptera > Muscidae > Hydrotaea > Hydrotaea diabolus. The sequence goes on along the minus strand of OY740720.1, from coordinate 35,528,277 downwards.
TGAACGTGTTAAGTTAAGTTTACAACAAAAATCCAAGAAACATCAACACGTGTGGCCCCCTAACAAAACAGATCACACAGCGCACTCTCGACTCGACTCGACTCGTCAGAACGGCAGTCGCTAGCCGGTTGCCTTTTGGCGGGGAGATGGATGTGGCCGGGGATGATGTACTCACTCGCACACAAGGTCCCAGATATTTCGAGAAATTCACGTACTGCCACTGCTACATGACACAGTGATCGTGTTGATCATGACGATGACGATGGCGATGATGAATATTCATGCCTACGTCAGTGCACTTAAGTATGCGCCAATGTCATATTTAAAAAAAAATATCAACATAATGACACAATAACAGCAACAGCAACAACCTGAGATGATCACAAAAGGTTAACAAAAGGTATCACTGCCACCATCGTCAGCACCACACACGTAACAGAACAGATCAGATGTGCCTGGTATCTGGTGGTGGACAGACCCTTTCTACCTCCTTGGCCCCTGCACATGGTGGCAAGGGCACACTCAACAAGTATAGAGTCATGGCAGCCTGGTTGAACACACACACACGCACATCTACATACGAAAATAATACTCGAAAAAAAGTCGCACGATCATCTTTCTAAATTAAAAGAGATCAAGAGGAGCCAAGACAGACGGACTGAGAGACAGACCACGAACGAGACTCACTAACTGCAGCCTCTTAATTTGACACATCACAAGATCAAGTGTCAGTTAAATGTTCAAATTGAAATCTTTTCCAAGTGATACCCGAGTTTTATATCAACACAAAAAAAACATTTAGGCCTAAAAGAGGGAATTAAAGCAAATACTAAAGCCAGAAGGACGGACGCATGGACGGACGTACGAGCGGATGGATCTCTGTCAGTTTTTCGGGTTTTAATAATGAAATGATATCAAACACCACACAAGGTGTCACGTACGCAAAATCCAACCAACGGACAACATAAAAACAACATGTCGCATATTTTTTAATTTTTTTCCTCTTTTTTAAGATTTTGAAAAATATCCCTCGCTCACACACACTTACTAGTGAGGGCGGCATAATAAGTTTAGTTAAAATTATGTTTAATTTGAACACAGAAAATTTAAACTGGGGTACGTAAGTTTGTACAATCTTGGGATGACTTAAAGTCGAAACTGTTTCGCGTCCGCTATTGTATAGGGTGGGCCATTTAAAATTATAAATTTAAATCGGCTGTAAAAAAGGTACTGATAATTTTTTTATATCTCATTTCTGGTTTTATTGGAAAGGTTAAACTTTGCTATTTACTAACACAGTACAACATTTTTCAGGTGATTGATTCGGGACTCAATTCTGATAATTGTTTGTGAAAGTAGCCCCAAAGAGAAGAACTTCTGCATCATTCGAAACGCGTAAATCGATTTTCATGAACTAAGTATTAGGGTGGAGTGAAAACATGCTTTTTTTATAATTTGAAAAAGTTAACCTCGGAAAGAGATGTAGTCTGGGGTCCTAAAGAGGGGAAAAATAAAGAAAAAAATTTAAAAAAAATTTTAGGGGTCGCGCCACTCCCTAGAAATTTGGAAATTATCGCTATTTTGGCGTTGATTTTAGAAAAATCCTAAAAATTGGCGACTTAACTTATTCGAAATTTAAAAGTTTGAGCTTTCAGTGCCCAAACAAAAGTATTTGAGGCAAATATGAGGATAATCGACTAATATTTGTAGCTTTGGTGGCGATTTCATTGTTCAGTCAATTTTCTGAAGAAGGGACGATTTGACTTATTTTACTTTTAAATTTTTTCATGCCCTTATTTCATTGTTTACGCTATTGCAAACATTTATTGACATACAACTTTTTAGGATTTTTCTAAAATCAACGCCAAAATAGCGATAATTTCCAAATTTCTAGGGAGTGGCGCGACCCCTAAAATTTTTTTTCTTTATTTTTCCCCTCATTAGGACCCCAGACTACATCTCTTTCCGAGGTTTACTTTTTTTTTTTGAATTTCACTCCACCCTACTAAGTATGTCTCATTTTGTTCATAGGTTATGTGACTTTGGTTGAAAGTAAAAGGAAAGAAAAAAAAAACTTTAATTTTTTAGGCAAAAAATATTTTTTTTCTTCATGCATTTATTTATAACTGTTGCTTACGTAACGAAACGTTGTATGAACAGATTAAAGGTATTGTAATTTTTAATTTTTTTAAATTTGTTTCAGCTTACTCGGACTAGTGGTTCTCGAGTTATGACAAACAAAAGAGCCTAAAACGTGACAAATTCCTCTATACGATACTTACTAACTTCAAATTAATTATTAAATTATTATTTGATGTACCTTGACCAAACGAATGATGCAAAAGTTCTTCATTTTTGGGCTACTTTCACAAACAATTATCAGAATTACTCAATTCCCGAAATCATGTGTTGTACTGTGTAATGGAACACCATCCGATTCACTTTGCTTCGCCCAATGGGCTAAGGAATATTTGGCAGGATATGAAGAATTTTATCGAAAAATCGTGTTTTCAGATGAAGCTCATTTTCATCTCGGTGGCTATGTCAAAAAGCAAAATTGCTGCATATCAAGTGTTAGTTACATTAATGCCAAATGTCATCAAGGCAGTTAAATGTCAATAAGCAAAATTTGCCGAATATGGGGTTCAGAGAATCCACTCCTGACTGTAGAAAATCCACAACGAGTCAGTGGTTGGTGTGGACTTTAGGCTTGCGGCATCATTCAGCCATTTTTCTTCGAAAATGAGCAAGGAACCGCCGATACCGTCAACGCTGAGCGTTACCGCACCATGCTCCACGAATTTTTGTTTCCAAAAATTCAAGACAATGACATGGATGACATTTGGTTCAACAAGACGGGGCCACATGTCACACAGCCAACGCAGCCATCGATATTTTTCGCAATGTCTTTGAAATTCGAATAATCAGCCGAAATTGTGATGTCAATTGGCCGCCTCGGAGCTGTGATTTACGACCTTTGGATTATTTTTCGTGGGAAGCCATTAAGGATAAATGTAACTCAGAGCAACCAGAGACAATTGAAGCGTTGAAACATAAAATCAAAGTTGCCTTAAATGAGATTCGATCCGAAAATATTGAAAAGTACTGAAAAATTTGGTTGATCTGATGAAGTACTGTCGAGTCAGTTGTGGTAGTCATATGAATGATACTGTGTACCATTACTCCCCTCGTATTTATATGAAATGCAACACTGCTCTCGTCAAGTACCATCTGTTAGTAGACTACTGTCAAATTTTGAGAGAGTTCCGTCATTTAGTTTGTGTTTAACAGCTGTTAAAAAAAATACAACCTCGTGGATTTTGGTAAAAATGGAAAATAGTGAATTTCCAATGTTCATTAAACATTATTTTTTGCGGAAAAAGGTCAATCAAACCAAGGAAAAGCTTGATAGATACTATGGGGAATATGCACCCGATTTCAATAGTAAAAAATTGATTTACTGACTTTCGTTGTGATCGCACAAGTACAAATGACGCTGAACGTTCTGGACGGCCAATTGAGGTCAATACACCCGAAAAAAATCTACGATATGGTGTTGGCCGATCGAAGACTAATGCGAAGACTATGGCGGTGTGGTTTCGATTTTACATGATCAGTTGGGTTTAGGAAACCGTCTGCAAGATGTCTGCTGCGTTTGCTCTCATTGGCCGTAATCTTGTGACAACTTCATTGGATTGTTCGAAGTTGTTTAACCGCAATTCTAATGAAATTTTGCGACATTTTGTAACTGTGGATGAAACATGGATCCATTACAACACTCCCGACGATTCAAATGTAAAATGGCTTCCCCTGTATTTAGAATTAGTTAATACTTCTTTCCCATATGCCTCGCCTTGAAGAAGTTACCTAGATCAATGAGATAATTGTTTTTTAACCGTAGATGTTCCCTTTTCTAGGGCAGTCGTCCGAGTAAGACACGTCTATTGGCGAGAGTATCCCTTTCTGAGAGACTTCCGGTCTAAATCTTCGGGGCTTTGACTTTTTGATCCTTAATACCACATTCAATTGGCAAGATTGAAGTTGGCTAGGTCCTTAAATAGCAAGACTAACTGTACGGAAAATTTAGCTGTACGGAAAATTTGTTTTTCTGACGCAGTGAATTTTCTCCTTGGCAGAAATGTTTACAATCTAAACAGCCGCTTCTGGGAGATTGTAGAGTCAGCACGTATTCGGGGAGGAGGGGAGGCAAAACATTCTTTGTTATCTCATTTTTATACCTTCCACTACAGGTTTCAGTACTTAGTCATAATTTGTCATTCTGTTTACACCGACTCGGAATATCGAACACCCTATGATGAATACACAGAAAAAAAGACAACCCTGAAGTTTGAACCAAACAGTTGATATTCGTATTGTATCACCACTCAACTAATATTTTCGCAAATAAGCTAAACTATTTATCAGATACTGCAATAATAGAAAATGAATGAAAACAACTTCAAAATTCATAAAATGCATGCACTGTATCGTGTGTATGTATGTAGGTGTATTTATTTTAGTACTCTTATGTATGCAGTGCGAAGGAATTTTTAGTGTGTTTAGTGGAAAACTACACTGCTAGCAGTTCTCGTTTAATCTGTATCTGCCTGCCCTTAAGAGTATAGCGGCTAAACATAGTAACAGCACATTCATTGTTTGGGTACTGATGATGGCAAAGTGGCGCCACCGAAACGTTAGTAAGCCCAGCTTGAAAAAAAAACAATTTCGGCTGCTTTTTAAAAAAAAAAACTCAACTTTTAGTACATAAGTTAATATTTTTATCGCCTCATAACAAAAATATTTTCCATACGAGGCATACAAGTTTTTTTTAGAGCAAATTAGTGAAGTTTTACATCGCCTGATGTGAAAATATTTTCGATAAACTTTCACTTACAACATTTTCGATAAACAGCATAAAATGTTTATCACAATTGCCAGCAAATGTTTCGCGAAAATAAAAATTTTAGGAAAAACCAACCAAAAAATCGTTAAATTTTGGAAATCACGAATGTATGGGATTTCAAAGAAAAAACTAGGAAATTGAAGTATTTACAAAACTAATGCAAGGCTTGAATAGAAATCTATTTTGTCGTTAATTTCGACAGAGGACTTTGTGCTTAAAGATGTAGGGATGGTGTTACTCGAATAATAAATCGCCCATGTGCACGGTGCACTCAATCGATAATTGGGACAAAAACAATAATAGCCGTGTTCTTTTCAGGTAACTAGCTTAGTTGCCCATTTAGTTAGCAATATGGTATTCTGGCGACATACAACAACATTTTAAATCAGATAGCAGCATAAGCTCAACAAACGTTTGTTTACAAACAAAAAGGCAAAGCAAATTGTGGATAACGCATTTTTTTATGTAAAGGATGTTTTTTATTGAGGTATAGAACTTCGAATTGAAATAAAACACAAGAAAATTGTTTTAATGTCCATCAATTTGGCTTTATTGGAAGGATAATTTTATGCCATTAATGTTTAAATATGATTTAGGGCATGTGGCCGCCGCGGCTGGCTCGAATAAAGCCAATTCTACAGGTCCAATTTTCAACCACTTTTTCGAGCATATGGGGCCGTATGTTGGCAATAACGCCACGAATGATGGCTTCCAAGTCCCCTAACGTGTTTCTGGTTTGTTGGCGTAGACGAGCGACTTCACATATCCCCAAAGAAAATAATCCAATGGTCCATGTTAACCGATCCATGGTTAACCGAATTAATTGCTCTGATGGACGATTATGTCGACCATAAAATGGACGGAGCTTGCGGTGAACTTCGCGAACTGAACCATTACTTTCGAAATAAATTTGCACGATTTGCAAGCGTTGTTCTTTTGTCAACCTGTTCATGATGAAATGGCAAACCAAACTAAATATTAATCACTTGACAGCTGACAAAATGGCCGCCAGTTAAAAAAGTGATGCCCCAATAAAAAAACACCCCTTAGTATAGTTTTTTGTTTTGATAACATTTTATTGACAAATCATGTTCTAAAACATGTTGGTAGGCATTTATTTTTCGCCAGGGACATTCAAATTCGTCCTTTCTGGCTTTGTAGCAAGCCAACAGCGCCAACGTCTCGTTTTTGGCCGACAATTTTCTTTTAATCACTCTTAAAATAATATATCTACCTCGAAATTTTTCTAAATGTTAAAAATAAGCATTTTCACTTACTATTTTTACATCATTGTAATTTATGAAAATGATATTATCCCGATTTTTCTAATTTCTTTTTCTTTCATTCTATTCATTTTCTAACTGTATCAATAACAAAAAACATACGTTCTTGAATTTGTTATACAAGTCGGGTGTGTCATACAATTTTTTTTGTTAAAAAATAAGTCAGGTAACTCTTACTCGTTTCGTTACCGAGTAACAGCCAACTCGCTTCCTTACAGGTCCACTTTCATACAAATGTTTGTTTAGTAACCTGATAAGAACATGGCTTTATGCAGACAAAACCTTTCCTATACCATTGCTTATGGGTTTGATTTGAGCATAATGACCGATTTCTCTGACTATTGGAACACCTGGTAATGACGGTAGAAGCCAGGCAAACTATTCAAACCACCATTGGATTCAATAACCGCCAATGAAGCGGACAATTGCCTAAAAGTCTAAGAAGCAAAAAGGGTAACAATCATTGAAGTTAATCGATCCAATAATGACAGACTTGCGCTATAATTCAGACACCGACGTTTATGTTCAAAGTCGACTTTGCACCAACTTGCCGTTCTAAGTCTATCAGCAGTTTCCAGATGCCTTCACAATGACGATTTAAGAATCCATTAATTCAGTGACATCAATTTAAATCATAAGGTGATACATCAAAGAATTATTAGGACAGGCAAAGTGGTCCAGGTACAGTTAGTAAGGTTATTAAAATGAAACGTCTTTTCAATCACCGCTGTCCTGGCCACCGTTTGTTCCATTTTTCAACACTCTACTAGGGATAAGTAAATGTGACAACACTGCACGCAGAAAAAAAGTATGGTTGTGGTGATCATATTCGAAGAGGATAATACTATTGTTGGGTATATGGTTGTGGTACAACAGTATTATGATCCTCACAACAATAGTATGATTCAAATACAACCATACTATGATCCTCACAACAATAATATGATTCACACATAACCATACTATGATCCCCACAACCATAGTATGATTCACGCTCAACCATACTATGATCTCCACAACCATAGTATGATCTCCACAACCATAGTATGATCCTCACAACCATAGTATGTTTTACATACAACCATATTATGATCCTTACAATCATAATATGATTCACACGCAACCATGTTATGATCCCTACAACCATAGTATGATCACACACAATTGTACTTTTATCCCCAATATAATTTATTAGAATTTGTTTAAGCTGTCGACAATAGATTTGAATCATGAAAATTATTAAAAAATATTAAATTCAAAATAATAGGAGTGATTTATTTTACAGTAGAAAAAATAAGTTTAAATAAACGTAAGCGTTTTTATTAAAAATAAAAGCCAAAGCAGCTTGTTTAAAAAATTTTAATTTCGATAAAAAGTACTATTATGTATTGCATATTTAAATGAAGAAAAATTACAATCATACAGTATGATTGCCGTAATCATATTATTGTTAACATAAAACGCAAAACACAATACTTTTGTCGCACAAACAATATTTATATTGTTGTTATAACCATACTTTCATTTTTAAATTTGGCAATAATACTATTGTTACATTTCAACAATATTAATATTGCAGCAATTATACTATTGTCAAAACTAAATTCAGTTAACAATGCTATGGTTGCTACGAACATACTTTTATTGCGGAGAACATATTATTATTGCCGTGACCATGTAGTAACCATGTTTTTTCTCTGCGTGTGGCTACTGATTTCAAATCCGTTACTTTTTTACTTTTAATTATACTCGTAATATGAAAGCATTTTAAAATACCTACTGAAACTGTAGTATTACATATTACTTGGTTATTTAATATTTTGTAGCCGAAATGAGAGAGAGAAAAATATACCTAACTGTTCATACCAACCCTTTAATTATACAAAACAATTTTGGTCACAAATCCTCAAAACCACCTTTACCAAATGACAAAAACAAAATCGCCTGCAAAACAACACAGCCAACCTTAAGAGACCAAAAAATATTTGCGTGACTTTATTATTAACCAGAAAGCCAAAATAAAGTGAAGACGAATGAACCTCACTCCAACAACAACTAATGCCACTAATATTTTAATAAAATAAGCGCTTTCGCCCCCAACGCAACTGATTTATGCAAAATGTCAAAATTGTCATTACGAAACAAAATGTCAAATTTGTTTTTTTCTTTTCGACCCAGTCTCTTAGTCGCTTGTCTTTGTCGTGGGGCCATTTCTTTTTCGAGGATTGTGGTAGGCGCACGCCCGTCTGCCAGTGTGAACAAGCCACTGAGTGAATGTTCGTTCTCCTGGGTGGCATTGATTTCTGTTCAAAAGCAGTCACATGTCAAATGGTGAGAAATTTTCAAGTGAAAAATAATTATTGAATTCGGCGGTAGTCATAAATGTTGTTCTCTGGTTGATTGAAAACAGCCAAAACAAGCAAGCATCGTTTGAGGTTTTTGTTTTTTAGTTATTGAGTTAACGTCCTTAGCATAATTAATGTAAGCGTCGTTTGACATTTCCTTATTGCTGGCGTGTGTTTTGTGGGAACAGTGGTTTGTGGGTGCGAACGGACGATTCTGTTTAAAGTCGGCTCCGAACGATTTATGCATTTTATAAAGAAGCTGTTTGTCTGTACACTTAAAATAGATTTGTTGTTGGTGGCTGCACGTACTACCAACACGTAGAAAAAAAGTATAAAGGAATCCGAGACTCTTGAGCAGAGGTATTTTTTCAAAACAAAAAAAAATATAATAATTCAAATAAAGTGTGGCACCTTTATTGGTAATTTGAAAGGACATTTTATGGCATTTATTTTTTGAATATAATTTTCTTAAAATGTTGGCCGCAACTACGCCTCAGGGTTTCCATTCTGAGGGTCCAATTTTGGATGAATCGATCGAGCATTTCGACCGGTATGGCTTTAATGACTCGCGTAATGTTGGCTAGCAAAACCTGAATCGTAGCTGGTTTGTCAGCATAGACTTTGGACATTAAGTAACCCCAAAAAAAAATGTCTAAAGGTGTGATATCACTCGATCTGGGCGGCCAACTCACCTGCCCAAAACGTGAAATTAGCTGCTTTTCGAAATGACCTCTCAATAGATCCATTGTTTGAGCAGCTGTATGGCAAGTGGCACCGTCCTGTTGAAACCAAGTGTCGTCAAGATTACGGGCTTTAATTTCAGGTAGCATAAAGAGCGATATCATGGCGCGATAGCGAGCACCATTCACGGTTACTTTCAGGCCATCATCATTTTTGAAAAAATATGCGCCGATGATTCCACCAGCTTATGAAAAGCACCGAACCGTGGTTTTCTCTGGGTATAATGGCACCTCTTGAACCTCTTTTTGTTGCTCTTCAGCCCAAATGCGGCAATTTTATTTATTGACTTATGGACCTTATCACTTAACAAAATTTTAATCGAAAGCAGCGGATCTTCCCGTTTCTTACCGAACGCTCATTTCCATAATACAGTTGCTAACATTTGAAGGAAATTATTTTCAAAAAATAAATGCCTTAAAATGTCCTTTAAAATTACCAATAACGATTCCACACTTGATTTGAATTTTTACTTTTTTGTTTTGAAAAAATACCTCTAAATGGATAACCTTATACTAACCTGCATTTTCTAGAGCGAGACTTTTTTCCGGACATAGGTCATTTGACTGACACAAGATGGGAGGACCTAAGAGACTTGTTAGTTAAATAAAACAGAGCACCTACATTTTTCCATTACACTTCCACACACTTACCCTAAATAAGACTGAGATATTGGCTAAGGACTATGCCTTTGTGGCATGTGGCATTCTTCATACGAGTACTAACCAACCGGGGACTTAAGGGTGATACCACGGGCATTTCCCAAAACTTGATCTCGGTCTGGATATGAATCGCAACCAGGTGCTGATACTAATAAAGACTAGCAAGAGATTTTGAATTGGGCTTCGACCCTCAATTGTAAGGTTATGTCCTTAGAACATACTTCAAACTGGCATCAGCGGCATTGGCCGTGGGCTCTTTTAAAGGGGCTCTTCTAAAGGGGCTCTGGCAGTTACTCGCCCCTTATGTACTCTTTTTCACTTTTTCCTTTCCAACTAATACCATAGAACCACTGTTCCAAAAGGTTCCCTTGTATTGGCCATAAATGTACTCGTATGTGTGAGTTGCTATAGTACGATCCCTCTACAGAGTGTGTGTGTGTGTTTGTAGGATTAAATGAATGACTTTGGTGGGCTACTGTATGCGAGACTTCTCTTGCTACCACGTCATGACTTATGAGCCGCCAGACGGAAAGGCGCAGAGACGAATGGACTAACCAACATTCTCGTTGTAGTCAAATGTGTGTAGTTCAGGGTGTAGCGACGGCCATGTGCAGTTGTTTTGGGGTAACACGTAGTGCTCGTACCCACTTTTTCCCTGTATATATTCCAAATGCGCGGAAGTCTTTTATGGTTCGTGTATTTTTTTATTATTCATTCATTTCTTTAAATTTCATGTTTTTTTATTGGTTAATTTGGTATGTTCGGAAGACATTATGCCACGACGTGGTCATTTATTTTATGAACTCCAATTTAAATATGAGGTAGTGGCCAGCCCAGCCAGTGTCTGGCATGGATTAATTAGACCACCCAGCTGGGCAAAGGAATAAAATCAAATACGAGTATCATATGAGCACTTTATGAATTTCTTTAGGTGAGTACTTGTTGGGTTTATGACTTTGCAAATTACTAACAATTGCTGCGATTTGAGGAAAGTCAACGAGGAATGCATGTGTGGCATGAGTGCCTTCCTTTAACATTTGTTTTTTTTTCTGTCCACTTTACTTTTTTCCATTCAGGATAACATTCTAACCCTTAAGACAACTCGCCATTGTCCTTTATGACTATCCTTAACAAGGAAAGGCAAAACCACATGTTCCGGGGTTAAACGTTGACATTGTCTTTCAGTGAGTTATTTTGACAATTAAGACAAAACTCTTAGAATTTGTCTGTTTTTTTCGTCGTCTATTATGTGGTCTTGGTTTTATCATTAATTATGTATTGTCATCGTAAATTCTTTAGACATTCTTTTATTTTTATGCACCGTTTTGGAAGTCATTCAAATTTGTTATGGTCGAGGAAAATCGAAAAAAACGATTCAAAAGAAATGCCTTGGAAGAGATGAATAATTTTGCCTAGACAGTAGCAGGAAAATATTGGTAAATATTTTGATTGATTAAATATTGCCAAGGGAGACATATGTTGCATTAATAGTTATGAGTGGTCCTTTCCGAAAATAAAGCCATAATTGGCTATACTTGGTAAACAAAAGCATCTGGTTTTATAAGAGAATTGTATTTCTATAGTGAATGAAGGGATCACCTACATCTTTCAAAAATTGCCTACAAGAAAAAAACTTTAGTCAGTTTCTACAGATAAAAGAAAAACGTTCTAGTGAAAATAAAGCTTGGGAAAAATTGGTTTCTGAAATAAGAAAAAAAATCCTATTTTTACACGTTGGAAAATGTTTTTAAAATAGCTCTAACAGCTCAGGGTATGTTCGACGTCTATACACTCTGTTCGCACTGTCCACTTGCTTTGTATGGTATCTCTCGAATCCAATATGTGACGTTACCGACGAGATAATAGTAAAGAAAAAACATTTCTCATTAACGCAACATAACGTTGATAAAAGCACGACATAAGATGACCAAGCTCTGGACATAAAAATTCTATTAAAAACGCTCTGCATTGAGGATTATCAATAATAATAATGCACGGTGTTCGGACAAAGGTTTTGTTGTGTCTGTCCTGAATCCTTGAAATTTTAAAACACTGTAGGTACTGTGCATTCGAGCTTACAGTAAAGTTGTTAAAACTCTAGAAGGAATAGATGGTTTGTAGCACGACTCAGAAGTTGACTACTTTGGGTGTTAAGCAATTCAAAATGCTCGCCAGAACTTCAGTTTTTGTTTCCATTTGGATGACATTTGCCTTTTCGAAAATCGCTAGTCAGTAACTACGTGCATATATATTTTTTAGTATCTCCTATAGTTTAGGAGTTATGCAAAATTCAATTGTTTTATTAATGTGTTAACTTCTATAAGCGCAGTTAGGGACTTAACTAACAAAGTGAACACATTCAAACAAAAACGGCTGGTCCGATTTGCATCAAATTTTGTGTGCATATCGGGAAGGTCTCAGAATCGACCAACATCTATTTCTCGTACCCTAAATGAAAGGGTGACCTACTCCTATGTAGAGCACAGACTATGTAGAGCACAGACTTGTCTTGGGTAGGTGCGGAGCACTCTCAGAATAATAAGCTTCACTATGTTGGTCTTTTTATAAACCTCTCACACGCAGAAAAAAATATGGTTAGTCTATGGTCACTGCAACAATAATATGTTCTCTGCAATATGGTATGGTTTTTTGACTATCCTTTTGACTAGAGTATGATTGCGCAAAACTAATATTGAAATGTAACAATGGCATCATTGACAAATTTAAAAATGAAAATATGGTTGTAGTAACAATTCAAATTTGATTGGAGCGACAAATGTATTGTTTCTTAGATTTTATATTAACAATACTACGGCAATCATTCTGCGTTATTATATTTTTTTTATTAAATTAAATGTGCAATAATAGTACTTTTTGTATGTAAACTAAAATTTTCAAACAAACTGCTTTGGACTTAGTTAAATGAATTATTTTTAATAAATGAAACGCTAACATTTTTTAAACGGATTTTTGTTACAGGTTAATAATCACTTCTATTCTTTTAATGTATTTTTAAATAATTTACTTAATGCAAAATTTCTAATGTTGAATAACAACATATCCCAATCCTAGAAAATAATTTTGGGGATCATAGAATTGCGAAGTGGGAGCATACTAAGGTTGTAGGGATCATAATCATCATAAATGGTTGAGTGTGAATCGTACTATTGTTGTGAGGATCATACTATGGGTGTTTGTGCCACATACTATGGTTGTGAGGATCATAATATGGTTGTGGAGATCATAGTATGGTTGAGCGTGAATCACAATATAGTTGTGGAGGTAATAGTATGGTTGTGTGTGAATCATACTATTGTTGTGAGGATTATAATATTGCTGTGCCACAACCATATATCCAACTATAGTATGATGCTTTTCGAATATTGTTACCCCAACCATATTTTTTTTTCTTCGTGCAAACAAATGACCCTTCCAAATTGAAGTCCTACCGCTACACAGAAAACATATTAAATTCAATCTAACTAATGGTGAAATTGTTGTCATTTATTCCCAACGAAACACGCTACCCCGCTTAAAAAAAAGTACGACCTTGCAAAAAAAAACTACTAGCAGAGGCTCGTAATCATCTGCTTTGCCGATGTGGGGTATTTAAAAGTCGACCCTGCCAGACTTTTGATATTTTTCGTAGGATATTTTTCTGTCATTTTGCATCCTCCTTATAATAAGTAAAGGGTGTTCCAACTTTAACGCACGATGTTAATTGTAAATAAACAGAAAGCTTTCAGAGAATTAGTTTAATATTTTGTAAAGGGTGGTTAAATTTTAAGGGCAGATGTTGATTTTGAATAAAACACAAGTTATTTAGGAAATTATTGTCATTTCTTTTTATTATGATAATACTGGTATGGTTTAATTATGAATAGAACAAAATATCGGACAAATGGCCGCCGCGACCTCAGCGACACACCTCCATACGATGGTCCAAATTTTCGATGACGCTGAGACATAATTGAGCTTTTATGCCGTTAATTTGCCGAATTATCTCAACCTTTAGCTCTTGAATTGTTACTGGCTTATCGACCTACACCTTTTCTTGCAAATAACCCCAAAGAAAGAAGTCCAACGGTGTCAAATCACACGATCGAGGAGGCCAATTAACATCGCCAAGACGTGAGATAAGACGGCCATTGAGTTTGTCGCGCAAACGAGCCATTGTTTCGTTAGCTGTGTGACAAGTGGCACCGTCCATAAAAAGTTCGTTATCATCTGACGATAGCGAACACCATTTACATTTCTGACCATTACTGTCTGACCGGCCTCATTTTGGAAAAAATACGGCCCGATGATGCCACCAGCCCATAAAACGCACCAAACACTAACTCTTAGTGGGTGCATTGTTTTTTCGACAATCAGTCTTCGATTACCATTCGCCCAAATGTGGCAATTTGGCTTATTGACAAATCCACTGAGGTGAAAATGTGCCTCATCACTGAAGATGATTTTCTTCAAAAATTGATCATCCACTTTCATAAAAAGCCTGAATATCTTTAACGCGGTGCTCGCTTATGTATCTTTCCATGGTTCAAATTGAGCTAGTCTGATATTGAGAAATATCAAATAAAATGCAGAAAAAAACTTGACGTTTAGGTGTGGTTCACATTCAACATCGACCCTAAAAAATTAACCTCCCTTTATTATGATAGAAGGATCTATTACGCTTATGGAACACCTCTATCCCATGGTCCATATTTTCATCGACTCTGAGACCCAATGGACATAATCATCCTTAAGCTCTTGGATAGTTCTTGGCATATTGACAAACACTTTTTCTTCTAAAAATCCCCAAAGAAAGATATCCAACGGTGTCAAATCACATGATCGTGGCGCCAATTAACCTCGCGAATTACAACTTCAACTACTTCTTTTTCTTTGTAAATACCAAAACAAAATTTTTATTTGGATTATTTTCTATTGGCCAATAGGGATGACACTAACTTCGTCATGTTGACCCGTTCGGTTATTTTGCCATATAACACACCCTTGCCCGCTCATTAATAATTTTTAATTATGATTAAAAGAAATAGATGAAGTTACTGTTGTACTTGTAAATGGCCGAAATTTTTATTGACCCGCTTGGCGTTTACATCATACCGAAGCATTTACTAAATGAACCACAAATGGCCATTTTCACTCTACAATTTGATCATAAAGAAAATGCGTTTATTTATTTTGTTTTTGCTGTGACAGAACAACCCACTTAGAGCCACAACCCTTTTTATCCAAAAAAAATCGAAACCCCTACCAGTAAACTTCATTACAATGAAACACCAGCTGTTTATGACTTTTAAGAAACCTCAAAGAGAAGCGGACAATAGTTTTAACACGCCTATTTCTTTGGCGCACAATGAGCTCAAACTACCATTTTTCACTAAGAGTCTTCAGATCTCCCCCCTCCACCCATGTGCCAACACTAAGGGGTTTGGGTCTATGCCACAGCATTGTCGTTAGTGTGGAAAAAAGGGTTAATTATGCTATAAAAATATTTTCAACTCATCGCAAAGAAAACTAAACTAAACCAACGCACAAAAATGAAATGAATGAATGTGGTCGGACAGACAGACGGACGAACAGATCGCTTAGTCGGCCGGGCTGGGGTGTGTGTGTGTGTGTGATAACTGCGTGTTTTATGAACATAAACAAAAGTATCTATTACTGGGGCGAAATATCTGTTCGTACGAGTATGTTTGAATGTTAAGACATATGTATGTATGTATGTATGTTTGACGGTATGTCGCCTTACATTTACAACAAAGCGCCAACAACAACACCATTGCTGCCAGTGCGAATAGGAGAAACACCGACTACTTACAACATGAGTTGTTTTTATTGTTTTCGTTGATGATGGCCATCGATGGCACAAGGAGAGTTCATAAAGCTTTGGATGGATGGAGTGTGTGTTAGTTTTGTCATTACGTTTGTAACATTTTGAAATACTTATAAGTGACCTTATTATCAAAGTTAAATTCTTAAACGATCAAGACATGGCCTCCTTTCTGTTTGAAGCACGATTTAGTCCACATGAACAAAGCTACAGTATTCAAACTAACGAAATGTTTAGGAGTATTTTTTCTTGTTGTAGATCGGCTTGTCTTAAAAATAGACCTAATTGCGCTACAGGGTTCCCATTTGGGGGACGCAAAAGTCTCTTGACCATAAACGGTTCAGTGGGTATCTAGAAACAGAGTAATTTTCTCCAAAATCCAAATGTGAGCGCAAAATAGAAAGGGACCTAAGGTTAAAAACCAGTTTTGTTCAGGAGAGCCATTTTAAAGATTAGGTCCCTTTCTATTTGCGCTTAGAATCGTCGACTTCACTTTCATAAAACGCGCATATCTCTGGGAGGGAACACTTTTGGGGCATGGGATCGGTCTCATTCGATGCGCAGATGTTGTCTACATCAAAAAAAGAAAAAAAATGAAAATTGATTTTTTACCCTTAGTTCCCTTTCTCTATGCGCTGTCACAAATCCAGTCAACTCGTGGAAACTTGAACATTCTGAAACTTGAACGATCCGGAGAGATGAACACTATATTGTTGTTATTTTAACTATTTTGGACAACAAATTTCAGTTTTTCTCTGCATAAAATGGTCTTTTTTTATATGATTTATTTTTATTTAATAAATAATTGTTTTTTTTGATACTGGGTATTGATTTTCATAATAATAAGTCATTTCAGTAATAAAACAGTTACGCACGTTTTATGCTGTAAAATAAAAAGTACTGAATGTTTTTGGACCAAATATTTTTTATTATATTTATTGATGTTTATTGTATCCAAAAAGAATCTACTTATTCGAAATGTCCGCCTTTTGCCTTTACACACGTCTTAAGTCGCACTGGCCAATCGTCAATAACTGCACGAACCTCGTCCATTGGAAAATTGGCCACAGCTCGAACCAAAGCAGTCTTAAGAGATTCAATGTTGGGGTATCTTTTGTGATAAACCTTGTCCTCTAAAACCGTCCACAATTTGCAATCCAATGGGTTCAGATTTGGACTGCCTGAGGGCCATTCTTCCGAGGAAATGAACGCTAGCAAATTATTGTGAAGCCAGGCCTGGGACGTTAAAGCCTTATGGGCCGGCGCAGAATCCTGCTGGAAAGTCCATGGCTGGTTTTGGAACAGGGAATTGTTAAGAGGCTTCACAACAGCTTACAAAACGGTTGCCTGGTAAACTTTGGCCGATGTTTTGGCTCCTTGTTCGCAGAAATACAGGTCAGTGACCACATCGTAAGAGACACCCCACCAAACCATGACTGAAGCTGGGTGATGACCTTTTCCACCCTTGGGATCAGTTCAGATGCTTCCTTAGATGACCGCGCATACACTCTATCATTTTGCTTGTTAAATTTTTCCTAAACGTTAAAAATTTTTTCATCGGTGAACAAAATTTTTCTGTGCAAGTTATCAGCGTGCTTCACCAAAAGACGTTTGCATTTTTCAATCCTGTTTTTGTTTAAACCCGCAGTCAATAAATGTCCGGTACGTCGTTTGAAAGCCCCATGTCCCAAGTCTTTTTTAATGATTCGACTCATGGACTTTTGCGTGATGTTCATCTCACGGGCCATGACAATCACAATTTCAGGATTCGATAACGTGATCGAAATCGCAAACACGAACAACCTCAACAATAAATGCAGGGTGGGCCAAAAGTTACCATGGGGTTAAAAAATTTAATAAGGTTTTTTGTTTATTAACCAAATGGAAATTTGTTTACACTAGGTATGAAAAATAATGTCACTTAAATGACCACCGTTTTTAGCTTCGCAATGATGGGCTTGTTTTAGAGCATTTTCGATAACATCTTTCAAAATGTGTGCCTTGAGTTGAAGGATTGTCTCACTTGTTCACATATACTCGCTTGTTCACATATACTCGCTTGTTCACATGTACTCGCTTGTTCACATATACTCGCTCCTTCAAACAACCCCAAAGAAATTAGTCGGGTGCTGACAAATCGGGCAATCGCGCTAGCCAAATAATTTTTGAATTTCTGAAAATTATTTGCTCTGTTTAGCTCGTTTGTTTTATTTCGGTCTGTTGCTTTTACACATTGAACAGGGATTAACCGGCCCAAGACTTCTTGCTTCTATATTCAAATAGAAGACAAGTTTTTAACAAAATGGCATTGATTGTCGTGGCTGCACACTGCTTTAATCATGATTTCGGGTCCGTGACAACCCTCTTCAGAAAGCTTTGCTGCAATTGTTGAAAGTAAAACCGAACTCTATAAGGCCAGGCTCTCCCCAAACGAATGAGAACTACTGTTGTAAACCTTACATTTCAAGTTTTCTTCACACAATTGCCCACGAAAATACAACTCACTCTTGCCACCTCTAAAGAGACTCCACACCGAGGGCCATCAATAGATTTTTTTTACAACATGTGTGTGTGTGTGTGTTGTTTGACTTAAAATTGCCATTGTGTCTCTGGCAGTGTAGGCAATGGCTCCGTCCTGCTGAAACCACAACTCGGGTCTGTTTTCAAGTGCAGTAAAAAATAAAAATATTTCTATCATAAACCGATACCGCTCATTATTTATAGTTACATCACTTCCATCTCCATTCTCGAAGAAGTTAGGCACAATGATATTTGCAGAGGTGATCCCACACAATACTGTACACCTAATGGGGTGCAATTGGCGTTGATGAATGGCTCTTGGATTTTCCGAACCCTGGAACCTACAGTTCTGCTTATTAACAAATCCATTCAAATGAAAATGAGCTTTATCACTCATGTGTTTGCGTTAAAATAAATGATCCCTAATTTAAATAATAAAATTCTGTTATTCTGGTTCTTTGTTCTGTTTTGAATCTCTCCATTATTTATTCTCCAAGTGTTATTTAAATAATCTGAAAAAAAATAAAAAATATATTAACAAAAAAGTCATTAAATTTGTAAACCCCATGGTAGCATTTGGCCCACCCTGTAGTTTACGTTTCCGCGAGTTGAAACGTATGTGCCTATACAGAAAAAAAAGTTCGTTCAATTAAAAAAATTCAAATATTCAAAAAAACATGCAATTGTTGTCCTGTGATAAAAAGTTCCACATTTTAACTAAAATATTCGCACGTTGTTTATTGAAAATATTTTCCATTTCAAGCGGGAAACATACAGGGTGGCGCACCAATTGTGCTACAATAAGAAATTCAACAATTTTTTTTCAATATATTAATATAATATCAATATATTTCATTTAATTTTTTTATTGTAATTTAAATTCAATTTAATTCTGTATGACTTATTGGGTTTGAAGATGAAGGACCGTAAATCACTTCCAGGCTCATCCACTCATATGCGACACCTGATCAGAAAAGTATTCATAGCGACCTAAAGGGATAAAGTTGGGATCGCTTTAATTATTGTTTTAATGGCTGCTTTTATTCAGTAAAATTCTTTGGTTGCGTTAGGTACACCTCTTGCTTGACATAAACCCATAAAGAAAAGTCTGAACCAGTAAGGTCCGGTGACCTTGGTGGCCAGCAGAAAGTTGAATTTCTGGATATTCATTTGTATGGTAATTTTTGTTGGAGCTCTGCCATAACCGGTCTGGCTATATGTGCAGATGCTCCATCATGCTGGAACCAAATGATATTGAATCGGATACGTCTTCTGCGAAGTTCTGGGTAAAAAACACCTTCATCATTTTTGAATAATGGTTCCCATTGACAGTCACTGCTACACCGTTGTCTGCAAAGAAGTATGGCCCCACAAAGCAGCTTGATGAAACAGCACACCACACAGTAATTCGTTCTGGATGCAGTTTCGTCTCATGGAGTATATTTGGATTATATTTACTCATTTATAGCAATTTTGTTTGTTTACATTGCCGTTTAGATAAAAATGCGCCTTATCAGACATAAAAAAGCAATTAATTAAGCTGTTGCTATCTTCGATTATTTCAATATTTTTTTTTGGCAAAGTTCCATTCGTATAGACAAATCCAGAGGCTTTAACATGCATGTAATTTCGACTTGAACTTTGTACGGACACAAGTTTAAGTCATCATGTATTATCCGTTGGTATGACCGACTGCTAACTGAAATTCGCGCCAATAAGTTTCGATACGAAACGGTGGGATTTTCCTATATTGACGATGCTACAGCAGCGATAATGTCTAGAACCCGAACGGGGATCTTACTGGAACAGTCTTCGTGCAATACTTCCAGATTCGACAAACATGTTAACGAGCCCCATAATGGTCCATCTACTCGAAGAAGTTTTGCCAAACTCCCGCCTAAATTCCCTTCGGACGGAAATGCAGGCCTGCAAATCATGTTAGCGCTAAACTATTTAAAGCGTTTTTTCGCTATCCCAAGGATTTATTTTAATAAATCTAAATGCTAACGTTCGAAATGAAAAATAAAGAATAAGCCGATTGCTTAGACAGGAAAAAAGTTATTAAGTTTTGTTTTTGTAGCACGAATCGTGCGTCACCCTGTATTTACAAAAAAAAATTGTATGCCGTTTATTGAAAGTACGAGTATTTTCGTAAAGGTGATGAAAAAGTTTACATATTTCATTCACAGCCGTTTATCGCAAATAATTTCGTATCAGGCGATGTAAAACTTCACTTATGTACAAAAAAAACTGTAAAATTTCTCCGTTTCGATGAACACCACTTAACCAACATAAGACCCTACCGGAAATGCATAGTCAATTACCCTAAAAGTGCCAAACCGAGAATGGGTGAAAACAAAACTTGTCACAGAACTGGATATGATGGTGTCAATTACTTGGCGAGAATATTGCTGCGCCGTATTTCTGGATGTTGATCAAGCATTTGACAAAGTCTGGCACTTTGGCTTGACCTACAAAATTTGCAAATACTTACCGGTAAATATGCATCGAATTCTTGAGTCTTACTTAGAAAACCGCAGATTCAGAGTCAAATGTGGACAACCCGTCACCGATGACCGCGAAATACTAGCAGGTGTGCCCCAGGGAAGCGTCATGGGGCCTATCCTTACCTCAGAAATCCCTACCAGCCCAAACGTGCTTACATCCACTTTTGCCGACGATACCGCTATAATGGCCGCACATAAAAAGCAGGATATTGCATCTATGAATCAAGGTGTACATCTCAGACGAGTAGAATCTTGGCTCTCTGATTGGAGAATAAAAGTCAATGAGGCTAAATGCACACAGGTAACAGTCACACTCAATTTTAGCACTTGTCCGACATTGAAACTAAACAATATCCATTTTTCTCAATCTGATCATGTTACATACCTTGGAATCCACCTTGGATCGCCGACTCACCTGGAGAAGCCATATCGAAACCAAGAAAACTCAACTGAAACTTAAGGTCCATCAACTTCACTGGCTCCTAAACGCGAACTCAAAACTAAGCCTTGAATATAAGGTCCTGCTATACAACAGTGCAATCAAACCTATCTTGTTATACGGTGCCTAGCTATGGGACAAAGCAAGCTCGAGCAATCTCGACAAAATCCAAAGAGTCCATTCGAAGACATTGCGGCTCATTACCGGTGCCCCTTGGTATATGAGGAATGAAAACATCCACCGAGATATAAAAATACCTCTTCTTAAAGAGGCAATTCAAAAAATCAATAAAAAGCACAAAGAGAAGCTCGAACGTTATGATAACATACTTGCTAGACAATTATTGTGCAGCCTAAGCTCTTAAAGACTTCGTGTTTTCTAATCTACACTTGTGCTTCATCCGTAACAGTAATCGCGAACACACGCGCCCGAAAGACTGTGTAGAATTCTTTTTTCTACGTCACGTGGCTTACGTACTCTTATACGTGATCTTTAAAACAGTCAATATCAATCGCGGACGAACACTCAAAAAAGGCTGTGTAGAATCCTTTATTCTACGCCACGTACATTAAATGCTCTCATACGTGATCCTTAAAACAGTCAACCCTACAAAACCTAAATTACGTCGTCCACTCTGCTATTCTAGAGTTATCCATTATACATACATAACTAGAGTTCTTCACTCTACATAATATCGCGAGCACTCTGTAAATGACTGTAAGGGTCCTCTGGCCCTTTATCACGAGGTTTAAGCCAAACCAGGTTTAAAATTCTCAGACATGTGATCCATGCCAGTTATATACTATTTTGACCAAATTAGTTAAAATTCCTGCCAATTAGCAGAGATCCACATTACAAGAAATCCATACTAGGATCCATTATTGAATTATACTTAAGATTCGTATACTCATTGTTAGGCTCCTTTGGAGCAGATTCAATAATTCAAATAAAGCATACGAGGGCGACCGCAAAAGTAACTGGCCTAACATAAAAAGAACCGTTTTTTTGGAATTATTATTATTTATTTTTCAACATAATCTCCTTCCAACTCAATACACTTTATCAAACGTTTTTCAAGTTTTTTTAATTCCACCCGAAAAATAAGATTTTTCAAGACCTTCAAAATATGCCTCAGTTTCAGCAATAACCTCGCTATTGGACGAACATTTTTTGCCTCCGAGAAATTTGTTTAAATTTGGAAACAAGAAATAATCAGAAGGAGCTAAATCTGGACTGTATGGTGGATGCGGAGCAATTTCAAATCCTAATTCGGACAGTTTTTGTTGAGTTAAAAATGCAGTGTGTGAAGGAGCATTATCTTGATGAAAAAGAATTTTTTTTTCTAAATGCGGTGGTTTTATCTTGATTTCTTAACTCAACCGATCCAATAATGCACAATAATATTCACTATTTATAGTTTTTCCTTTCTCAAGATAATCAATAAATATTATACCCCTTGAATCCCAAAATACTGTGGCCATTACTTTTCCTGCTGACTTAACAGTTTTCGCCTTCTTGGGACCACTTTTACCAGCTTCTATCCATTGTTTTGACTGTTCTTTGCATTCTGGGATGTAGTGATGGATCCATGTTTCATCAACAGTTATGAATCGGCGCAAGAACTCTATTGGATTACGCTGATAAATCGCTAAAAGCTCCTCGGAATTGGTCCAACGGACGATTTTTTGGGGCAAAGTCAACAAACGCGGCACCTTTTTCGCGGATAGCTTTTTCATGTGGATTTCATCATGTAAAATACTCCAAACTTGTTTTTCGTGTATTTTAACAATATCAGCAAGTTCTCTGAGCTTTATTCGTCCACCTTTAGTCACTTCATTAAATATTTTTCTAATGTTTTCAATAGTAGTAGCAGTTTTCGGTCTTGCCAGTTAGTTTTGCGGTCGCCCTCGTATATAAAAAAAAATTACTTGAAATTTCAAAGTCTTCAAATTCACGGTATAACTTCGCCCAAAAAACACACACAACGAATTTAACATTTCCAGAAGTTTCAGCTATCTTTCAAACAAAATATACACTGAGCGCATTTTGTTAAGTACAAGTAATCTAGTACAATTTGTATGAACATTTATTTAATTAAGATCAAATTATTCAAACAATCAGACTATCCGTTAGATTGAATTGATGTGATGAAATGAATAGGATGGATTCTGTGATGGGTATTCTATTCTAAGGATACAAATTGATCAGTCACATGGTATCTGAGTAGTGTCAGTTGAGTTGTGTCAGTTGACTCCAATGACAAAGCCATGTAAACGTTACCGGTTCTTTTCATATAGTTGGGTCGGTACTGGGAACGGTCCAATTTCCCATAGGGTATGTTTAGCGGATATAGACTTATGGAAAGGCAGTTTGGCATTTAACGAGAACTGCCGGCAGTAGAGTTTTCCATCGACCACAATAAAAATCCTTCGCACTACATAAATACTACAACAAACACATACACCCACACAGACATTCCTCATATGAAGTTTGTACTTGTGTTTCCATTTATTAAATATCATTGAATTATTTGATAAATAGTTTAGCTTACTGACGAAATTTTTAATTGAGTGGTGATAAAATGCACATACCAATTTTTTGGGTTTTTTGCTTGCAATTTAATGGTTGCCTTTTTTCGGTATACTAAAAATTAAAATTCAACATGTGTGACAGCGCATATAGAAAGGGACCTAAGGGTAAAAAAATTAATTTTCATTTTTTTTTCTTTTTTTGATGTGGAGAATATCTGAGCATCGAATGAGACCGATCCCATGCCCTAAAAGTGTTCCCTCCCAGAGATATGCGCGTTTTATGAAAGTGAAGTCGACGATTCTAAGCGCAAATCTTTAAAATGGCCCTCCTGAACAAAACTGGTTTTTAACCTTAGGTCCCTTTCTATTTTGCGCGTCACATGTACTACGTAGTAGGACTTAGCATAGTCGCTACCTATCCACCTTTTACACTACATACTTATCACACATAAATCTGTCTACTTACGAGTATTGCAATATTTGGTGGAAAATTATGAACAATTCGAAAGTATGAATGGCTAAATATGCATTCCGAACCATTCATAACCAAATGAAAACTACTTACTCGAACATACGTACAGACATACATACTTTAGTTGCAATTACATTAACATACCAAAGAAAGAAAATAATGCGAGAACGTTGGCCAAGTTATTTCTATTGGCAGTGAATCGAAAACTCCTTGCCCGGAAAAAAAACAAAAACAATAAGCTGGCCACGAACATATTATTTCGTTAAGTTAATAAAATTGTTAGTTTTTTTTTTTGGGGTGTAGTTGTTCATACTAGTTTCGTTTTGTTTTGCTTAGTATTTACACTAGGGTGCTCCTAGCGGGTAATTTGCCGAATTTCATACAGGACCAGAGATTTCAACAGTCTTCCTTAAAATTTTTATAACAATGCATTGAACGGTAGCTTGAAAATTCTTTATATTATATAGGGTGATCCATCTAGAGGTATTTTTTCAGAACAAAGAAAAATATAAAAATTCAAATCAAGTGTGGAATCTTTATTGGTAATTTGAAAGCACAGTTTATGGCATTTATTTTTTGAAAGTAATTTCACATTGAACAGGGATTAACCGGCTCAAGACCTCTTGCTGTTATATTTAAATAGAAGACAAGTTTTTAACAAAAATGGCAAAGTGACATTGATTTTCGTGGCTGCACACTGCTTTTATCATGATTTCCCTTTATTAATCCCTGTTCAATGTGTAAAAGCAACAGACCGAAATAAAACAAACGAGCTAAACATACGTACATGAACTCTTTTTACAACACACACACATGTTGTAAAAGAAATCTATTGATGGCTCTCGATGTGGAGTCTCTTTAGAGGTGGCAAGAGTGAGTTGTATTTTCGTGGGCAATTGTGTGAAGAAAACTTGAAAAGTAAGGTATACAACAGTAGTTCTCATTCATTTGGGGAGAGCCTGGCCTTATAGAGTTCGGTTTTACTTTCAACAATTGCAGCAAAGCGTTTTGAAGAGGGTTATCACGGACCCGAAATCATGATAAAAGCAGTGTGCAGTCACGAAAGTCAATCGGCCCGATTCTGAATAACAATTCCCCGGGAATTTTTTCCCTATTCTCTGTTCCCCTATTCTAAATAAAATCTCCCGGGGATTTTTTTCACTTTTCCCCCTTATTCGAAAAAGGGAATATCTTCCCCGGGAAAAAAGTAGGTATTACGAATGTCAATTAAAAGGAGAATGTGATGGCAATTTTTGGGAATAATTCCGCCAAAAAATTGCAGGGAGTTGCGCCAAAAATGTAAGTATTTAAAATTTTTCATGAAAAATTAAAAAAAATAACACATTTATTTGTCACTTTGCCATTTAAATATTTAAATATAGAAGCAAGAGCTCTTGAGCCGGTTAATCCCTGTTCAATGTGTAAAAGCAACAGACCGAAATAAAACAAACGAGCTAAACAAAATAATTTCCTTCAAATGTTGGCAACTGTATTAGGGAAATGAGCGTTCGATGAGAAACGGGAAGATCTGGTGTTTTCGACCAAAATTTTGTTCAATGATGAGGCCCATTTCTGGCTCAACGGCAAAGTCAATAAACAAAATTGCCGCATTTGGGCTGAATAGCAACAAGAAGAAGTTCTAGAGTTGCCATTATACCTAGAGAAAACTACGGTTTGGTGGTGTTAATAAGCTGGTGGAATCATCGGTCCATATTTTTTCCAAAATTATTAATGGCCGGAACGAAAACCGTAAATGGTGCTCGCTTTCGAGCCATGATATCAGACTTTTTGCTACTTGAAATTAAAGCCCGTAATCCTGACGACATTTGGTTTCAAATGGACGGTGTCACTTGCCCTACAGCTGCTCAAGCAATGGATCTATTGAGAGTTCATTTCGAAAAGCAGCTAATTTCACGTTTTAGTCCAGTGAGCTGGCCGCCTAGATCGAGTGATATCACACCTTTAGACTTTTTTCTTTGCGGCTACGTAAAGTCCAAAGTCTATGCTTACACTCCAGCTACGATTCAGATTTTGGAAGCCAACTTTATGTGTGTCATTAACGCCGTACCGATCGAAATGCTCGAACGAGTCATCCAAAATTAGACCCTCAGGGGCGTAGTTGCTGCCGACGTTTGAAGGGAATTATGTTCAAAAATTAAATGGCATAAAATGTTCTTTCGAATGAACAAATTAAGATTCTACACTTAATTTAAGTTTTTGTATTTTTTTGTTATTTTGAAAAAAATTACCTCTAGCTGGATCACTCGTTATAAGGTTCGTCCGACCGAACTTAATGACGTTTGAACTTGTTTAGTCCTGAAACCAATTAGTTTAAATCTCAAATCAAGTCTTATTTTAAAATGAAATGCTTTAATGGACTCATTGGGAGTATTTATCGGATTGGATTGAATTTTATAAGTCATTTTTGCTAAGCGATTTATGGCCATGTCCACATGCACCTTAAACCATGGCTTTAAAAAAAAATATGAACCATCTAGCTATGTCTGGCAGTATGGTATCCATTTTTTACTGTGTCCTCACCCTTCAACTTAAAACTTCGCATATGTGACAGCGCATAGAGAAAGAGAACTAAGGGTAACAAAATTAATTTTCATTTTTTTTTATTTTTTTGATGTGGACAACATCTGAGCATCGAATGAGACCGATCACATGCCCTAAAAGTGTTCCCTCCCAGAGCTATGCGCGTTTTATGAACGTGAAGTCGACGATTCTTAGCGCAAATAGAAAGGGACCTAATCTTTAAAATGGCTCTCCTGAACAAAACTGTTTTTTAACCTTAGGTCCCTTTCTATTTTGCGCGTCACATATATAAAATCATGCAATGTTTCGTATGTATAGATCGTTAAATGAGTAAAGACCTTGTCGGCAGCACACATATCTGATAACGATGAACCGTCCCATACCAACGACGAAACGTGTGTCTACCACACCTTCCTCATATGACAAACAACATTAAACCTGACCTAAGTAGCTTGTGGTGTAATTTACTCTTTCACAAAAAAAACTGAGATGACTCTCAATGTGGAGTCTCTGTAGAGGTGGTAAGAGTTGTATTTTCGAGGGCAATTGTGTGAAGAAAACTTGAAAAGTGAGATTTACAACAGTAGCTCTCATCTGTTTGGTGAGAGCCTGGTCTTAAAGCATTTGGCTTTCTTTCAACAATTGCTGCGAAGCTTTCTGATGAAGGTCGTCACGGACCCGAAATCACGATAAAAGAAGTGTGCAGCCACGAAAATCAGTGTCACTGTGCCATATAGTAAAAAGACTTGTTTTCTTTTAAGATGTTGATGCAAGAGGTCTCAAGCCGATTAATCCCTGTGAAAAAATCAACTTTAATTTGACTCAGGTGGGAGTACCCTAGTATAGTACTTGCATGTTTATTTGAAGTTGTTTCTATTATGAATTTTTATGGTTCTACAAGTATTAGGAGCTAAAGCGCTAGTGCCGCTAATGTTGTAGGTAGGAAGAGACGACTCGATTCGATGAGAGGTTCGTTGGTTATTTTTGGTCGGCTTGTGGCGATGGTATGCGTGGCCGGGAAGAAAAGGATGGCGGTCGTTTGGTTGGTGTTGCCGCAAAGTATCATGTAAAACATGCAAAAACCATTTCAACTTTTTTGCCTGTTCTGTTCTTGTTGTTGTACATTTATAGGCATTTAATTGCTTAAATGTGAATATTTCAGAATTGAGTTGGAGAGACATGAATGGTTCGGCATGGCATGTATAGATTATGGACATTTTTAGATGTTGTCATCATCGAAGCTCTGGATAATAGCGAAGAGCCTTTCGCGTTGATGGTTAATTTAAGTTGGCCCTTCCTTTATTTTATTGCCACTCGTGTTTCATCATTATCGCATTCTGTTGTTGTCCAATATCATTAAGCGGAGGAGTAGAGTAATCAAATAAATTTAACGCCTCTTTCTTTTCGTGAAATTCTCAAATAAATGTCAAATTGTCCTGGACGCTAATAAAAATCGCCCTTGTCCATGTCCTCTGCTAAAGAGCGTATCTCATTTAGCCTTTCTTGTTTTGTTTTATGGCTAAATATTTTCTCTGTAACCCGTTTTAATTTTTTTCCCTCCTTTCTATAGCAACTTGACATGTATTGTTGCTGGTGTTGTTTCGGTTATCCTTTTATCAGATTCTTGTATTAGGGGGTTTTTATTCGGGGGTTTGTTGCATCTCGAAACGCATGTGCGTTTTGGTGTCCCATTAGACCACCACCATCCATCCGTTTATTTCACTCAATATTGTCATCGTGGCGTTGTCAGTCCTTTTTCATTATCCCTTTTAATGCTAGACCTGTGCAGGGAGCAGGGGGATGTCATCATCTTTACGGTCTGCCTTTAAACTGCGTTAGTCACGCATATCAATTTAAACACTTTTGGATAAACGTAACACGATGACAATCCAAATTGTCAGCGGGCAAAAAACAAAAATGATTTAAATTGCTTCGCAAAGCACCCGTTAATACTTGCATCAATTTGATAAGGCGTGGGGATAGAGGAGGAATTGGTCTATTTTCGAAAGGCTTGACAAACACATGTCCTTAAGAGTGACACATACTCTTTGCAAAGGATGACAACTTGTTAGGTTAGAGAAGATAATTAAAAGTGGAACTCAACCTATCACGATTTATTCTATGCATTAGTTCAGCTTTTAAATTTCAATCTTAATTAGAAATTTAAAGTGCGATTATCATTGGCCGTGTTGTAGTGGCAACTCGCGTAGTTAACCGCTGCCGTTTCTCCCAATTGCATTTTCGGGCATGGTCGTAGATGGACGTACTTTCCAATTTGTCCAGTCGTAAATGAATCACCCTGAATAGTTTTAGTTCATTGGTTGCTTGGGATCTTATGATGGTAAAGTGGCACTCACGGATACTGAAATCAACCCTGCTTGTGACTAAAAGTCTTTCCGCATATAGAGGACAGCGGCACCTATTGGGAACCAACTTGAGAAAAACCTTCCGACAGACAAATCTAACATATTTCCCGAACATATATACACCGAACATTACTATTTTATATAAAGGGTGATCCATCTAGAAGTATTTTTTTTTTTCAAAAAAAAAAAACAAAAATTCAAGGACATTTTATGATATTTATTTTTTGAATTTAATTTCCTTCCAATGTTGGCCGCAACTACGCCTCAGGGTGTCCGTTCTAAATTTTGGATGACTCATTCGAGCATTTCGACTGGTATGGAGTGAATGACACGCGTAATGTTGGCTTCCAACACCTGAATCATAGCTGGTTTGTCAGCATAGACGAAATTAGCTCTGTTTGCAAAATGTTTTTGCTCTGTTGAAGCAAAATGTCGTCAAGAATACGGGCTTCAATTTCAGGTAGTAAAAAGTCCGATATGATAGATCAATAGCGAGCACCATTGAAACTTACGTTTCGACCATCATCATTTTTGAAAAAATATGGACCGATAATTCCACCAGCCCATAAACCGCACCAAACCGTGGTTTTCTCTGGATATACCTTTAATGGCACATCTTGAACCTCTTCTGGTTCCTCTTCAGCCCAAATGCGGCAATATTGTTTGTTGACGTTGCCGTTGGTGACGATTCATGGATCTATGCGTATGAGCCCGAAACAAAACAGCAATCGACCGTGTGGGTCTTCGAAAACGAGCCAAATCCAAGGAAAGTGGTTCGTGGAAGAAGCACTTCGAAGCAAATGGTCGCCTGTTTCTGGGGCAAAACTGGTCATGTGGCGACTGTTCCGCTTGAGCAACGTAGGGCGGTCAATTCTGAGTGGTACACCACAATTTGTTTGTCTGAAGTCTTTCGAAAAATTCGAAAAACGAAAAAGAGAAGACGAATCATTGTGCACCTTGACAATGCGAGCTCTCACACATCGGCTCAAACCAGCGCCCTTTTGACCGGCCAAAACGTCGAATTGATGGGTCATCAGCCGTACAGCCCTGACTTGGCACCCAATGACTTTTTTTTATTCCCGCACATCAAGAAAATGATGCGTGGTCAACGATTTTCGTCGCCAGGAGATGCTGTTGAAGCGTTCAAAAACCATGTTTTAAAGGTGTCTCAATCGGAGTAGAAAAAGGACTTCGACAATTGGTTTGAGCGTATGCTCAAACCAATTGTTGGGGAATACATGCTGGGGAATACTTTGAAAAACAATAAAACAATTTTTTATGAAAAATATTCGAATAATCATTATAAGGCCAAAAATATATATAGCAGCCCGTAGCTTTTGGCAAAAGTAAAAAAAATCCACTACGTCATATCAAAAAAATTAATTTCGAGGAGCCCAAATTTTTTTTGGACTTCTCAACTTTTACTTTTAGGTTTTTTTTTAGCAGGTAATAAAAAAAATATTTATTTTTTAAATATTTTCTTCCAAGATGGAATACAAATAAACATTGCCACATACAGTATAACTTATGAGCGCGTGAGAATAAAAATACGACTAAGAGAATTGAATTTATGTCCTTACAAATCATCCCACCCTAAGCATGACGACCAGAGTCATCCTTAGAAACATTCAACAATTTGCTAGCTGTGCTCCTTTGTAAGTTTATCCAAAATGAAATGGCAAACCAAGTGTAACAAAATCCACTATAAGCTGTTAAATTCATAGTTAAGTAAAGCAGTGTTCCCAACACACAGCTATAACACCCTTTATGTAAGTACGCTGAAGTCCACAATTGGTTTGTCATTGTTTGACATTAAAACATTTGGGACATTATTTTAGCTAGACAAATTGCAAGGATTTTATCCTGCAAAATATTCAATTTTACTTTTGTGAGAGCCCACGACTTTAGTTGGCCTTTAAATTCTTGCCAGCTGCAATTTTGTTTTTTTTTTGTATTGTCCAAAGAACTTTTATTCATCACGGATACAAAACATTTGAATGTTGTTTTTTATGAGGGCAGCAGTCCGTCATCCAGTCAGTCAGTCTATCTAAAGAGGCAACTTGAAAGTTGCCAATACTTTATTAGCCATACGAGAGAGTGACTCCAGCCATATAAAAAAAACTGCAACATATGACGACGACGACGATGGTAACAAAAATAACAGCCACAAGAACGAGATCAAACAGAAAAAACGAATAAAACTAAAAAACAGCAACCACGGTTTGTTTTCATTTCCATTTCTGTTGTAGTAGTACCCTGGACAGAGGAGGAGAACAAATTCAGCTGCAACGTGGGTGGTCTGTTTTTTCCAAAAGCCATTAAAATGAAATTTACATGCGTTCGCCAGCCAAAACGAAAAACTCTAAAAACCAAATCAACAGCGACAACACAAACTGACAAGAAAAATCTAGAAGAAAAAAATATTTTTTTTTGAGATACTACAACTAGTACGAGTAGGCAATCAGCAGCCACAACAACAACTAAAGTCTCAACTAGACCATAACAACAGCATCCAGCAGCAGTACGAGAAGAAGAAGACAAGCCATATAATGGGTGATACAATTTAAAAAGAAATAAAAATCGAATTAATTACAAAAAAAATACCAACAACAACGTAACTATCACAGCAGCCGGTTTCGAAGCTACTAGCGGCCAGCTAGCTAGCGACTAGATAGCCAGAACATACATCACTCCAACCGACAACATTCCCATACCTTCGCTGGCTGTCGGCAGCAACAGAACACAGGCAGCAGCAACAGCTTGACCGCCGAACTTAACTTAATTTAAAAACTTAACATTTATTTAAATATTTATTTATTTGTTTACTTGTATTTTCCTAAAGATAGATCTTCTCTTCAACGCTTACCCATCTCCATAGCGGTCTCCCCGCCTCAATGTTTCGCATAGTTCTTTCCGCTGGGCGAACCGCTTTGTCATTTACCAATTTTTACTGTCAGACTAATTATAGCCGGATTCGTTTTTTTACGCGGAATCCGCATTGCCCCGTTTGCTTCACTCTTCTTTTGTTCTCGGCTGCTGCGTGAAATATGAAGTTAAAGCAGCGTAGCGCAAAATAAAACATAAACTTTCAGCTCAGAAAAGCAAGAGCAAAGGAAAAAAAACGCTGAAATGAAAAACGAAGCCGTCTTTGTTAAGTTGGAAATTTATAGCCCATCTTTTTGACCAAAAGATTTATTATCGAAAATATAATTTTTTACACACAGTGTGACACATTCTAAAGCACCTCTTATGGGCCTCTGACCGACTGACCGCGCACGCCCGCTTTTGTTTCCCTCTCTGGCATCCACCACCACCAGGCAGGCAGTGTCGCACTTCACTGTGAGCTTTTAATCTTAACGCTTTGCAATGATGTCTCATGGTCTCATTATGATAATGATTAACTTTGTTGCTTTGCAAGAAATTGCAGAAGGCACAGTGGAAACGAAGTTCATCTTAGCGGACCAAAAGGTTAAAGAACAAAAACTACGAACATGCGGACGATAGAGACTATTATCTATATTAAAAGAATCACGCATGCCGAAACGATCTAAGCACTAATCAAGCCTTACCAATACCCTGTCCAACTTTTATATGTATCCCTTATAAAGGATTCAGAAAATAAATCCATTGGCTGCCTGGAGCCCTTGGCTTCCATCAACCGTCTACAGTCAACCAGCGTCTCATAGTGAGCCGCTGTTGGTCGCACAGTGGGTCAAAATACTTCGTAGGGACATAAATACTGTTACAACATTGAACACACCCATTGCAATAGTAGAACTGGGCATACCTTGTTAATGTCATATGGGTTTTGAAAGCTAACCTCAGTAGCGTTAGTCTGTAACGGGACTTTAAAATTGTTTCAACTTTCATCATGGAGTGGTCAGACAATGAGAACCGTATCGCGGTAATAACGCTTTTCAAGTGTGAAATGAAAAAAAAACGATATTTTCAAAACGCTCCGGTCACTAGCACCGCATGTTCGTTTACCGATGCATAAAACTGTTTGAGGAGTCTGGAGATGGAAAAGACCGCCACCGGTCGGGCCGCCCACGCTCTGTTCGAACACCGCATGTCATCAAAGCAGTTAAATCAAGAATTCACATAAATCCGCTCCGAGAACAGAAAATCATGGCCCGTGTGATGAATATCACGCAAAACTCCATGAGTCGAATCATTAAAAAACACTTGGGACTTGGGGCTTTTAAACGACGTACCGGACATTTATTGAATGCAGCTTTAAAAGAAATAGGATTGAAAAATGCAAACGTCTTTTGTTGAAGCACGCTCACATCTTGCACAGAAAAATTTTGTTCACCGATGAAAAAATTTTTACCGTTCAGGAAAAATTTAACAAGCAAAATGATAGAGTGTATGCGTCATCTAAGGAAGCACCTGAACTGATCCCAAGGGTGGAAAAGGTCATCACCCAGCTTCACTCGTGGTTTGGTGAGGTATCTCTTACGATGGGGTCACAGACCTGCATTTCTGCGAACTAGGAGTCAAAACATCGGCCAAAGTTTACCAATAAACCGTTTTGGAAGCTGTTGTGAAGCCTCTTAACGATTCCCTGTTCCGAAACCAGCCATGGACTTTCCAGCAGGATTCTGCCCATAAGGCTTAAATGTCCCAGGCCTGACTTCGAAACAATTTGCCAGCGTTCATTTCCTCTGAAGAATGGCCCTCAGGCAGTCCGGATTTGAACCTATTGGATTACAAACTGTGGACGGTTTTAGAGGCCAAAAGATACCTCAACATTGGATCTCTTAAGACTGCTTTGGTTCGAGATGTGGCCAATTTTCCAATGGACGAGGTTCGTGCAGCTATTGACGATTGGCCAGTGCGATTTAAGACATCTGTAAAGGCAAAAGGCGGACATTTCGAATAAGTAGATTCTTTTTGGATACAATATACATCAATAAATATATTAAAATATATTTGGTTCAAAAACTTTTAGTACTTTTTATTTAACAGCATAAAGCGTGTGTAGCAGTATTTATGTCCCTACTAAGTATAAAGTACTGGAAGGGAAAAAATTGGAAAACCCATATGAACCATTTTCTGTTGATAAAGATAAAAACTTTAAACTATCAATGAATTCACCAATTCATTAATATGAGTTTATATAGATGTAGAAAATTTAGTGCTAATCTTTCAATCTTATCGATTACAACGTCAATATCTCGTTATTATGAAGACGTTTCGTACAGGGTGGAGCGCGGTAGGTTGCTTATTTGGGAATGAAATAAAAAAATACACCTAAGAAAAATTTATTTTATATTTTAATTATATTGAAAAGTAAGGGAATTTTTTAATTACATAATTTTAAATAGTGTATCTGGCAAATGTCGACCTTCGCTATCCACACACTTCTTCATACAGTTTCTGAAGTTTTCATGAACTATAACAAGCATGTCGACTGTTATTCTGCCAATTTCAGCCTCAATATTGTTATTTAGGTATTACAAGGACTGTTGATTTACACCTTCGACTTTAGGTAGCCCCAGAGAAAAAAATCGCACGGTGCTTAGACTGGTGGGCGTGCCGGCCAGTACACATCACCCCTCAAAGAGATAAGCAGTCGAGGTAACATTTGTCGCAAACAATTCATGGTAACCCTCGCTGTGTGTGCAGTGGCACCATACTGTTGGGACCATGTATCCTCTAATTGCATTCCCTCAAGAGCCGGCTGTAAAAAATCCTCTATTATAGTCAAGTAGCGTTCACAGTTACGGCAAGACGGTTATCCTGGAAAAAGTAAGGGCCAATGATGCCTACTCGTGATATGGTGCACCACACAGTAACGCGGTCCGAATGCAGATATCTCTGGTGAAGTTCTCTTGGGTTTGTTTCAATCCAGTACCGCATACTTTGTTTATGTACACACCCACTGAGGTGAAAATGTGCCTCATCCGAAAAGAACACAATTGCGTCACGGGGTATAGTTGCAAGAATGTCTTCACGAGAGCTCCGCCGTGTCGAATAGTCCCGTGATGACAATTGTAGAATCACGCACATTTTATATGGGTGAAAATTCAGTTCGCCATGAAGAATCCGGCGGAGAGAACGTCTGGAAATGCCAAGAGCAAGTGAATGCTTTCGTGCAGAGCGTTTCGGAGATTGCAGTACTGCTGCTCTAACTCTCTTGATGTTTTGTGGTGTTGTAATCCTTCTCCCAGGTCCCTTTCTTACACATGACACATTTCCTGCTGTTCTCAAAAAAGTTACCCAATTTACAAATGATTGCTGTGCAGGAACATGTCTGCGTGGGGGAACAGCGAATCGTAAACGAAAAGCACGCTGGACTGCAATGATCGAGTGCCCATTTGAAAAATACGCTTCAACACAAAATGACCTCCCCTCACGTGTCCAATGCATGATGGCAACTGAAAGGCAGACAAATCTCTCGTACTATTCACTCTCTTCGACCAACAGTGCCGCCACAGCCTGCAGAGCAAAAAATCAAATTTCCGCGCTCCACCCTGTTCCTAGATACTACATTGTTCCCATTGGACTTCCCTGTCGTTTATCATAATATTACTTGTGGGAGGAAACCTTCCTTGCGTTTTCTTGTTTAGTAGACGTTTCTGTCCGTTTATCATACTCTTCCACTTCTGAAAGAAACTTAGTAATACCGATATTGCTGATTCAAGATTTCTAAAGATGTCTGTGGCTAAAAAGTAAGAGCTTTCTACAGCGGTGTCATCAGCACAAAATGGATATCAGTTATTAATCTGAGGAATGTCAGACGTATAAATATATGTGACGCGCAAAATAGAAAGGGACCTAGGGTTAAAAACCAGTTTTGTTCAGAAGAGCCATTTTAAAGATTAGGTCCCTTTCTATTTGCGCTTAGAATCGTCGACTTCACTTTCATAAAACGTGCATATCTCTGGGAGAGAACATGGATCGGTCTCATTCGATGCTCAGATGTTGTCCACATCAAAAAAAGAAAAAAAAATGAAAATTGATTTTTTTTTACCCTTAGGTCCTTTTCTCTATGCGCTGTCACATATGGGGGACATACATGTTCCTTGTGGGAAACCTGGCAGTAATAGGCACTAGCGCTAAACTATCTGAATTTTATAAACTCTAAACGTTCTGCCCTGTAAAAAGCTTGGACCTAGTAAAATGACTTCTCCTGGAAAATTCAGCTTAATAAGTTTATTAATTAGGCCATCGCGACAAATGGTTTCGAAAGCTGCCTTGATGTCCAATTGAGTCATGCCAGTAGGCTTTTGTTCCATAAAATTCGAATTGTGTTCTGTTCCCAGCGAAACCCGAACTGTTCCAAGGGAAGTATATCACTTGCATCTAAAAATCCTGCTATTTTTTCCTTGGCAACTTTTTCTAAAATTTTGCAAATGGAGGAAAGAAGACAGACACACTGGTCTGTAAGAACTGTGAGAGTTTAGTGGTTTATTCGGTTGGTTTAGTGGTTTATTCGGTGGCTTATTCGGTTTTCTTATAGGGGTAAAACGCGATTCCTTGAATTTTCGCGGGAAATATCCCAACTTCAAGTAAGAACTAACAAATATGGTTAAAAATCGGATACCTTTCCTCGGCAAAGCTTTGAGGCATCTACTTTTGATCCCATCTTTACCTGGTGCTTTCATGGTTTTCAGAAAATTTATAATGTCCGATATTTTCGAAATATTTTCTAGTCTCTAGTGGAAGGAGCACCATGTGTGACAGCGCATAGAGAAAGGGACCTAAGGGTAAAAAAATCAATTTTAATTTTATTTCTTTTTTTGATGTGGACAACATCTGAGCATCGAATAAGACCGATCACATGCCCAAAAATGGTTCCCTACCAGAGATATGCGCGTTTTATGAAAGTGAAGTCGACGATTCTAAGCGCAAATAGAAAGGGGCCTAATCTTTAAAATGGCTCTCCTGAACAAAACTGGTTTTTAACCATAGGTCCCTTTCTATTTTGCGGGTCACATTTAGAAAATTTATCGTACAACCAAAATGCCCTCAATATACGAAAAACTAGGGAACGTTTACTATTTTACAGTCTACAAAATTCTATATGAATAGTAGATCAGCTTGAAACAATTTGGCACCTGCAGACGACTTTCTCTAACTAAAATATTTTAAAATCGTCTACATATGAGCAGCCTTCAAATCACTGTCTTTTGGACGTTTACATCTCAGCCGTCAACCGCATTCTTTCATACACGTGAGGTATAAGTGTTTCAGTTAAGTTTCTCCGGCTGGGATTTTCTTGTAATATATGTGAGCCTTTTTACAAGTAAGAAGTGAATATAAATGACGAATGGTAATGCGTGAAGAACAGTTTGTTGTCCATTTTATGAGAATTCCAAAGAAAAATTAAACATTCGCTTGATTGGCCGCCCGACGGACGGTCACCTTCCAACGGAAGATCTGCGTCAAATGCCGGCTGCAGAAGATTAAAATGCCGCATCTCAATATTGGTTGTTAAACGTCACTGGGCCAATAGATTTATGCATTTTATTAATGAAATTATGGTGCGAGTTTTCAAAACATATTCCGTGAATTAAACACGAGATCATCATTAATCTTGCGCTGCTTCAGCGAGAAGAGATGTGGCGGACTTAATAGCATGAACGTGTTGCTCCACTGGCGGGCTTTGTGTCAATTCCGTTCTGAGTGTCTGAAGAGTTTTCGTTGGCGATTTTATTATTGCCAGAACAACTTTATTACAATCTCTTGAAGTGATCTTTATTTGTGGTCACAAGTGTAGGCGTTACTCTTCCTTTACTTTGGAGCAGGACAGTTTTTTTTTGTTTTGTCACGGTGACAAAAAAAGGGATATAAAACATAAAATTTATAGCGAAAAGTAAAAGTGTTCTGAGTAGTTGAGAGGTGAATCAGAGACACCCTACGTGTGGATAATGTAACCTGAGGAGTAAGAAAATGAAAAAATATAAAAATTAAAAAAAAACTGTTTCATGGACCTTTCCTACATAATGAGATAGAACCAATGGGTCGAACACAGACAGCATAGTTGGCCTGTATTACATATTTCCTGAACAGCGGCAGTTTTGTTTGTCCAGGTCTAATCTCACTAACGAGCTCGGTGAGATGTTGCCTTTCTGGGCAATTTTGTCCTTCTAGGACAGATCGATCGAAGACAGAACAAAATTGCCTTTCTGGACAATTTAGTCCGTCCAGGACTATTTATTTCGTTCAGGACAGTTTAATCGAACATAGAACAATATTGATTTTCTGGGTAATTTAATTAATCGAACACAGACTACGGTCCATATTTGTAGCCAATAACAAATGTGTGTAGCACAGACATATTTTTCGCCCAGTGCAAATGTAATTAAATTTGGCTGCCCTTCATCAATTTTGTCCTTCTCGAAAAAATCTGTTCAGTATGTTCGATTTTGCCACTACAGGCCAGTCCCAGAAATACGTGACCGGACAATTTGCCACAAATGAGATCGACTTAGGCATAATTTTCGCCCAACGCAAATGTGGCTAAATTTGGCTGTTCTTCTTTAGAAATGTTATCCTTCACCTAAAAATCTGTTCAGTACGAAAAATGTTTCCTGTCACAGACCAATTTGCCAGCCCCAACCCTATTACATGTCCGTTAAATTTGCCGGACTAAAAGAAAGTTGATATTTATTTTATATGGATCGTTTTTTTCGTTCAGCAACAATTAATTTATATTTACCAAATTTAGCATCCAGGCCATTTTTTTAAAACCAGGACAAATTTGTCGATCTCGGAAGATTTTGTTAATTCTGAACGAAGTTGTTGATAATAGTCATATTTATTTATCCAGAAAACAAAACCTCTACAAATTCTGTCCGTCCAGAAGAAAGTATCCGTCCAAAACGAAATTATGAATCGTATTCACATTTGTCCATTCACTGTGCCAAATGTAAAAGATTTTTTTTATTATCTTACACCACACTTAGGTGCAGGGTGTTACGATTCAATGCTCAAGTTTATAACAACTAAAAGGATAGGAGATAGACCCCAAGGTAAGCGCTGCATTAACTGCGTTCATTGAATTGGAATCTCTTTCTGAGTCTATTAAGCTATATCCGTCCATTCGTCTGTCCATCTATCGTTGTAGTCGAAGGACAGGTCGCAGTTGTAAACCAATTTCGATAAAAATTGGAACATTGTTTAGATTTGGGCATAAAACGAATCTACATCAATCTATGTTTTGGTAACATACGAGTACAACGAGTTTTCCTGATTTGAAACCTATACTTATAGCTGAGGATGCCACATTTAGCATTAGATCGGATGATCTCGACCAAATGCCACTTTGAGCGTTGCGAGCAATCAGCAGACATCTTTGGTGAAATTGAGTCACATTGTTGCACAGCCCCACACGCAGAAAAAAAGTATGGTTGGGATAACAATATTCGAAGAGCACCATACTATTATTGGTTATATGGTTGTGGCACAAAAATATTATGATCATCAAAACAATAGTATGGTTCACACACAACCATACTATGATCCCCATAACAATATTATGGTCCTCACAACAATAGAATCATTCACACACAACCATACTATGATCCCCACAACCATATTATTATTCACATTCAACCATACTATGAAACCCACAACATATCATGATCCTCATAACCATAGTATGCTTAACATAAAACCATGATATGATCCTCACAGCCGTATTATGACTAACGCACAACCATACTATGATCCCCAAAATTGTTTGTAAAGACTGGAATACGTTGTTATTCAACAATAAGAATTTTATTAAGAAAGTTATGTAACAATAGGAGTGATTTATTTAACAGTAAAAAAATTGTTTTATTAGTATTAAAAATATTTTAGTTATACTAATCCTTATTTTTTTCGAAAACAATTTATTTTTATTACTATTATTGCGTAAGAATCGTAAAAATAACATTGTCAAATTCAAAATAAAAATAAGGCTTTGCCGGTATGATTGCCGTAATCATGTTATTGTTAACATAAAATCCATGAAAACAATACTTTTGTCCCACCAACCATATTTATATTGTTGCTACAACCATATTTTCATTTTTAAATTTGGCAACAATATTTTTGTTAGATTTCAACAATATTAATATTGCCGCAATCATACTATTGTCAAAATGAAATTCAAAAAACAATACTATGGTTGCGACGACCATACTTTTACTGCAGAGAACATACTATTGTTGCCGTGACCATATAGTAACCATACCTTTTCTCTGCGTGCACAGGAAGCTAACGCCCGATTTTTTCGTGATCAAATTTCGCATAGTACTTGTACGTTGTGAGCGGCAAAAAATTAACTCCGTTAAAAATGGATCAAATAGGTCCATATTTTCATATATCTCCAATACAAACGTCCTTCTGAAGCAACATATTCCAGCGATCAGCACTCATCTCTGATGAAATTGCACTTTATAGGTCCAACTTTCGAACAGCCCCCACACAACGATCCCACCAGATTTGTGATCCTCTTGCTGTAGAAGTCACACATTAATTCACATCGTTCACAAAATTCTCCTAAAACCTATTGATGGACCATTAACTATCTATCGCAAATTGAACCCCATCAGTCCATGTTTTTAAATAGCCTCCACACAAAGGTCCCTCCCGAGTTGAGGTTCTGACACTTCAAAATAAAAAAAAAAAAATTAATGTCGATTGTGCGACTTACAGCCATTCCTTCTAAATCGCGATCACGCAAATCCATCTTGTGATAAAGCCCCTCTTCGATTTGAAGTCCTGCATCTATACATGATACATTTTAATTTTGATCTAGCTCGCATGAAGCATAGAGCGTAATGTGCGCCCTATAACTATCCCACGAGAAATGGGACCTTACCGGTCAACGATTTCATAAAGCCTCAATGAAAAACATATGTGGCAGCGAGTGCATAGAGAAAGGGACCTAAGGTTAAAAAAAATCAATTTTCATTTTTTTTCTATTTTTCATGTGGACAACGATTCTAAGCGCAAATAGAAAGGGACCTAATCTTTAAAATGGCTCTCCTGAACAAAACTGGTTTTTAACCTTAGGTCCCTTTCTATTTTGTGCGTCACATATATAGATGGATCAATCTAAAGGTATTTTCCAATAGGGGTTTTCCACAGATTACGCGTGAGTTGTGTTAAATATATTTTTTTCTTTTCAGTATTGTTTGCCATTTCATGGAAATACTTATACCGCAAAAACCAACGTCTGAATCATTAACGCCATACCAGTCGAAATGCTTGAACGAGTCATCCAAAATTGGACCCTCAGAATGGACACCCTGAGGCAAAGTTGCGGCCAACATTTGAAGGAAATTATATTCAAAAAATAAATGGCTAAAAATGACCTTTCAAATGAACAATTTAGATTCCATACTTGATTTGAATTTGAAAATTTTTCAATTTTGAAGAAATACCTTTAGATTGATCACCCCATAATTTTAACTAAAACGCATTTCGAAACGATGTTCTAGATCAGTCGTATATTATATGGAGAGAGCTTACAACACTGCAGCTATATCAAAACGTATGACCCATTTTATTTCGGAGCAGATAACCGATGAATCGTAATGAACTGTGCCAATTTCATCAACATTGCATGTTTTTTGTGGCTTCTGAAACTAAAATTAAAAAAGAAATCGGCGTGGGAGCTAAAGCGTGGTCCAACAGTAATGCATGATGCTAATTGTAAGTTTTTTGGCCAAATTATCTTGACATTTCTAGTGTTTGACAAATTCAATCATGGAGAGTTGCACAATTGCTCAGCGTGTTTAGATTGTGGAAGCCTTTTTATTTTGGGTAATTTAAAAGAAAAATTGTACGCCAATATGCCAAGAACATTTCAAGAGCTTGAGGTATGCCGCCGTGGCAAGCATTTAGCTGATTTTTTGTTTCACACATCATTGCAGTTGGTGCTTCTATCACAAAAATAAAATAATTCTCTGAAAACTTTTTGCAGCATTTAGAGGGCGGCCGCAAAACTAACTGGCCTGGCACATTTTCTGTTTTACTAGCAATTTTTTTTTTGTTTTTTAAAAGCAATCTTTTATAAGCCAGCTGTCAAAATTTCCGAAATATTTAATGATTATTTTCTTTATTACAGGTGATTGAAGTAAACAAGTTTAATAATTTTTGAAAAAAGAAAAATAAAGAGTTTCGTGCGGTAATTAAACACTTTTATATGAAAGGTTATTCGCCACGATTAATCAAAGATGAATTGGATTCTGTTCATGGTGATAATGCACCATCATACTCCACCGTGAAATCCTGGATTCAACAATTTAAAATAGGTCGTTCAAGTACGGAAGATGAACAACGCTCTGGAAGACCGAAAACTGCTACTACTATTGAAAACATTAGAAAAATATTTAATGAAGTGACTAAAGATAGACGAATAAAGCTCAGAGAACTTGCTGATATTGTTAAAATACACGAAAAACAAGTTTGGAGTATTTTACATGATGAACTCCACATGAAAAAGCTATCCGCAAGATGGGTGCCGCGTTTGTTGACTTTGCCCCAAAAAATCGTCCGTTGGACCAATTCCGAGGAGCTTTTAGCGATTTATCAGCGTAATCCAGTAGAGTTCTTGCATAACTGTTAATGAAACATGGATCCATCACTACATCCCAGAATGCAAAGAACAGGCAAAACAATGGATAGAAGCTGGTAAAAGTGGTCCCAAGAAGGCGAAAACTGTTAAGTCAGCAGGAAAAGTAATTGGGATGCAAGGGGTATAATATTTATTGATTATGTTGAGAATGGAAAAACTTTAAATAGTGAATAATATTGTGCATTATTGGATCGGTTGAGTGAAGAAATCAAGATAAAACGACCGCATTTACAAAAAAAAGTACTTTTTCATCAAGATAATGCTTCTTCACACACTGCATTTTTAACTCAACAAAAAAAAACTGGCCGAATTACGAATTGAAATTGCTCCGCATCCACCATATAGTCCAGATTTAGCTCCTTCTGATTATTTCTTGGTTCCAAATTTAAAAAAAATTCTCGGTGGCAAAAAATTTTCGTCCAATAGCGAGGTTATTGCTGAAACTGAGGCATTTTTTGAAGGTCTTGAAAAATCTTATTTTTCGGATGGAATTAAAAAACTTGAAAAACGTTTGATGAAGTGTATTGAGTTGGAAGGAGACTATGTTGAAAAATAAATAATAATAATCCCAAAAAAAACGGTTCTATTTATGTTAGGCCAGTTACTTATGCGGTCGCCCTCGTACAATTAACATCGTGTGTTTTAGTTGAACCACCTTTATATCTCAATTTTAACAGATTTTCCTTTCTTCCTTTCCAGATTTTCCGCATTCGCTACCTTTCATATTTATGTCGAAATCGAAATTGTTGGAACCACGGCACTCGTCTTCGAGATGCAACTTTGCAAAGTTGCATTCGATAGCATAAAAGTGATCAAAAGAAATTATAGTTTTTTCGTTTTTTTGTTATTTATTCGGTCTTTTATCATTATTATGACTTGAGCAGTTTTTTTTATTCTGGTTCGAGACCTTTATGTTGTTTCTTTTTCAGAATCAACTTAAAAAGAAGAAATTGGTGAAATGTATTTGCTACGGTTGCCAGGCAGACTGTACAGCTGTTTCTAAACCCGCCAAGGTTTTTCTTCAGCAGTCTTTGGCAACGATTACTTCGGCCACAAATCAAATGACTTATACGGGAGACTCATTTTTATTAATGAGAATTACCCTTTGTGTATAGTCTTCGAACTGTGCGTAGAGCAATCTTCAACGCGCAATATCATTTCCACCAATTCCGTTTCGCATGGGTCTTCGTTGAAAACCACAAATGCAAAAAGCACAATCAAAGTGTGCATGTTTTTTGTGCGTACATATACATGCGTTGCACATTAGGGCGTACCAATCCTTTTTAATAGTTTTTTCGTTTTTTTGTTATTTATTCGGTCTTTTATCATTGTACAGTCTGCCTGGCAACCGTAGCAAATACATTTCACCAATTTCTTCTTTTTAAGTTGATTCTGAAAAAGAAACAACATAAAGGTCTCGAACCAGAATAAAAAAAAACTGCTCAAGTCATAATAATGATAAAAGACCGAATAAATAACAAAAAAACGAAAAAACTATTAAAAAGGATTGGTACGCCCTAATGTGCAACGCATGTATATGTACGCACAAAAAACATGCACACTTTGATTGTGCTTTTTGCATTTGTGGTTTTCAACGAAGACCCATGCGAAACGGAATTGGTGGAAATGATATTGCGCGTTGAAGATTGCTCTACGCACAGTTCGAAGACTATACACAAAGGGTAATTCTCATTAATAAAAATGAGTCTCCCGTATAAGTCATTTGATTTGTGGCCGAAGTAATCGTTGCCAAAGACTGCTGAAGAAAAACCTTGGCGGGTTTAGAAACAGCTGTACAGTCTGCCTGGCAACCGTAGCAAATACATTTCACCAATTTCTTCTTTTCAAGTTGATTCTGAAAAAGAAACAACATAAAGGTCTCGAACCAGAATAAAAAAAACTGCTCAAGTCACAAAAGAAATTATTTCATACAATCTGCCGGTTCTTCTGGCAATCATTGTATCACTTTGGGGCCGAATTTATTTTGTATTTCATATGTGACATTTGTTACGATATTGAATATTGTACTTTACGCTAATCCCAACGGGAAGTCGTTTTCAACTTTGTGGTGAAAACCGCCACACGACAACTAATTTAATGTGACGGTCGGTAACTTACCGCACGTCGTCTAAGTATCTTATATCTCGATTTGTTCTTCTAATATTATTAATTATTAATGCTGTCATCTACCGAC
Source organism: Hydrotaea diabolus (assembly GCA_963513945.1). Taxonomy (NCBI): domain Eukaryota; kingdom Metazoa; phylum Arthropoda; class Insecta; order Diptera; family Muscidae; genus Hydrotaea; species Hydrotaea diabolus. Next base: position 35,483,352 of record OY740720.1, on the reverse strand, counting down.
TACCGGATAATGATGAATACAAAAAAACCAAAGGATCCATTCTTAATTTATAGAGTTCATGGCTATGGTATTTTAATAATTAGAATACTTGGTTCATCATGACAAAATTATTGAATTTTTTAGTCACCTTGAACAGGGATTTACCGGCTCGGGAACTCATGCAAATTCATCTTAATGGAAGACAAGTTTTTAACAAAATGGAAAAGTGACAATGATTTTCGTCTCTGCACACTGTTTTTATCGCGATTTCGGATCCGTGACGACATCAAGTTCAGACCTCGAACATTTGGTCATCTTCAACAGATATCGAAAATTCTCCCACATGTAACAAATTAAAGGACAAGCCTTACGAACCCCCCAAACTGCGTGCATCAAAAGGAATTTACTCAGCCATTCTTTTAACATTTGGCATCGCATATTTGTCCAATGTGTTGTCAATGCGATGCCAATAACCGGGTCATTTAAAATTATAAATTATGACTAAAGCTGTGTATTTGTCGTTTGGTAAATGAGTTGAAAACGACTCAAAGCTGCAGCCCTTATGTTTCATATACCAAAACAAATCGTAAATTTTTTACTTAAAATCACCCATTAAGTTGTTGGTTTTATAATAATGAAGTTGTCACAACAACACTCACGCACTTGGTTTTATTTTCACACAGCAACGACAACACCAGCCACAAACCCAAAACACACACAAAAAGTCGTCTAAATTCAATATGAGCCAAGTTTTTACATGCGATGCCAAAAGAAAAAAAGTGTGGAAACAAAAACAAAACTGAAATTTACATTTTTTGCTCCAATATTGGCACTCACCATTAACAACATCGACTACATGAAGGCGCAGAAAGCTTAAAACAACATGTTGTTTAGCCTTAAAATCCAGAAAATAAGCGATCAGCTAAGAAACTTGAGATCACGCTGTAAATCACTGTGCTCCCAGTGCCCACCACCACCACCGCCACTTAGGCGGGTACTGGGGGTTGACGCTGTACACACACACACACTGTCACCTTATGGTGACTTCGGAGGTGGCTTTGACTTCGCCTCGGGTTTCAATTTCTTTGACCAATTCGGAATTAAGACGTTATGTGTGCGGTTACAAGACAAAAAAACCAAAACCTCACATCGATCGAGTTTTTGTCTTTCTTTAGTTGGGCTAAAAACCGGACCAAAGTGAAATTTAATTCGAATTCCGCAAGTGAATGGTGCAAAAAGAAATAACGCCAACTGTCCACCGAGTCATACGGCAAAAATTTTAATTTTTTTTGTTAGCGCAACAATTTTACACTAAAGCATGTAAAGAATTGTGTGTGGTCATCATCAACGGAAGTGATCGAATTTTCTCTGGAGAGGTAAATTTGTCTTCCTTCATTTTAAATAAATTTTCTTGCGACCCATTAAAGAGAAAATTGTCTGAGAAAGACAAAAATGTAAAGGGTAGTCCAACCATATTGCAAGTTTTTTGCACAACTTTATTTGACATTTCATTGTTTCAGTGTTTGACAAATTTAACCATGGAGAGCTACACAATAAAGCAGCGTGTTAAGATAGTGATAATTGTGCCCAAATTTCAACAAACCGGTTCTGTAGGAAATGTGAAAATACTTGTGCATGCTCGCCCAGTACGCTCTGCCATCGTTCTGTCATCGGGCCGTACTTCTTCAAAAATGAGGTCGGCCAAGCGGTAACCGCGAAAGGTGTTCGCTATCGCGAGATGATATCTGACTTCTTGTGGCCAGAACTTGAGGATATGGACCTGGACAATATGTGGTTCCAACAGGATGGTGGCACTTGCCACTTAGCCAACAAAACAATGTCTATTTTGCGCGATGGCCGTGTTATCTCACGTCATGGCTATGTTAATTGCTTTGAGTTCTCATTTATCCATTGTGTTGTCGAAGTAGATACTACGAAGCAGGGGGCTAATCACCGCATTCGTTAACGACGAAACGCAATTAATTTGGATCACGGCAATCGTTATCGAATTGAAACTACCCGAAGTTGAATTCGAAAGCACAACCGTCATCGAAAAAAACCAAACACTACCATTTTTAATGACGCCAAACAAAACAACAGAGTAAAACAAAAGAAATGTAGGTATTTTTCTATATTTTGTGAAATAACGTAAAAATATTCGTCTTTTTTATTATTTTTAGGGACAAAGATAATGAAAAAACGATTGCTTTTATCTCGAATATTTCTTCTAATTACGTTTACATTGCAATCCTCCTCCGAATCGGACGATGATGAGTAAAAAAAATAGCATTGGATCCATTTTTAACTAATTTCTATATTTTTATCAGATTTATTAAAATATTCACTTGCATTCATTAAAATATTCACGCTTGTTGTTTTGTTTTTCTGCTTTTCTCTGCTTGTCATCATACTCGTATGCTTGCCGCAAAGAGAATCAACAAAGAAAGATGTTTCATCGGCGTTTTAGGAAACTCAATTCGTGTTATCACAGTAGTGGTTTCGACAAAAATTGCGTAAAAACACCATGAATTGTTATAAAATAATAAATTAACTACAATAAAATAATTAATCTTTACATTTTTGCATTGCAATTATGCGTAAAATGTTTTTTATTATCTATTTAATTTTTTAACAGTCCCACGTCGTGCTCGAATCAGCCAACGACACATCTTTTGAGTTGAAAGTCTTTGTTTTGCAGCATTGCAAAAAAAAGTAGTATGCGATAAAACATTACGATCGAATGCCATGATCCAAACATTTAAACGTATCGAAATATTTTTCTATTCGAATTTGCTTTCGTCGTCGAATGCCGTGATTAGCCCCCAGATAGAGTTAAAAGTAACTGCATATGTGACGCGCAAAATAGAGAATCACCTAAGGGTAAAAACCAGTTTTGTTCAGGAGAGCCATTTTAAAGATTTAAATACGTGTATCTTTGGTGTACCATCACTTTCATAAAACGCGCATATCTCTGGGAGTAAACACTTTTGGGCATGAGATCGGTCTCATTCGATGCTCAGATGTTGTCCACATCAAAAAAAATGTGAAAATTGATTTTTTTACCCTTTGGTCCCTTTCCCTATGCGCTGTCACATATTAAGAAAAGCTAGGTAACGTTATTGTAAAATCAGCCACAGTGGAGTAGTACTGGTACTCGTATTTGTTTCCTATTCCGAGATTGGGCCAAATCTTTTAAAACCCTTCTTTACTTTGACTTATTACAAATTAGGTTAGTCGATAAAAAAATTTTAAGGGACAAATAAATTTGTCCTTCATAATGGAAACTGTCTATCCCCGACAAAAAACGGTAACATTGTCTTCTACGAGTAAAAATAAAGTGTAGCCCAACTAAAACGCACGATGTTAATTATAAAGGGTGTCCCAAGAAGAACGCAATTTTTAAATCTGGCAACATTCGAAGTGTCATTGTTTGACATTTGAACAATTGTTATTGTTTGTAAGTAGAAGGTACGAGGTTAGTAAAAATGGAGCGCTCCACAAATGAACAACGCATTCTCATTGTGAAATTGTTTTACCAAAATGGTGAAAGTTTTGCGGCTACAGTTCGCAAATTGCGATCAATTTGGGGTCACAATAATGCTTCAAAAGAGTCAACTGTAAAGAGATTAATGGATAAATTTGCCGAAACTGGGTCTGTTAGTGATGTAAAGACAACAACGCGCCATCGACCAGGTCGATCGACCGAAAATGTCGCAGCTGTACGTGATGATGTCGCTCAAACTCCATCCACCTCAATTCGACACCGAGCTCAGCAAATTGGTGTCTCCAAATCCACTTTGCAGCGAATTTTGACAAAAGATTTGCATCTTCATGCATACAAAATTCAATTAACTCAGGAACTGAAGCCAGCTGACCATGGACAGCGAAGGGAGTTCGTTAATTGGGTATTGGAGAGACAACATGAAAATGCTGATTTTGCCGATAAAATCATCTTCAGTGACGAGGCCCATTTTCATCTTGATGGCTTCGTCAATAGGCAGAATTGTCGCATTTGGGGCGCGGAAAATCCTCGAGTGATTTACGAGAAGCAAATGCATCCTCAACGTGTCACTGTGTGGTGTGGTTTTTGGGCTGGAGGAATCATTGGACCTTTTTTTATGAAAATGAGGCAGGTCAAGCGCAAACAGTCAATGGTGTTTGGTATCGTGAAATGATAACCAGTTTTTTCTTGCCTAGAATTGAAGAAATGAATGTGGAGGGCATGTGGTTCCAACAAGACGGCGCCACATGTCATACAGCCAGAGAAACAATTCAATTGCTGCATCAGTCATTTCCCGGTCGTGTTATTTCGCGTTTTGGAGATCAGAATTGGCCGTCTAGATCGTGCGATTTAACACCATTAGATTTTTTTTCTTTGGGGTTTTTTGAAGTCGATGGTAAACGCGAATAAGCAGACGACGACTCAAGCCTTAAAAGGCGAAATTGGACGCTGCATTAATGAAATACCGCAGCATTCATGCAAAACGGTCATTGAAAATTTCATTAAAAGGTCGCGTGCATGCCAGCAAAGCCTCGGCGGCCATCTGCACGATATATTGTTCCATACATAACCTCATTCTGTCTACTTTACGATATAATAAAGTTTCACGATTTTTTCTTAAATATCTGTGTTTTATTTAAAATTTAAAAATTGCGCTCTTCTTGGAACACCCTTTAAATAAAACAAAATGTTTCTAGACAATTCTGCTAATATTTTTTACTATGATAGAAGATCTATGACAATTATGTCTGCCGCACTAACTTTTTTTGCTTGAACACCAATTTTCGTAAAAGCCTTTGACAATCTTAACGCGCTGCTCAATTGTGTACCTCTTCTTGCTTGAATTTGTCAAACTCTTAAACAATGAAATGTCAAATTATATTGGACAAAAAACTTGACTTTAAGGTGTGACTCACAATTAACATCACGCAGTATAGTTGGACCATCCTTTATGCCCTAGATGATTAAAAATATCAGACCTGACATTTTGTCCTAGACGGACTGACCTGTCAGGCAATTTAGTCGGACAAAATTCACTGTGCCCGAAAATGTGTCCTGCATGGACAACATTTTTCGTGCACGACAAATTTGTAAGAGAAGGACTCACAGTTAGTTGGACCATCCTTTATGCCCTAGATGATTAAAAATATCAGACCTGACATTTTGTCCCAGGCGGACTGACCTGTCAGGCATTTTGGTCGGACAAAATTCACTGTGCCCGAAAAATGTGTCCTGCATGGACAACATTTTTCGTGCCCGACAAATTTGTAATAGAAGGACTCACAATTAGTTGGACCATCCTTTATGCCCTAGATGATTAAAAATATCAGACCTGACATTTTGTCCTAGACGGAATGAAATGACCTGTCAGGCAATTTAGTCGGACAAAATTCACTGTGCCCGAAAAATGTGTCCTGCATGAACAACATTTTTCGTGCCCTACAAATTATTCCTAGACAAACAAAATTATCTGTGCCCGACTTATTTCTCCTAGAAGGATAAAGTCGCCTGTGCCTCCTAAACGGACAAAGTGGCCTGTGCCCTATCAATTTTTCCGGGATGGACAAAATTGTCTTTGCACAATATATTTATCTTGGGCAGATGAAACCATCTTTGCCTAGGACAAACAAGACGAACTGATACCTGTGACCGATAATATGTATGGACAAGATTTGTGTACGAAACATTTTTTTTTGGATGAAAACATTTCCGAATTATAAATTGGTTATATCCTCCACCGAAGGATAGAGAATATTTACTCGTATATATATTCGATCCTAGTAAAACTCAATGACGATCTAGCCATGTCCGACTGTCCGTGTGTCTGTTGAAAGAACGATGGCAGTCATACAAATTACCCAAGGATCCTGAAAGTTTGCACAATGAAGGCTTATGATGATAAGCTGTTTACAATTGTATATGGGCGAAATAGGCCCAGGGGAAAAAGGTTCTCCTTCAAGGGACTAAAGGTACTGTTTCACACATCACATTTTTTGTCGGTACTGTTAGTTGCAACACACTTAATTCCTCAAAAGGGCGTAGTTGCTGGACGTTTTGGATCTGGCGGCCCAGAAAACGGACCTCTGGTTAAAAACGGACCATCACTTGTAAATATGGGCATATGGGTAGTAAAATAAAAGCAAATATTGCTACTAATCATTTTGTGATTTGGTAGCGACTTGAGAATATATATTATGACTACGAGTATGAAGACTACACAGAAAAAACAAATTTTTTCGTTGCAACAAAAAATTAACTAGGAATCCTATGACAGAAAAATGCACATCTCACTAAAATATTCGTACGTTATTTATCAAAAATATTTCCGATTTTAGGCGATAAAAAATTTGACATATTCTCAAAAAAATATTGTAAGTCAGTTATCGAAAATATTTGCGTTATGAGGTGATAAAAAATGCACATACGAGGGCGGTTCGGATAGTTCTTAGCCTATCAATGAAAGAGAATAGTTAGTTTTTCAAAAATATTTTTATTTTTCAATATAATCTCCTGAAACTTCAATACACTCAGTGCAACGCTTATCTAGCAATTCTATCCCTTGATTAAAATAGTGTTCCTCAAGGTCTTCATAATAGTGGTTTACAACTGTAATTGCATCTTCATTTGAGGTAAAACGCTTGCCAGCAAGGAATTTTTTTAGATTTGGGAACAGGTAAAAGTTAGTGGGAGCTAAATCAGGAGAATAAGGTGGGTGGTCAAGCAACTCGTACTTTAATTCGTTGATTTTAGCCATTGTTAAAACACTCTTGTGCGCTGGTGCGTTGTCTTGATGAAAAATTATTTTTTTGTGTTGTAAGCCAGGACGTTTTTCTCGAATTTGTACATTTAATTGATCTAAAAGGTTGCAATAGTACTCTGAATTTATTGTTTTACCCTTTTGCAGATAGTCAATCAATAAAATACCTTTGAAGTCCCAAAAAACCGTTGCCATAACCTTACCAGCCAATTGAATTGTTTTTGCCTTCTTTGGGGCACTTCCTTAAGCTTCAATCCATTTTTTGGATTGTTCTTTTGTCTCTGGAGTATAGTGGTGGATCCATGTCTCATCAAGAGTTATGAAACGACGCTTAAAATCCATTTTATTTCGCTGAAAACGATCCAAACAAGCTTGAGAAATGTTCATTCTTATGCGTTTTTGGTCGACTGTTAACAAGTCCGGCACCCATCTTGCAGAAAGCTTTTTCATCTGTAGTTCTTCATGCAAAATTAAATGGACTCGATCATTTGAGATGCCCATGATATTAGCTATTTCACGCACTTTTATTCGTCGATCATTTAATACCATATCATGCACTTTGGCTACAATTTCTGTTATTGTTGCTGTTTTTGGACGTCCACTACGTGGTTCATCTTCAATGCTTGTACGACCACGTTTAAATTCAGCAACCCAATTTTTTACTGTTGCATATGAAGGAGCACTTTCACCTAACACATTCACCATATCATTGTGAATTTCTTGTCCCGATAAACCTTTTTTATGTAAATATTTAATGACAACACGCATTTCTAATTTTTCCATTGTAAAAAAATCGCGGATGCGTCTTTTGTGAACACCTGTTTCTATATGAAGGAGTTGCCAGATCGAAACAAAATTTAACATGTGTTCATAGCAGAGATGGAAGTTTCCAAAACACTTAACTTTTGTATGTTTATACCGCGCTTTTTGTGCTAGGCTAAGAAGTTTCCGAACCGCCCTCGTACGTATTTACAAAAAAAAAGCTTTAAGTTAGAAGCAAGTGTGACTAGAGTTTCAGTGAGATCTTCTTTACCCTCATTAGACTCCAAACAACGAATGTACTTTAACTATAACGGCAGATCAATAATTCCGTGACTTTTCGAACAAAAGTTTTTTTGGAAAAAAAAATCAGCATAATATCCTTGTAACCCCAATATACTTAGTCCAAAGTTTCTCCAATTTTTGTGTCCCTTCCGAAAAAATAGCATTTTTCAAGGTTCATAAAATAAGCAAATGTTCGATCAATAATCGTTGGAGCTGAATCTCCTTCAACCGAGACATTTCTTTAGGTTTGGAAATAGGCAATAGTCACTGGGGGCTGAATCCGGAGAAGATGGCGGATGGGGTACCAATTCCTAAACCAGTTCATGCAATTTTGCCAATGAGACTGCAGAAGTGTGCACCAGTGCATTTTCTTGATGAAATGGCTATCACGACACGAATCTTGCAGAAAGCTTTCATAAACCCAACTGATCATGTAAAAGCGAAACAACACTGCCAAATGAAATGCGTATGGCATTAACAATCTCACGCACTTTTACTCTTTGATCGGTCAACACCATATCGTGGATTTTTTCGACATTTTCGGTTGTATAGAGCTCAATTAGCCGTGCAGAACGTTCAGCGCCATTTGTACTTGTGCGACCTCAACGAATGTCTGTAAACCACTTTTTTTCCATGGAAATAAATGGTGCAGAGTGCACATAGTATTTATCAAGCTTTTCCTTGGTTTGATTGACGGGTTTTTTTCGCAATAAATAATGTTTAATGAGCACTCGAACTTCACTTTTTTACATTTGTAACAAAATCCACGAGGTTGTATTTTTTGAACAGCTGTTAGACACAAACTAAATGATGGAACTCTCTAAAAATTTGACAGTAGTCTATTAACAGATGGAACTTGATGGTAGCAGTGTTTCTTTTCATATAACTTATAGGGAAGTTGGAAAAGTCCTGGAATTATTGATCAACCCTCGTATTTTAGAGGCTATACACTTAAGGGCAGACAGTTTCGCATTAAATGAGAACTGCTGGCAGTTTAAGTTCCATCGAACACACTAAAAATCCCTCGCACTGCATATATACTTATACTAAAACAAATACACGATAAGTCCATGGATTTTTATAAATTTTCTTGTTGTTTCCATTTATTAAATATCATTGCAATGTCTGATAAATAGTTTAGCTTATTTACGAAATTTTTAATTGAGTGGTGATTAAATTCACGTCACTATTTTTTGGTTAAAATTTTAGGGTTGTCTTTATTTTCTCTCCATATAAGGTTCTGCGTGGCCCAACTTAACGACGTTTGTGCTTGTTTTTTTTAACATATTTTATACTTTTACCTTAAGTCTTTCGGCAGCTTTCTTTGGCAAGCCTAAACATTTTCAGTTGAACTTGTCACACAAACAACCCACGGATAATATTTTTAATAATTCTATTTATTTGTATTATATTGTTTTTTTTTTGTTTGTTTGTATTTTATTTAAATATAAGTAATAATAATAGTAGTTATGTAAACATTCGTTTCAATTATACATAAGTACAGAACTAAATATTAATTACAGCAAAACTTAGGGGCTAAGACTAGAAAAAATCAAATCGAACAAGGGCTTTAACATATGAATTATTCACTCAGAGAAAAATGATTTGTATAAAATCTAAAGATTACTTAAAATAAAATAGTCAAAACCAAATAGACATAACAATATGGAAAATATCTCAGTTTTTAGCCAATGCTAAAAATGGCCTAAGTCAAAAACTTGTTCTTTCTCTGAGCTCCTTTTGAATACTCGTATCTTGAGTTTTTATAAGTTTAGCAAAAGAAATTGCCTTACGCAACTAATATTGCTTGTATACAGAACTTTCTAACCAGAGTTTATTTTTTACAGAAAAATTTTAACAACAAATTTTTACTCCTCCTTGGTAGGGATATTTACAAGCCTAAATTGTTATTTTTTTGTACAAACACCTTCTGCTGCTCCACATTACGAGGACACCGCACTGGTGGCCGCCTGCGGCATATTATTGTTATTGCTATTGGCCTTTTCGCGCTCCTGCAACTCTTGCAGTTCCTCCTCTTCGCGGGTCAAGGGTATGGTCGAATGATTGTACAGACCCTGGGCCATCAATTGCAGGGCCAGGGGATTCTTGACACCGCTGGACTTTTTCAATTTGGCGCGCTTGTTTTGAAACCAAATTTTGATTTGCGCCTCATTGAGGCCCAACTCCGAGCTCAGCTGTTGGCGTCTCTTTTCGGTAAGGTAGCGATTCTCATTGAATTCATGCTGCAATTAAAAGCAAAGGATAGAAAACAGATATGTGAGGCACATACATATTTTTTATTTCAAAATTTAAAGCATTTTTAGAAGCTAACTTTACAATATACGAACCTTCAGTCTTGCTAATTGCGACCCACTAAATGCCGTGCGCGGTCGTTTGTCTTCTGATGATGCCGCAGCAGCCGCCGCCGCAGTCGTTGTTGAGGTTGAGCCGGCTGATGATGCATTGGTCGGTGAGTTGGCCTTTTCGCTGGGCGTTGTGGATTTCTTCGGCTTTCGCACCCGTGGACCTAGAAGAGGACAACAAGGAGAGGGAGAGAGAAAAGCAAAACAATTAGAATTTGTTACGTTGAAAGTGGAAAACGCATAAAAATTCCTTAGAGCAAATAAAACAAACGTAATTGCGCCACAATGACTGGACTATTGTTTATTTGCGTCGCTTGGTGTTTTTGGAAATTTTTTTGGACTTAATTCATTTTCATTTTATACTGCATCACCACCACCACCACCGGCTACATTGGCACCACACCCATAAATTTTCTGTGTGTGCTTTTGGGAGAACATTACACGTTTTGTCCATTCCAGCCGGCATTCGTACGTTCGTATTTGTAGAGCGTCCTGCAGCGTTCGCCACAAAAGATTTATGTAAAGTTGAAAATTACACGCAAAAAATTACAAGAAGAGTTTGCCGGCCTTCACTCACCCACCACTGATTAACATTTCCTCCCGTGGAACAAATGAATGAAGTGAAATGTAATCTAAGGAAATTAAATGCGCGGAAGGTACAGTGGTATTTTGACCTTAGAAGTGCTAAGAAGCTGAAATCCATTCGAAGGTAGGGCGAAAAAGTCCTATCCATTTGTATAGGTTGATCCATCTAGAGGTATTTTTTTTAGAACAAAAAAAATATAAAATTCAAAGTGTGGAATCTTAATTGGTAATTTGAAAGGACATTTTATGGCATTTATTTTTTAAAAATGATTACCTTTAAATGTTGGCAACTGTATTATGAAAATGAGCGTTTGGTGAGAAACGGGAAGATCCGCTGTTGTCGACTAAAATTTTGTTCAGTGATGAGGCCCATTTCTGGCTCAACGACAAAGTCAATAAACAAAATTGCCGCATTTGGGCTGAAGAGCATCAAGAAGAGGTTCAAGAGAGAAAACCACGGTTTGGTGCGGTTTATAAGCTGGTGGAATCATCGGTGCATATTTTTACAAAAATGATGATGTCCGGAACGTAACCGTGAATGGTGCTCGCTATCGCGCCATGATATCGATCTTTATGCTACTTGAAACTGAAACCCGTAATGACACTTGGTTTCAACAGAACGGTGCCACTTGCCCTACAGCTGCTGCAACAATGGATCTATTGAGAGGTCATTTCGAAAAGAAGCTAATTTCACGTTTAGGGCCAGTCGATTGGCCATCAAGATCGTTTGATATCACACCGTTAGACTTTTTCCTGTGGAAATATGTAAAGTCTAAAATCTATGCTGACAAACCAGCCACGATTCAGGTTTTGGAAGCCAACATTGCGCTTGTCATTAAAGCCATACCGGTCGAAATGCTCGAACGAGTCACCCAAATTGGACCCTCAGAATGGAAACCCTGAGGCGTAGATGCGGCCAACATTTGAAGGGAATTATATTCAAAAAATAAATGCCATAAAATGTCCTTAAAATTACCAATAAAGATTCCACACTTGTTTTGAATTTTTAAATTTTTTGTTCTGAAAAAACACCTCTAGATGGATCACCCTATATATGATGAGACTTTTTTTTACCTACAACTTGGGGTGCTGAGAGAAATTAACTCAACTCTTAGTCGGTACTGAAAAGTTTGTATAAATTGTACTACACATACGCAGAGAAAAAACATGGTTACTATATGGTCACGGCAATAATAATATGTTCTCTGCAATAAAAGTATGTTCGTCGAAACCATAGTATTGTTTACTGAATTTAATTTTGACAAAAGTATGATTACCGCAATATTAATATCGTTGAAATGTAGCAATAGTATAATTGCCAAATTTTATAATGAAAATATGGTTGTAGCAACAATAAAAATATGTTTGGTGCGACAAAAGTATTGTTTTTTTTGGGTTTTATGCTAACAATATTATGATTACGGCAATCATACTGTATGATTGCAATTTTTTTCATTTAAAAATGCTTTGTTGAACAATGTTTTTGTTACGGATCTAACGCAAAAATAGTACTTTTAATATGGAAATTAATAATTTTAAAACAAACTGCTTTGGGTTTGTTTAACTAAAATATTTTTAATAAAAACGCTAACGTTTTTTTAAACTGATTTTTTTTTTCTGCTGCTAAATAAATCACTTCTATTATTTTGAATTTAATGTATTTTTAAATACTTTCTTAATTTCGTGTTAGTTTATTCGACCTGTTTTTCAAAAACTCTTTATCATTTTTCTTCAAGCTTGAGGTCAGTATTTTATTCTTTTTTATTTATTTATTTCGATATTTCGCTATCCTTCGGATAGCATCTTCAGGAAATCTTAATCTATAACAAATTATAAAACACGTACATTACATTATTATTTCAATTAACATACAGAAACATAAGAAACTTACAGGAGTAACAATAACCAAACGTCACAACAATTCAACATCTAATATTGTACTAATTTGAATTTCTCTGTTTGTTTACAATATGTCTAAAGCTGTGAGCAATGTTCTCTGTGTCCGTTTTGAAATTCATTCTTTTCTCTTGTGGTGTATTTATGATGTGTAACATTTCTAATGTGAATCTTTTGTTGTAATGTTGTTCCGTCTGTAATATGTCAATGTGTTCGAAGTTTGGTGTGTGTCCGTTTTCTGCACAGTGGGTCGCAAGTGCTGTTTTTTGTGACGTCGTTTTATGTCTGCATCTAATGTCTGATCTGTGGCCTGATATTCTAGTTTTGAGCATGTTTTTGGTCGTACCTACATAAACTTTGTCACATGTGTTGTTGTCGCTACCAGAGCAATGAATTCTATAAATAACATTGGACTTTTCCATTTTGTCAATCTTGGATTTTGTGTTCGAAAATAACTGTCTAAGTGTGTTATGTGTCATAATTAAAATCTGTTGTTGACAACTTAACCAAATTCTATTAAATAATTTGGGGATCATAGAATAATTATACGAGATCATACTATGGTTGTAGGGATCATAATATGTTTACTTGTGAATCATACTATGGTTTTGTGGATCATACTATGGTTGTATGTGAAACATACTATGGTTATGGGGATCATAATATGATTGCGGAGGTCATAGTATGGTTACGTGTGAATCATACTATTGTTGTAAGGCTCAAAGTATGGTTGTGAGGATTATAGTATGGTTGTATTTGAACCATAATATTACTGTGGGAATCATAATTTTGTTGTTCCACAACCATACACCCAACAATAGTATTGTCCTCTTCGAATATTGTTACCACAACCGTACTTTTTTTCTGCGTGCAGACAGAACAGATTTGTTGCCACAACCAAATGTTTTGCCAACCGAATGTTGTTGGTTGCACGTACTATCCATGTAGTCTATTGCTTAAACCGAATGTTGATTGAGTACAATGCAATTTTTATTGGAAACTGACAGTATTGGTTTAAGAGACAAAGTATCGGAAACCCTAACTAATTTTAATGATAACTGAAACTGAATTTGTACATGTACTTTTAGTGGTTGTTGTTAACACAAATTACATCAAACGAATGCTTGAAGTCTTGGCTACATGTGATAACAAATATATTCTTTCATATTGGTCATATTTTGAGGTTGTTTCAAAAAATAATGGGTAGAAAAAAGAATTAAATATTCCAACCGCCTCCATAAGTCGATTCCATTTTCCATTTGAACATAACTTATTCATTAAATTTTAATTACAAAAATTATTTTTTTTTAAAAAGAACGAATAGGACACTCTATACTAGAATGATAATAGTAGTAATTAAGGAGAACATTTTTACCCAATCTTTTCAACTACTTTTGAATTTATTTCATACGGTATAGCATTGTAAAATAACAAAATTCCTATGTCAATACAAATAATTGAGACCTACAGGACGGGTCAGGATTGGGGTTAAAAACATTAATAACTTTTCGTTTATAAAATATTTTTATTTTTATTATTTTTTCAGATTATATTTATAGTATAATATACAATATACTTATAATATACAAAATGGAAATTTGTTTACACTTAGTATGAAAAATAATTTCACCCCGTTTTCAGCTTCGCAATGATGGGCTCGTTTTAGAAAATCCATAACATCTTTCAAAATTTGTAGCGTACGAATTTCTGTTGGCCTTGCGTTGAAGGATTGTCTAGGGCTTGTTCACATATACTCGCTCCTTCTATTAACCCCAAAGAAAATAGTCGGTGCTGACAAATCTGTCGAGCTGGCCAAATAATTTTCGAATTTATGGAAGTTATTCGCTCTCCAAAATTTGACTTAAAAGTGCCATTGTGTCGCGGGCAGTGTGGGCAGTGGCTCCGCCCTGCTGAAACCATATCTCAGGTGTGTTTTCAAGAGCAAAACGTAAACCGATACCGCTCTCCATTTACGGTTACAGCACTTCCATCTTTATTCTCGAAGAAGTAAAGCCCAATGATATTTGCAGATGCGATCCCACACCATACAGCACACCTAATGGGGTGCAATTGGCGTTGATGAATGGCTCTTGGATTTTTAGAACCCTAGAAACTATAAGTCCGCTTATTAAAAAAGCCATTCAAATGAAAATGAGCTTCATCACTCATGCGTTTGCGTTAAAAAATTGATCGCTGATTTGAATAATAAAATTCTATTATTCTGGTTTTTTGTTCAGTTGTGAATCTCTCCATTATTGATTTTCCAAGTGATATTTATATAATTTGGAAAAAAAAACTTATAAACAAAAAAGTTATTATACTCGTATCTTTAAACCCCATGGTAACTTTTGGCCCACCCTGTACTACCAAAAGTGTCTACCAGACAACCGAAAGTTAGTTGGTGCACTGCAGTTTCAAGTAAATGAAACTAAAAATATCGGTGGATGTAACAAAATCTAATAAAACTAGTTTAAAAATTATGATTTTTGCTTGTCCCGAGTTCTCAATATTTGTTTTGGACCAATAACTCCCAAACGCTATTACCGATTTGATCAAGAGTAGTATCAAATGAAAGAAAATTTGCTTTTCTAAAACTTTTTTAAGATACTAAAATCAGTTCAATATAAGTAGTTTTAACGTAAGAGGAATTTCAAATTTAAAATATTGAATTTCTTGTGAAAATATAACGATTTTAAATTGAAACAATAATATAAAAATATATGAATAAATTGAGCATAAAGTTTGGACGGTAAAAGAATATTTGAACTCTGAACCTAAATGTCTGTAAACTAGTGTAATGAAATGATTATTGATCTTAACGCCAGTTGTAAAAAAAATATCTTAGCCAAGCTTTTGTTTTTGGCCCATGCGTCCGTCCCTAATCTCAGCCGTAACTTCAAAGTTACACTTTATTTGAATTCGTAGCGAAATTTGCTTCAAATTAAATATGTTCATCTTGACTTTTCTCTAGCAACTATGCCTTTTTTGAGGTATTTAGCGCGTCCCAACTAATTAGCAAATTTTAAAGGGTGGACCATTTAAAATTCGAATCGGCTGTAAAAAAAAGTACTTATAATTTGTCAACATTTTTGGTTTCTAAAAAGGTTGAACTTTGTCATTTTATAATGGAGCACCATCCGATGGGTTTTCGCTTCGCCCAATGAGCTGAAGATTGTTTGGCAGGAGATGAAGAATTTTACCGAAAAATCGTGTTTTCAGATGAAGCTATGTCAATAAGCAAAATTGCCGCATACAGGGTTCAGAGAGCCAACACGTGACTACTGAGAAGCCAATGCATCCAGATGAAGCCACTGTTTGGTGTCGATTTTGGGCTGGCGGCATCATTGGGGCATTTTTTCTTCGACAATGAGCAAGATTCCGCAGTTACCGTCAACAGTGAGCCTCACTGAGCCATGCTCAACGAGTTTTTGTTTCAAAGAATTCAAGAGAATGACATGGACGACATTTGGTTTTAACAAGATGGGGCCACATGTTACACAGCCAACCATCGATATTTTACGCACTGTTTTTAAAAATCAAATAATCAACCGAAATTGTTATGTCATTTAGTCGCCCCGGAGCTATGTGCCCTTTTGTTATTTTCTGTGGGGAGCCATTATAAAGAAAATGCGAATTTTTATCATCGAATATGGTTTTATTGTTTTTCCAAGTATTCTTCAGCATGATTTATACACTTTTGCATGCGCTTAAACCAATTGTCGAAGCACTTTTTCCACTGCGATTGAGACACCTCCAAAACATGGTTTTTGAACGCTTTAACAGCTGCTTCGGGCGATGAAAAACGCTGACCACACATTTTTTTCTTGATGTGCGGGAATAAAAGGAAGTCATTGGGTGCCAAGTTATGGCTGTACAGCTGATGACCGATCAATTCAGCGTTTTGGCGGGTCATAAAGGCGCTCGTTTGAGCTGATGTGTGAGAGCTCGCATTGTCATGGTGCACAATGATTCGTCTTCTCTTGTTCGTTTTCGAATTTCAGGCAAACAAATTGTGGTGTACCACTCAGAATTGACCGTCCTACGTTGCTCAAGCGGAACAGTCGCCACATGACCAGTTTTGCCGAAGAAACAACTTTCGTTAGATTAGGCTCGTCTTCGAAGACCAACACGGTCGATTGCTGTTTTGTTTCGGGCTCATACGCAGCATAGATCCATGATTCGTCACCTGTGACGATCTTATAAACGTCTTTTAAAGCACCGCGATCGTATTTTTTTCAAAATTTCTTTGCACCAATCGACACGAGCCTTTTTTTTAGAGCGATTGTCAAATTGTGCGGGATCCAACGAGAACAAGCCTTTTTTACGGCCAGGTGTTCATGCAGTATCGAATGTATGCTGGTGGAAGAAATACCCAAGGATGCCTCTATCTCACGATATGTCACATAACGATCTTGCACGGCAATCAATTCACGCACGGCATCAATGTTCTCTGGCACAACGGCCGTTTTTGGACGACCTTCGTCTTTCAGCGAGCGTGGGCCACGATTGAATTCATTAAACCAGTTTTTCACAGTGCTATAGGATGATGCTTCATCGCCATACAAAGATTAAAGTTCGTCGTGAAAGTCCACGTCGAAAGTTGTGAAAAATGATCTTACGAAAATATTCACGAGTCAATTCCATTATTTTGCGAAATTGATTTTTTTTTAAGTCACAGTAAACAACACAAATGATGGTCGTACGTCAAAACGTTCTGAGTACGTTTATGCTAAAAAATGTCAAACTTTCCAATGGAAATGTCAGATATATATAGCAACCCTCGTAAATGTTAGGCAAAGCATCCAGAGATAATTGAAACGTTGAAAAATGAAATCGAAGTTCTCGTTCAAGAGATTCGTCCCAAAACAATCGAAAATGTATTGAAAATGGGGTTGATCGGATGAGATACTGTCGAGGCATATGAATGATATTGTGTTCCATTATTTAATTACAAAGTTCAAACCAAAAATTTTAAAAAATTATAAGTAATATTTTTACAGACGATTCGCATTTAATATTTTAAATTTTAAAAGAGTATAAAAGCCTTGGCCGCACTTTTTTATTTTTCTTTTAAAATATAGCCCCTCGGACCACTGTGTCTGTGTAAATAAATGATAAGTACGAACAAACAACACTTATTCCCCAAATAATAATGATGCTATTGAATTGTTGACTGTTGTTATACTCTGCAGATAATGCCCCCACTCCGTGTTCCACCAACTGTTGTTGCTGCCGGAGCTGGAACTGGTAGTGTTTCGGTAGCAATTAATTCAAATGTTAAAAAGTTAACTTCCGTTTCGGTCTTGCTCATCGTCAGGCGGGTGGGGACGCACTCCGTCACGATGCCATTTCCACGGCTATTACGAAATTATTTATTTGTGAAAATAATTAAAGTTTTAGCAATTTGGCGCGTCATCGTCATCATTGGAAGACAACAACAGCAAAAAGCACATACAATCATTACAAAGATTTTAGAAGGAAGGCAGTGGAGATGATGTGCTGTGGGAGATGAAGATGATGAGTTGGATGGTGGTGATGGTTGCATGGAAGTAGGCGAGAGGAGACATTGGACAACTTCAACGATTTTTGTGTTTTGTGCCAAAGTGGCAAACTGTCAGACCGACAGACAGTAATATTGAATGACTAAAGCTAATTTTGATATTGTAACTGTCACTCAAGCAACGAGAGAGTCAAAGCAAACGACGTCACAAAAGGCAGTTTGGCATTCTTTCAATCCAGCTACCCTAGCTGCCAGCTAGCAAGATGTACTCGTACAGACTAAATCTACGACATGGAGATTTCTATTATAATGACTTCCTTCTGGTCCCCCTCCCGTTCGCACAACACCAGCCCGCAGCTTGTAGCAGACGAAGATGTTTAAAAATTTAATTATTTCTTGAAATAAGAATCATTATCAATTTGTGTGTTGCTTGTCGTTTGACTAGTTGACGCTTGTCGCCGGCTATGATGCCATTGTGGCCAATACTTTGTTCGGGTTTTTGACAATTATGAACAACAATGAAACTAGAATTGAAACTTTTGTCGTGGCATTTATGGCTTTTTGAAAACTACAATTAATTTTGTTCGAAACGATATTGAAGCTCTTTTAGTTTCTTATGGTATTTCTGAAAAATTGTTTTTAGAACCAAGGAAGGAAAGAAACGCAACTGTGGAATAGAGCAATTTTTGGTTTTACTAATGAGAATTCTTTTGGTTGGTTTCTGTTGGGAGTTATTTTGGAAAAGTGAAATTAACAAACCACCCCCGGACTACAGCAACATCTGCAGCAGAAGAAGAGGGAAATTTCTTTAAAGCCATCATTATCAGTGGTGGTGGTGGCGACCAACCACTTGGCAGTAAGAGCATGTGAGGCTAAATGTTTCATCTTCTTCCTCTTCTTCTTCTTTTTGACCACAAGTCCACATAATTGTTTTTCCATCTTTAACAGACAAGAAGCCAGAAAGCTGATATGCTCCAGTCACTTTTACTTTTAGCTTTTATGGAAATATTTTTGAAAATATCTTTCGTTCTGGGAATTGTGTCATCATGATTTATGCTTCACATACGGACATTCATTCTTCATTCAGTCCTTCAGTTATTCATGCATATTTCCCAAAAGACTCCAAATTCGTTTTCCATTTGAGTCAAGGGCTTAACAAGGATTTTCGTTTTTCTTTTCTGAGAAAATAATAAATTTTCTTTTGGGACAAATTACTGTGAAATTCTCTGTCCTCTGTCATCCTTTAATAGGGTCAGCGGTTACAAAAAATAGCGAAAAGTTTACCAGCAGCAGTTAACAAATCATGTCGTAAGGGAACAACAGGGCATAGCAACTGTCAAATAGAGAATTTTTGCATTACTAAATCACAATAATTAAAGTATGTTAAATTATAAGGTGGTTATTTTTCTAGGGGGCGTGGTGGCGAATACTCTAAATCTGAGAATTATTTTATTGCATAGTATCCGTAGGTTTTTCGACACCAAAAAGGTACCGATTCGGTAACAAGGATAACTTTGATAAGATTAATTTGAATATTTTGAAAAAGATCTTGATCTAATATTTCCAGATATTCCAGATATGGTCAGATTTGAGGCCTTGTTTCTTTTGAACTTTTTGCTAAAAGAGAAACTAATACGAGGGTTGCTTTTTATATTTCGGGTCCGGCAATAAAAGCACAATAATCTATCATTGGAAATGGTTTTATTGTTTTTTAAAATATTCTCCTTTAAGATCGATACACTTTTGCATGCGCACAAACCAATTTTCGAAGCACCTTTTCCACTCCGATTGCGACACCTCCAAAACATGATTTTTGAACGCTCCAACAGCTGCTTCGGGCGATGAAAAACAATGACCACTGATTTTTTTCTTGATGCTAGGGTATAAGAAGAAGTTATTGGGTGCCAAATCAGAAATGTACGGTGGATGGCACATCAATTCCACATCTTGAGTGGTGAAATAGCTCATCATTTCAGCTGATGTGTGAGAGCTCGCATTGTCGTGATGCAAAATGTTCCGTCTTTTCCTATTATCTTTCCTCATTTCACTGTTAGCAAACAGATGGTTGTGTATACCACTCAGAATTGACCTCCTACGTTCCACTAAAGGCACAGTGGCCGGTTATACCGAAAAAAACGCAATCATTTGCTTCGATGTACTTCTTTCACGAACAACATTTCTTGGATTTGGCTAGTCTTGAAAGACCACTACGGTCGATTGCCGTTTTGTTTCGGGTTCATATGCATAGACCTATGATTCGTCACCTGTGACAATGTTATACACTGTCTTTAAGCTACCGAAGTTATACTTTTTCAACATCTCTTTAAACCCATCCATACGAGCCTTTTTTTGAGCATTCGTCAAATTAGGTGGGATCTAACGAGAACATTTTTTTTCACGGCCAAATGAACATGGAATATCTTATTGATGCTTGTCATAATAATGCCCAAGGATGCCTCAATCTTACGGTATGTCGGTCTTGCTTAATCAGTTCACGCACAGAATCGATGTTTTCTGGCAAAGTGACCGAAGTTGGACGCCCTTCACGAAATTCATCCTGAAGGGAACGGCGTCTGTGACTGAACACTTGGTACCAGCGATTAACAATAATTTTTGATGGGGTGCTTCATCGTCAAAAGTCGAAACAAGTTGATTTAAACACTCTTGTCTCGATAACCCACGCCAAAAATCGTTAAAAATCATCGCACGAAAATGTTCATGGGATAATTCCATTTTTTGACTGAGATGAAATTTTCAATACACTGTAAACAAAACAATTCGCCCTCAAATGCCAAAATGTTCTAAGTGAACAATTTGCCAGCGTCTAAGCCTTAAATCGCAAGGGACCCTTAAATGTGAGCTATATAAAAACATCGAAATTGATATGGTCTAATCTGACAAGGGTCAGTTACTGGTTACACCAAGGTCGGCCCTATTTAAAACCAGCAGCGTCTCAACTCAGGAGGACTGTTTATAATGGCACTTCTCCATTCAGGGTTATTAGTTTGAACAGTAAAATTAAATGGGACGACCCCCACCTTATAGGCTTCTAGATCTGCAGGACTTCAAATCAGGAAGGCTCCTTGTATGAAGGCTATTTGAAAATCGATATGGACTTACGAGGGCATATCAATAATTCCGTGACTGTTCAAACTTCCTACGTAGTTATATGAAATTCAACACTGCTTCCATCAAGTAGCTTCTGTTAATAGACTACTGTCACATTTAGAGACAGTTCCGTCATTTAGTTTGTGTTCAACAGCTGTTCAAAACAAACAACCTCGTGGATTTTGTTAAAAATGGAAAAAATTAATTTTCGAGTGCTTTTAAACATTATTTTCTGCGAAAAACCCCGTCAAACAAACTAAGGAAAAGCTTGTTAAATACTATGCGGGCTCTGCACCATAGATTTCAATGGTAAAGAAGTGGTTTACTGACTTTTGTTGCGGTCGCACAGGTACAAATGACGCTGAACGTTCTAGACGGCTAATTGAGGTTAATGCACCCGAAAATGTCGAAAAAGTCCACGATATGGTGTTGGCCGATCGAAGACTAAAAGTTCGTGAGATTGTTGATGCCATACTTATTACGTATGGCAATGTGGTTTCGATTTTACATGATCAGTTGGGTTAAAGAAAGCTATCTGCTGGATATCTGCCGCATTTGCTCTCAATTGACTATAAATGTAATCGTGTGACAACTTTAAAGGATTGTTTGGAGTTGTTTAACCTCAATTCGAATAAGTTTTTGTGGCGTTTTGTAACTGTGGATAAAATATGGATCCATTACAACACTCCGGAGACCAAGCAGCTGTCTAAACAATGCGTTTCTCCGGATGAACCAGCTCCGAAGAAGGCCAAGGTGACTTTTTCGGCCAATAAGGCGATGACAACAGTTTTTTTGGGATTTACGCGGAATAATCCATATCGATTACCTTCAAAAGGGAAGAACAATAAACGACAAATATTATACCAACTACACGCAGAAAAAAAAGTATGGTTGTGGTGACAATATTCGAAGAGGATCATACTATTGTTGGGTATATGGTTGTGGCACAACAATATTATAATCCTTACAACAATAGTATGATTCACACACATCCATACTATGATCCCTACAACCATAGTATGATTTACACTCAACCATACTTGATCTCCACAACCATATTATGATCCTCGCAACCATATTTTCTTTCATATACAACCAAAGTATGATCCTCACAACCATAGTATGATTCACCCGCAACCATATTATGATCCTTACAACCATATTATGTTGCCACTCAACCATACTATGATCCCCAAATTTATTTTATAGGATTGGTTTATGTTATTACTCAACATTAGAGATTTTTATTAAGCATTTTTTTTTAAATTAGTTCATAGCTAGATTTGAGACAAAGTTTCTATTGTACATTTTATTACAAAAAAAACGAAACAAAAATATATTCAAAAGTGATGAACGTGAATTAACCATGATCAATGGCTACATAATTTAGTGCAGGCAGATTTAAAATTAACGAGAACCAGTCGGCAGTAGAGTATTCCTCCGGACAAAGTAAACACAATAGAAATCCCTCTCACTGTCTTCCGATTGTTGTTGTTTTTATAATGAACAACAGCCATGCACTGTATCGTGAATGTGTATGTTTTTTTTGGTATACCAAAAAAAAAACACGCATATATGTATAGTCTTTAAAACCTGTAATGCTTTGTTCATAGTCTCAACCATACAGTATGATTGCCATTATCACATTATTGTTAACGCAAATGTTTAACAACGATAATAGTATTGTTACATATATAACAATAATAGTATTGTTACATTTCAACAATATAAATAATAATTATAAAAAAATAATAATAAATATAATAAAAATCTGCGTGTAGTTGGTCCAATTTAACGAGGATTTAAAAAAAAAACGACCCCATTTGGCCAAGAAAAAAGTTATTTTTCATCAAGATAGTACACTGTTGCAGACATGGACAGTCTCAATTACAAAATTTTATGTACCTCATCCGTTATGTTCTCCGGATTTAGCCCCCAGTGACTATTTGCTATTTCCAAACCTTAAGAAATGGCTTGGTGGAAAGAGAATCAGCTCAAACAATAAAATTAATATGTTTGCCTATTTTATGGTCCTCAAAAAATCCTATTTTTTGGAAGGGATACTTAAAATTGGAGAAACGTGTATTGAGCAGAAAGGAGATTATGTTGAAAAATATTTTTTTTGTTTTATTTGAAAATTACTCAATTATTGATATGCGCTCGTTTTTATCATGACAGGACACCGCTTGATTAGAAGTCCTGCAGTGCGCCTTAAAGATGGCACCATCGACAACGTTAGAAAATCTGAGAATTCTTTTTACGTATCGTTTTCTGCTAAAGCTAGCCACCTTGCAGATATTAGCAAGGTAACAAATTAATTAAATTAATTCCATTTCATTTATTCAAATCAGTCATTAGTTACACAGCTCACTTTACTTACCAAAACACCAAGGACACCTTAAACATTTGGCGCTTTCGCCAAACGCTCCCAGACGAGTATAAAATAAAAATTCCAAATGATATGCGCAATGGTTGATACTTACTTCTTCCTGCAACGAGAGAGAAATGGAGAAAAACGAAAAATTAATTTATCTTTAAAAAAAAACGCAAACACACAGAAATGAAAATGTTTAAAATGAGATCAACAACAACAGCACAAAAAAATCGATTTAAATTAAAAAATTACATCGGCAATCAATAAAGAGGCCCATCCAACCTACAGCCATGGCAAAGTCATACGAAATACCGGCAACAATAGCGGGCGGTAGCAACAACATGATATGGCTGGGCGGCGGGAGCAGCAGCATCCGACAACAAATTGATTAAATTCCACAGACAACAACAACAACCGTATCAACGGAAGAAAGAAAACGGGCGATTGGCGAAAATCTTTTGAAAATAAAAAACTTAAATAATTTTCCATTGACGTTCAAAGAAAAACGTGCAAACATTTGTATGGCCAACATACAACTAAAGAGCAGCAGTGTCAGCGTTGGCAGCTACGGCGGTTAACTTTCAAAGTTTCCATGTTTCCAAGCAGCCCAAAAACACACACACACACACACAAGTGGAAAACTGATGCTGAAGTGTAAATGGAAGCGATGCCAGGATACGTGCAGACGAATTCGCACATGATATCGTTCGTATCGCCGTCGAGACGTTGAAGTTTCAAATTTAATCGTTGGAAAAATTTGAACAAATCAATTTTGCGACAATGAAAAATAAAGCATTGGAAAAACAAACAAACAAAAAACGACTACCAGAGGAGATTTTTCGCAGCCGAACAAATTCAAGATAATGTAATAGACATTATGGCACAGCTAGAGGAGGGTGGTTAAAAAAGGGAGGTAATGTGGCAACAATGAGTTTTTCAAAACTTAAAGAGAAGCAACAAACAAAGAAAGAGAGAATGAGTCAATTTTAAACACCATTCACCGATAAAGGCATTGTCTGTAGTTTTTTTAAAGCCACCTCAGGCTCTTGAACAGCATTTGTTTAAATCTCTTATTTCTTGGGTAAAATATAAACTTAAGACCAAAAAATCTTAAACTTAAGCTAGTGATGATTTTGATATACCCATCTATTCTGGAGACATTAAACATTTTCACAGGTTTGATATTTTCAAGATTGAGACTTACAACACCAAGGGTTAAGTGCACGATATTCTTTTGAATTTTCTTCAGACAGTTCATTATCATCCGACCGACTTTAAAATACCCTTTTTTATTTAAAATTTTATTTTTGTGTGTATTATCCTGGTTTTTTTACTTAGAATAATAAGGATTAAGCTGTGAAACAAGTTATATTTCTTCAAATTCTCCTGAAGAAGTTGGAATAAAGCCAACGAAACATTGGGTAAAATATGAAAATATAGGATGATCCATGTAGAGGTATTTTTTCAGAACAAAAAAAAAATATAAAAATTCAAATCAAGTGTGGAATCTTTATTGGTAATTTGAAAGGACATTGTATGGCATTTATTTTTTGAAAATAATATCCTTCAAATATTGGCAACTGTATTATGGAAATGAGCGTTCGGTGATAATCGGGAAGATCCGCGGTTTTCGACCAAAATTTTGTTCAGTGATGAGGCCCATTTTTGGCTCAACGGCAAAGTCAATAAACAAAATTGCCGCATTTGGGCTGAAGAGCAAAAGAGAAGAGGTTCAAGAGGTTTCATTATACCCAAAGAAAAACCACGGTTTGGTGCGGTTTATAAGCTGGTGGAATCATCGGTGCCTATTTTTTCAAAAATCACGATGGCCGGGGCTTAACCGTGAATGGTACTCGCTATCGCTCCATGATATCGATCTTTATGCTACCTGAAATTGAAGTCCGTAATCTTGACGACACTTAGTTTCAACAGGTCAGAGCCACTTGCCATACAGCTGCTCAAACAATGGATCTATTGAGAGGCCATTTCGAAAAGCAGCTAATTTCAAGGTTTTACACAGGTGAGTTGACCGGCTAGATCGAGTGATATCACACCTTTAGATATTATTATTATTACGTAAAATTCAAAGTCTATGCTGACATCCAAAGTTAGACATCCAAAGTTAGAGTCATCCAAACTTAGACCCTCAGAATGGTAACCCTGAGGCGTAGTTGCGGCCAACATTTGAAGAAAGTTATATTCAATAAATAAATGCCATAAAATGTCCTTTCAAATTACCAATAAAGATTCCACACTTGATTTGAATTTTTGTAATTTTGTTGTTCTGGAAAAATACCTCTAAATGGATCACCCTATAGTTCTATTTAGTAGGGACATAAATACTGTTACACACGTTTTATGCTGTAAAATAAAAAGTACTGAATGCTTTTAGACCAAATACTTTTTATTATATTTATTGATGTATATTGTATTCAAAAAGAATCTACTTATTCGAAATGTCTGCCTTTTGTCTTTACACACGCCTTAAGTCGCACTGGCCAATCGTCAATAGCTGCACGAACCTCGTCCTCGGAAAATTTTCCACAGCTCGAACCAAAGCATTCTTTAAAGATCCAATGTTGGGGTATCTTTTGTGACAAACCTTGTCCTCTAAAACCGTCCACAATTTGTAATCCAATGGGTTCAAATCTGGACTGCCTGAGGGCCATTCTTCAGAGGAAATGAACGCTGGCAAATTGTTTTGAAGCCAGGCCTGGGACGTTTTAGCATTATGGGCCGGCGCAGAATCCTGCTGAAAAGTCCATGGCTGGTTTTGGAATAGGGAATTGTTAAGAGGCTTCACAGCAGCTTCCAAAACGATTTCTCGGTAAACATTAGCCGGTGTTTGACTCCTTGATCGCAGAAAGTTGAATGGTAACCACACCTGAACGTCAAGTTTTTTTCAGCATTTCATTTGATATTTTTTAATTTCAGACTAACTGAATTTGAAACATGGAAAGATACACAAGCGAACAATGCGTTAAAGTTAGTTTAGTGGATGACCAATTTTCGAAGAAAATCACCTTCAGTGATGAGGCACATTTTCACCTTTGTGGATTCGTCAATAAGCAGAATTGCCGCATTTGGGCGAATGTTAAACCAAGAGTGATTGTCGAAAAAACAATGCACCCACAAAGAGTGACTGATTGGTGCGGTATATGGGCTGGCGGCATTATCGAGCCGTATTTTAGCCAAAATGAGGCTGGTCAGGCAGTTACTGTGAATGGTGTGAAATGTGAAATGATAGCGAACTTTTTATGACCCTAATTGGAAGATATGGATGTGAACGATTTGTGGTTTCAACAGGACGGTGCCACTTGCTGCACAGCCAACGAAACAATGGCTCTTTTGCACGACAAATTTAATGGCCGTGTTATCTCACGTCGTGGCGATGTTAATTGGCTTCCAAAATCATGTGATTCGAAACCGTTTGACTTCTTTCTTTGGGGTTATTTGAAAGAAAAGGTGTACGTCGATAAGCCAGCAACAATTCAAAAGCAAAAGAAGGAGATAATTTGGCACAATCACGGCATAGAACCTCAACTATGCCTCAGCGTCGTCGAAAATTTGGACCATCTGATGGAGGTCCAAAATTGCCGATATTTTGTTCCGTACATATTTGAACCATACCAATATTATCATAATAAAAAGAAATGACAATAATTTCCTTAATAATTTGTGTTTTATTCAAAATCAACTTTGGGCCTTAAAATTGAACTACCCTTTACATAGCCCAGTCAAATCAACATTCACATTAAAAAAAATCAATCGGTTATAAAAAAATAAATACCTTTTTCCCCTCCACCATCATACCAGACCTCGTATGCAGGACGGACAACCAGTCGGATAAAAGGTGAAAAGTGAACACAATCATTTAACAACAATTGAACACGTGTTTTCGATTTTTTCCCTCTTGTCTACTCTGGATATGCTTTAGTTCTGGCCGGGGACCAAAAACAACAACCCTCTTGCCAACCCAATTCACCCCCTCAATGCCCGAAAGAAAATAAAGTTGGCAGCCAGTAAATGTAAAATGTTATCAGGGATTTCAATTTCACACTCTCGAATTAAACGCTCGCACACACACACCCATACTTTAAACGCAATTTGTAATATTAACTCATGTTGTCGTTCAAGGCTCTGAATGTGCATTCAAGTGTCAAAGAAGCAAACCTTGAACCTGTCCATAGTCAGTCGTCGGCAGCATCAGCGGCAGCAACGCCAGGACCTTTCGCTTATCCTGTGCTACGCGCACACACACGCACAGATTTCATGCTTACAGGCGGGTGTAACTTTAAAATTTATTTCAACACATATTTTCAAGTCCACTTAAAGTTTGCTTAGCTCATGGATTTCCAACGGGGGTTAGGTGGGGGCTGTAGCTTCTTCTGACCATGTACGATGGTAGCAACAAATAATGTTATCTTTTCGGTAATGGAACATACCAAAGCGTATGTTTTTGGACCATAAAATAAATGTGTAATACAAAAATCGTTGCCTAAAAGGGTTGCCAGACGGCCAAGGCAAGATTTATGGCAAGAAACGGAAATACAAACTCATTTTGTATGTGAAGTAAGAATTGGCAGAAAACCAACACATCCGTATATTCTATAGACAATAAATCTACTAGGGGCTCAGCATCTATTCTATAGGTGATTTAAAGCATAGAAAAGAATATACTTTATAGAGAAAATATCTTTTATAGAAAACAGTCTATATAAATTCTATATACGAGTATTCTAGAAGATGATGATGAGTAAATATCGTATAAAATAATATTTTTTGGAGATTAACTGTCGTCCTTTAAAAAGAAAAATAAAGGTTTAATAAAAGTTTATGAATAAGGTTTGTTTAGGACGGCAACTAAAATCAACACATAGCAGCGAATTGTAATACATTTCTTCACCTATTTTTCACTTTAACTTCATTTTTATTATCACATCTGTAGCCAAGATTTCAAGCATTCATTTGAGGTATTTTGTGTCACATTAACCCTCAAGTAGGTGGAAATATTTAGGTTTCAAATTCCATTTTACTTCATGTAAATAATAAGCCTATCTCTTCTCTAGAAAATGAGCTTTGAGAGGCTCATCATCTGTTCTGTAGAGAATGAGCCCTTCTGAGGGGCTTAAAATCTATTCTATAGAAAGTGAGTCCCTGCAAGGGCTCATCATGTATTCTATACAAACAGAGTTCCTTGAGAGGCTCATCATCTATTCTATAGGAAATGAGCCCTAAGGGGCTCATAATCTTCTCCCCTAAAAAAATAGATCCCTAAGGGGCTCACTATCATTTATTTTATAGGGAATCAGCTATTCTATAGGAAATGAGCCCCTTAGGGGCTCATCAGCTATTCTATAGAAAATGAGCCCCCTAAGGGGCTCATAAGCTATTCTATAGAAAAAGAGCTACCTAAGGGGCTCATCAGCTATTCTATAGAAAATGAGCCCCCTAAGATGCTCATATTCTATAGAAAATGAGCCCCCTAAGTGCCGCTGAGGGGCTCATCAGCTATTCTATAGAAAATGAGCCTCTGAGGGGCTCATCAGCTATTCTATAGAAAATGAGCCCCTGAGGGGCTCATCAGCTATTCTATAGAAAATGAGCCCCTGAGGGGCTCATCAGCTATTCTATAGAAAATGAGCCCCTGAGGGGCTCATCAGCTATTCTATAGAAAATGAGCCCCTGAGGGGCTCGTCAGCTATTCTATAGAAAATGAGCCCCTGAGGGGCTCATCAGCTATTCTATAGAAAATGAGCCGCTGAGGGGCTCATCAGCTATTCTATAGAAAATGAGCCGCTGAGGGGCTCATCAGCTATTCTATAGAAAATGAGCCCCCTAAGGGGCTCATCAGCTATTCTATAGAAAATGAGCCCCCTAAGGGGCTCATAAGCTATTCTATAGAAAATGAGCCCCCTGAGGGGCTCATCAGCTATTCTATAGAAAATGAGCCCCCTAAGGGGCTCATAAGCTATTATATAGAAAATGAGCTACCTAAGGGGCTCATCAGCTATTCTATAGAAAATGAGCCCCCTAAGATGCTCATATTCTATAGAAAATGAGCCCCCTAAGTGCCGCTGAGGGGCTCATCAGCTATTCTATAGAAAATGAGCCCCTGAGGGGCTCATCAGCTATTCTATAGAAAATGAGCCCCTGAGGGGCTCATCAGCTATTCTATAGAAAATGAGCCCCTGAGGGGCTCATCAGCTATTCTATAGAAAATGAGCCGCTGAGGGGCTCATCAGCTATTCTATAGAAAATGAGCCGCTGAGGGGCTCATCAGCTATTCTATAGAAAATGAGCCGCTGAGGGGCTCATCAGCTATTCTAAAGAAAATGAGCCGCTGAGGGGCTCATCAGCTATTCTATAGAAAATGAGCCGCTGAGGGGCTCATCAGCTATTCTATAGAAAATGAGCCCCCTAAGGGGCTCATCAGCTATTCTATAGAAAATGAGCCCCTGAGGGGCTCATCAGCTATTCTATAGAAAATGAGCCCCTGAGGGGCTCATCAGCTATTCTATAGAAAATGAGCCCCTGAGGGGCTCATCAGCTATTCTATAGAAAATGAGCCCCTGAGGGGCTCATCAGCTAGTCTATAGAAAATGAGCCCTTGAGGGGCTCATCAGCTATTCTATAGAAAATGAGCCCTTGAGGGGCCCATCAGCTTTTCTATAGAAAATAAACCGCTGAGGGGCTCATCAGCTTTTCTATAGAAAAAGAGCCGTTGATGGGTTCATCAACTCTTGTCCCTGTGGGGCTCATCAGCTATTCTATAGGTGAGGGGGCTTATATCAATAGAATAGATGATATTAATAAGATGATGAGTTATTGAACTAATTTCCTATTCAATAGCCTTGGAATTTTTGCAATAATATATTAACTTTTTCACATCTACGAGTATTTGTCTTTTCTGTCCCTTTAGCTACGCTTGCCCGTACGTGGTTACCGCATCGGAACTTGTTTTGCCCATCAGAGTATTACATCTGTGACTTGTTACAAATCGCTGGTAATGTCTTTTACCCTATCTTTATATGGTTTTATCGCCATAATCAATGCAGTAACATTATCATAGGAGACAAGTTTGGAATGTCTACAACAACGGCAAGAGCACCGTCGTCCACATGTGGGGAAAGTGTTGAAACTAGAGTGACAATTTCCAGCTACAAATGTAAACGTCATCAGTGTGACTCCTCTAAAGAAGTTGTCACGATGTTCTGCTCCGGCTCGATGCAGATGATGGTAATGGTGATGAAGCTCATAATGATGATGCATTATAATAAGTGAATAAATTCACGTTAGTCCGATACTTGCCGTAGACCTAGAATGTGGCTGTTGCATATTTCCTCGGCATCACAGCAGTGGCATTTTGCCGTCGAACATCTCGAGTATTTTGAAATTGTTTAGCGACAGCAAACAAACACCTTTAAATTGTTGCTGCTGGGTGGCTGTTCGTTTGTCCGTCTGTCATTCTGCCTGATTACCTTTGGCTGATGGCAGCATCGTTTGAATTTGATCTGGTGTGATCGTAAATGGCATATACATGCATATTCTGCAGCATCGAAATGTATTTGTTTTAAATCGATATTGCTTTAATTAAGAAGCCTTATTTGTTGTTGTTGCCAGTTGTTTTTATACCTTATTTGCCACTTCGACTACGCCAAACCGCAAATATGAGACAACAAACAAGAGTTTGTTTTTTTATTACCAGCCCAGAAAGGCCCACAAACGAGCAACAAAAACCTTAATCACGTTCAGCGTTCAGATTCAATTTTTTTTTTTTGCATTTTCACACCTTAATTGAATATGAGAGTCTTCAAGTTGATCGCTGAATAGCAGCAACAAACCCCAACTGCACCAAGAAACAAACATGTTTATTAAGAGTCGATCAGTGAATGCGAACGTCGGAATACTTATTGCCGAGATGGGTATTGAGTGTACCCGTATTGGATGTGGTACTCGATTGTTTTTATGGTTTATAGGCTTGTTTTTTTTTTTCTCAAAACAAAAATAATTATAAGGTAATGAGGGGATCGACGGTAATCGATATGCTTTGGAACGATCGATGCGTATTGAATCGATGCCAGTCAGGCGTGGAAATTAAGAAATAAATTGCATGTGAATGCAATAAAGTGATTCTTAATTGAAGTCTCAGAGTACACAGAGAAAAAATGCAATCTGTTTAGATTTTGTGTTGGAAACAATCAAAATAACATAGAGAAAAATATCAATGTTTGCATTTTAATGAAATATGTTTAGAAGACATTGGCATTGATTCCAGAACTACACATATCAGCGAAAAAAAACTTACTCAGCAGTGTTTTTCTTTAGTTGAAAACAGTTTTGTCGCATGCTTCAAAATATGCTTATTAATTAAGAGAGACTACTTTGAGGCTTCTAAATCTGGTAAAAATCAGTTTGAAATCAAGTAGAATCTACTTCCCTATATGTATGTCTTAAATGCGGCACCTATCTTTCGTACAGCTATTTCCACCATTTAAAATGTCTACTCTATCTGACAGCTAGCGCGTTAGTGCGTAATGTGGCATGGTTATCTTCACTATTTTTGTTGCTATTGGTCGACCACTGCTGCACAGTGTTTGGCATTTTTTTTGGAAAGAAGTTGGCATAGTTCGTCGTATAACTAAAGGTAATAATATGTGTCGTCTAGCACGGCTTAAAAGTTGGCCACCTAGTCAAAGCAGTGTTTTCCTGATTACCCAAGTAACTACCTACAGAAATGTTTTACAATGAAGACAATCACAAATTGATTTTCAGTCTAAAAAAGTACTTAGTAGGGACATAAATACTGTTACAACATTGAGCACACCCATTTCAATAGTAGAACTGAACATACTCCGTCAATGTCATATGGGTTTTGAAAGCTAACCTCAATAGCGTTAGTCTCTTAAGGGATTTTAAAATTGTTTTAACTTTCATCATGGAGTGGCCAGACAATGAGAACCGTATCGCTGTAATAGCGCTTTTCAAGTGTGAAATGAAAAAAAAGACATTTTCAAAACGCTCCGGCCACTAGGGATTAGTCGCATGTTCATCTACCGATGCATTAAACTGTTTGAGGAGACTGGAGATGTAAAAGACCGCCACCGGTCGGGCCGCCCACGCTCTGTTCGAGCACCGCATGTCATCAAAGCTGTTAAATCAAAAATTCACAGAAAACCTCTCCGAAAACAGAAAATCATGGCCCGTGAGATGAATATCACACAAAAGTCCACGAGTCGAATCATAAATATACTTGGGACTTGGAGCTTAATAGGATTAAAAAATGCAAACGTCTTTTGGTGAAGCACGCTGATAACTTGCACAGAAAAATTTTGTTCGCCGATAAAAAAATGTTTTCCGTTCAGGAAAAAATTAACAAGCAAAATGATAGAGTGTATGCGCGGTCATCTAAGGAAGCATCTGAACTGATCCCAAGGGTGGAAAAGGGTCATCACCCAGCTGCAGTCATGATTTGGTGCACGCAGAAAAAAAGTATGGTTGGGGTAACAATATTCGAAGAGCATCATACTATTGTTGGTTATATGGTTGTGGCACAACAATATTGTGATCATCGCAACAATATTATGGTTCACACACAACCATACTATGATCCCTACAACCATATTATTATTCACATTCAACCATACTATGATTCCCACAACCATATTATGGTCTACATTACCATATTATGTTTAACGTACAACCATAGTATGATCCTCACAACCATAGTATGACTTACACACAATCATACTATGATCTCCACCATTTTTTGTAAAGATTGGGTAAAGTTGTTATTTAAAAATAGAGAATTTTATTAAGTAAGCATCTGAACTGATCCCAAGGGTGGACTCTTACGATGGGGTCACTGACCTGCATTTTTGCGAACAAGGAGTCAAAGCATCGGCCAAAGTTTACCAAGAAACCGTTTTAGAAGCTGTTGTGAAGCCTCTTAACAATTCCCTGTTCCAAAACCAGCCATGGACTTTCCAGCAGGATTCTGCGCCGGCCCATAAGGCTAAAACGTCCTAGGCCTGGCTTCGAAAAAATTTGCCAGCGTTCATTTCCTCTGAAGAATGGCCCTCAGGCAGTCCAGATTTCAACCCATTGGATTACAAACTGTGGACGGTTTTAGAGGACAAGGATCTCTTAAGACTGCATTGGTTCGAGCTGTGGCCAATTAACCAATGGACGAGGTTCGTGCAGCTATTGACGATTGACCAGTGCGACTTAAGGCGTGTGTAAAGGTAAAAGGGGGACATTTCGAATAAGTAGATTATTTTTGGATACAATATACAGAAATAAATATACTAAAAAATAGTTGGTCCAAAAACATTCAGTGCTTTTTATTTTACAGCATAAAACGTGTGTAACAGTATGTATGTCCCTACTAAGTACATAAAACCATAGTATACATTTCTCAATAATAGTATTTTTCACACGCATAATAAAATCATATAAAATCTACAATCATAAGGTATGATTGCCGTAGTCATAATTTTTTAATATAAAACACACAGAATAATACTTTGTTCGCACCAACCATATATATATTAATGCCACAACCATATTTAAATTTGGCAATAATACTATAAACATTTCAATAAGATAAATATTGCCCCAATCATACTATTGGCAAATAAATCTCTTACTCGTAAAGTTGCCGGCATTTACGAGTTGGAAACCCGCCGCTGAAAAATTGTGTTGAACCTTGGAATTCCTGGAAAGTCGTTCATCCCTGCCGAACATCCTCACGGCAAGAATAAGACCACGAAAGTCTGAAGCACACACAATAAAAGCAACAGTGACATGCAATCCACATTCGGACTACTGTCACCATCGCTCTCCTTTGAACACTGTAAAGAGCTCCAACGGTGATTTTGGAGCACCTGCCCATATATGGAAGTTGTATTCCATTCTTGGCCTGATGTAGGTTGTATACATAGCGAAAAGATAAAAATATGGTAGTTAATGACGACAATGATGGGCCAAAGATTCGCTTGTGAAACAACAAGCAGCACTAGTCTTCGAATAGCTCCCATACAATGGTCCACTCCGATTTGAGGTCCTGCTTTGCTGGATCCCACAAAGTAATCCCGATCGCCCTCTAATTTTGCATAGACTGTTATAATCGACCAATAATACAGTGATACAAAATCGAACTTTCCGAATGCGAATGGAATGAGATCAATTGCAAATGAATGTTGACATTATCCATAACAAAACCTTCAAGGGTTTTCTTTAGCTCAGTGCGAGATTTTTTTTACACGCATTTGAAGTTGGTGATTTTGGAACGCTGTCTAACAAGGAAAGATAATTGATAATTTAATAAAATAATGCTTACTTATTTAATTTCATTATCCTGGAAAGTTGTGGTATCTTATTAGTTTTGGGGTCGAGGAATTCATTTTTGATGTTTATTTTTACCTAAAACTCAAATGGTCCTATTTCTTAAAGTTGTATACGTATAAAAACTAGTTTGCTGAGTTCAGAATCACAATCATACGGTATGATTGCCGCAATCATATTACTGTTAACACAAAACCCAAAGAACAATACGTTTTTCACACGAACCATATTAATATAGTTGATACAACCATATAAATATAGTTGCTACAACCATATTTATATGGTTGCTACAACCATATCTTAATTTCTAAATGTGGCAATAATACTATTGATACATTTTAACAATAATAATATTGCCACAATCATACTATTGTTAAAATGATATTTAAAAAACAATACTATGGTTCATCGATTGCAGAGAGCTTATTATTGTTGTAGTGACCATATAGTGACCATTGCTTTTCTCTGCGTGTTTCTGGCCTTGCACAACACCGGCCTTTTGGCATCACTGAACTTTTGATCACGTGTAATTTTCACACTTTGAACAGTTTTCCAGCGGTGATATAATTGAACTTGCAACACAATACCAAGACTTTGTAACAATTTTCGCCATTCAACCGTGGAAAAAACGAACATCGAATTTCCATAATAAAGATGTAGCGCAAAAATCACAATTGCGCTAAACCGAAAATAAGGACACACTTGAGTGGTTGGCAATGTGTTGGGGCAAATAATCGACTAATTATATTTGAATTGAAAAATTGCAAAAAATATCCGGGTCAAGTGAAGCGTTCTCAATCGTGTGAGTGGCTGTGTGGTACATGGAGCAAAGTAATTAAGGAGTTTAAATATTTACGTCTTTCTATAGGTTTTAAAAGATCATCTTGCCAAAAATTATGAA
Source organism: Hydrotaea diabolus (assembly GCA_963513945.1). NCBI lineage: Eukaryota > Metazoa > Arthropoda > Insecta > Diptera > Muscidae > Hydrotaea > Hydrotaea diabolus. The sequence goes on along the minus strand of OY740720.1, from coordinate 35,447,498 downwards.
TAATATTGATCTGAAGCTTAAACTAAGTATGATGTATAATTCCAAATCCCCTCAATATTTTGAAGAATTTTCTCTATGTGTATGCCTCATTAGATAAGTGGCTTACATGTCAGCCGTCTCAATTACCAACAGACTCTGAACTAGAAACAATCGAAGAAGTAGAAGAATGAAAAGAGACGAAAAAAAACGAAGGTGTGAATAGGCTGAAACCAGATCACACTTGACAAATTATTGCGTTATTATTTCCATATCATTCGGTGGTTATCAGAGTCCGTCCGTCCGCCAGGCTGTCGGTGCGACCGCCCGTCCGTCTGTCTGCCTGTGTGTGGCATCGTTTTGATGTTATTGAGTGGGACTGTCTGTAAGTCACTTCGCCAGTAGTGCGTCCCAGCAATCTCGCACAATTCTCACACTTTTTTATAGGAAAAAAAAAACAGCCAACTGGTATTGGTATGACTTTTCGTCCGCCCATGGGTTTGTCCGTCTGCCCGTCTGTCCGTTTGAATACCACGTACGAGTATTACACTGCTGATAGACCTTTCTGGGAGGATATCGATAACAGCAGCATCAACAACACATATCACGAAATTAATAAAAATGTTTGTGTCGTCAACGGAAAAAATGCGGTTTTCAATCTTCAATCTGTCATTTGAGATTCAATATCACTTATTTTTTCTCTTGTACTTGCTTACGGTTGTTTTTTCGTAGTCTGAATATTTTAAATTTATTTTTTTTTTGTGAGAACAACACAAAAATATGTTATGAATTCTATCATGAAATTAATTGGATTAAGATATTGGGGGAATATTTGAGATTGCAAAAAAGTTTGTAATATGTGATGTAAAACTGGGTTGATTTTAGCTAATGGAACGATCTGAGTTAATTTCACTGGGTTTGTAATTCGAGGGAATTAATAAAATATAAAGTGGAAATTTTGAATATGATAACTAAGAAAATAGTATGTCAGTTGTAATAATGAAATGTAGTAAACTTAAGAGCTTATCCTAAATGCCTGTAGTACGTGGGTTGCTATTTATATTTCGGGTGCTGACAATACTAGTGTTCCCAGACGCAAACTGGAACTTCCATTGTGAACTTTGACATTTTTTTTAGCACAACTTCACTCAGAACGTTTTGTCATTTGAGGGCGAAATGTTTTGTTTAAAGTGTGTAGAAAAATGCATCTCAGTCAAAAAATGGAACTATCCCGTGAACATTTTCGTGCGATGATTTTTTACAATTTTCAGCGTGGTTTATCAAGACAAGAGTGTGTAAATCAACTTTTTTCGACTTTTGGCGATGAAGCACCATCAAAAACCACTGTTAATCGCTGGTACCATGAGTTCAGTCTCGGACGCCGTTCGCTAAAGGATGAATTTCGTGAAGGACGTCCAACTTCGGTTACTTTGCCAGAAACCATCGATGCTGTGCGTGAAATTAGTAAGCAAGACCGACATGTGACATACCGGGAGATTGAGCCATTCTTGGGCATTAGTACGAGGGTTGCTATAAATATTTCTAGGCAACACTAAGTGTTGCCTGGCGCCATCTGGCATTGCCATTGGAAAGTTTGACATTTTTTAGCATAAACGTACTCAGAACGTTTTGACGTACGACCATCATTTGTGTTGTTTACAGTGACATGAAAAAATCAATTTTGCAAAAAACTGGAATTAACTCGTGAACATTTTCGTGCGATCTTTTTTCACAACTTTCACGACAAGAGTGCATCGATAAACTTTAATCTTTGTATGGCGATGATGAAGCACCATCCTATAGCACTGTGAACTGGTTTAATGAATTCAATCGTGGCCGACGCTCGCTCAAAGACGAAGGTCGTCCAAAAACGGCCGATGTGCCAGAGAACATTGTTGCCGATCGTCATGATCGTCATGTGACCGTGAGATAGAGACATTCTTGGGCATTTCTTCCACGAGCATGTATTCGATATTGCATGAACACCTGGAAGTAAAAAAAGTTTGTTCTCGTTAGATCCCGCACAATTTGACAATCGTTCAAAAAAAGGCTCGTGTCGTTTGGTGCAAAGAAATTTTAAAAAAGTACGATCGTGCTTCAAAAGACGTTTAAAAGATCGTCCCAGGTGACGAATTATGGTTCTATGTGTATGGTCCCGAAACAAAACAGCAATCGACCGTGTGGGTCTTTGAAGAAGAAAGTTGTTCATGGAAGAAGCACTTCGAAGCAAATGTCGCCTGTTTCTTGGGCAAAACTGGTCATGTGGCGACAGCTCCGCTTGAGAAACGTAGGACGGTCAATTCTGAGTGGTACGCCGCAATTTGTTTGCCTGAAGTCTTCGGAGAAATTCGAAAAACGAACAAGAGAAGACGAATCATTGTGCACCACGACAATGCGAGCTCTCACACATCGGCTCAAACCAGCTCCTTTTTGACCGGCCAAAACGTCGAATTGATGGATCATCCGCCGTACAGCCCTGACTTGGCATCCAATGAAGATGCTGTTGAGGCGTTCAAAAGCCACGTTTTGGAGGTGTCTCAATCGGAGTGGAAAAAGTGCCTCGGCAATTGGTTTGAGCGCATGCAAAAGTGTATAAATCATGCTTTTTGATTATAAATATTCGAATTTTCATTATTAGGCCAGAAATATATATAGCAAACCTCGTATGACAAGCATCAACAAGATATTGCATGTTCATTTGGCAGTGAAAAAAATTTGTTCTCGTTGGATCCAACATAATTTGACGAATGCTCAAAAAAAGGCTCGTATAGATTGGTGCAAAGAAATGTTGAAAAAGTATAACTCCGGTAGCTTAAAGGCAGTGTATAACATTGTCACAGGTGACGAATCATGGATCTATGTATATGAACCCGAAACAAAACAGCAATCGACCGTATGGGTCTTTCAAGACGAGCCAAATCCAATAAATGTTGGTCGTGGAAGAAGTACATCGAAGCAAATGATTGCGTTTTTTGGTATAATTTAATTTAATAATGAAGTTGAACGTAGGACGGTCAATTCTGAGTGGTATACAACCATCTGTTAGCCAACAGTGTTCGAAGAAATGGAGAAAGTTAATAAGAGAAGACGAATCATTTTGCATCACGACAATGTGAGCTCTCACACATCAGCTGAAACGATGAGCTATTTGACCACTCAAGATGTCGAATTGATGGGCCTTCCACAGTACAGCCTAGATTCGACACCCAATGACTTCTTCTTAATCCCTATCATCGAGTGCTTCGAAAATTGGTTTGTGCGCATGCAAAAGTGTAGCGATCTAAAAGCAGTATATTTTGAAACACAATAAAACCATTTCTAATGATAAATTATTGTGTTTTTATTGCCGGACCCGAAATATAAAAAGCAAGGCTCGTAGTATTTGGAAGCGAATGATTACTATGCGATCACCCTTCCTATGTATATTTTGAAATGTCATATTTTTTACTACTTTTGTTTGCTATGACTTGAACAGTTTTTATTCTGGTTCGAGACCATTGTTGTTTCTTTTTCTGAAATCAGTTAAGGGAGGCATGAGTTAGAGGTGATGAGTTAGAGTAGACAAGAAGAAGAAATTTTAGAAAAATAAAAATGTTGTCTGCAACAAGGCAAGAATTTCTTAAACAACAGTGACCAGTGTTCTCTTGTTGATACTTAGAAGAAAAATAACCTTATACAAGGTTAACTTAACCATAAATAAACACGATTTGGAGTCTACGTTATACAAGGATAATTTGAACATTTTGTTGTTAACTGGTATTTAACAATAATAATAGTTAATTTAACTATTCTATGGTTGAATTTTGTAAAAATTTTAATTTTAGAAAAATAAAAATGTTGTCTGCAACAAAGCAAGAATTTCTTAAACAACAGTGACCAGTGTTCTCTGTTGATAGTTTGTTGTTAACTGGTATTTAACAATAATAATAGTTAATTTAACTATTCTATGGTTGTTAATTTTAAAATAATAATTCTGGTTTTAACAGTGCATTGTTGAGTTTTTTAACCATTAAAATTGTTATTATTAAAATAATTATTGTTGTTTTAACAATGCATTGTTTTTAACCATGAAAATTGTTAATATAAAAATTTCATAGTTAATTTATTAAAACAATAGATGTTCAATTTAACAAATAAATTGTTAATAGTCATATTATTAACTATGAAAATTGTTATAGAAATCATTTTTATTGTTAAGTTAACTTATTAGTTACCTCTTTGAACCAGAAATATAGTAACTAAAGTTTTTAATATTAAGTTAACCTACTAATTATGTTTTTGTTTTGTTTAGATTTATTCGTTATTTTTTCATTATTATGACTTGAAGAGTTTTTATTCTTTTGTTTACATTTATTCGTTCTGTTTTTTTCGTTATTATGACTTGAACAGTTTTTATTTTGGTTCGAGACCTTTATGTTGTTACTTTTTCAGAATCAACTAAAAAACTGTTCAAATATATTGGCTATGGTTGCCAAGCAGACTGTACAGCTGTTTCTAAGCCCACTTAGGGTTTTCTTCAGCAGTCTTTGGCAACGATTACTTCGGCTACAAATCAAATGACTTATACGGCAGTCTCGTTTGAATTACTGAGAATTATCCTTTGCGTATAATCTTCGAACAATCTTCATAGCGCAATTCTGTTTCGCAGTTTTCGCCGTCTGCGAAGGAGAGAACTGATAAGTTTTAATGATTGTGTGGAACCATGAAGTTAAAAGGGTTCCGAAGCTCTTGGGCAGCGGTTGCCCACTCTTAAAATGGCTTTACTCTAAGGCCATGATGGGCCTCATTATAATGGCCTTTGTTAAAAAAAACTGATTTCTTTAAAAATCAGCCCATTTTAATCACCCCCTCCCTTGTCACACATAATACGTGGTATAATTTTCTCACAAATTATGGCGCTGACTTGTTCTCTCCGCCCCCTTTTTGAAACTGGTAAAAAATCATTTAAAATTGTCAACTAATTCAATATTAAGTGTGAATGGGTGTTTTCAGCAAGTCAGCCAGTCACTCTCGGGCAGCGAGTCACAAGCCTCGAACGTCGTACATCTGTGCGTCCGTCTGTCCATGTAGAGCGTTTCATTAAGAAATCGTGTCCGTCGTGTCTAGGGGGGGTTTTTGTCTGTGTTTTTTGTGAAATATGTACAAATTTCCATCAACATGTTGTCAATCATTTGCGAGCTATTTCCAATCATAATTTCTGCGATCAATTGATCTTTGTGTCAATCATAATTATGCTTATTTTGTTTGTCGTTTCGGTGGGTTTTGTTGTCATAACATTTTGCGGTGATTGCCGAGTCTAGTCGCGACAAGACGCAGTTCAACGCTGCGGCTCAGATCAGCTCAGCAATCAAGTCGTCCCGTAATTACCCGCCATAAAACAAAGCGTTTGTTTGTAGTCTTTCAAAATGATATTTTTCGAGATCACAAACAAATAATAATTGCACGTGTTGTTTCGCCGAGAGTGGGTGCTTTGTGTAATCAGTATTTAATAGTCGTTTTGGGGCTGTCAAAGAGCCCAGCAAACATGCGTAGTACTCTTGGTAAAGACAAGAATAGAGAGTGGAGACTACGCATCCATTTCAGCCAGACGAGGAACGAGGGGCCCTCGTTCCACCAACCATTCATAACGTCAAACAAAACTGGTTCAAAAAGCAAACAGCCATCCATCTATCCATCTAAACAGCGCTTTATAAACGCAGATAGCTTACCAGACCGGTGAGTGTGTGCAGGGTAACCATCTAGCACACCCCGAAAGCTGTCAAAGTCAACAGCCACAGCCAACGGAATATCAGCTACATTTGCCATAAACGTCTGAAAAACCATTCCCCAGCACGGCTAGTGATCGTAGCATAGAGCGCAGGCGCGTACGCGTATGCAGTACCTTACTTCGCTTAACTTTCTTGAGCTTTTGCCATGGCTCAAACGGGCTCACTCGTATCTTCTACGCCGGCGTAGCTGTGTGTAAGTCAATATTTATTGATCGTGATTTTGTGTTTATGCGGCTTTAATTAAGCAGTAAACAAACAGCTGGAGCTGGTTGCAGCAAGGCGGCGGAAGAAGTCTCGCTGAATTCGGTTTGATGGCAAGCAGAACATTTGCATATCGGCGCAAACGACTAAGCAACAACGGCAACAATAACAACATGCCAACCAAATTAAGTTAATAGATTTCTTCTCAATTATACGTATTCCTCTATGGCGAACGGCATTCGTCTTCGTGGATTGCGTTGAGGCGGAGGCTTTGGCGCTCTATAATCAAACGCCTCATATCAATTACGAAATTATGATTGAAATCATTAAATAAACATAACAATAAACCTAGACCAGGAACGAAATTGAAAAATCAGCCCGTACGTAAACAATAAAGCAGAAATTGTGTAAGCGTTAAGAATTTTACTTGAAAATACAGGGTGGGCGATTAAACATTTAAAATTTCAATCGGCTGTAGAAAAGGTACTGATAAGTTTTTCAAATTTCTGATTTTATTGGAAAGTTTGAACTTTGTCATTTAATACTCGTAATATGGACACAATATCATTCATATGACTATCACAACTGGCTCGCTAGTACCTCATCCGATCAACCCTATTTACCAGCTTATTTTCAATTGTTTCGGATCGAATCTCTTCAATAGAAAATTTTGGCAAATTTCTGGTTTTATTCGAAAGGTTGCAATTTGTCAATTAATAATGGAACACAATATCATGCATATGGCTCGGCTGTATCTCATCCGATCAACCCAATTTTTCAGCACATTTTCGATTGCTTCGGGTCGAATCTCTTCAATTGCAACTTCGATTTCATGTTTCAACGCTTTAAATGTCTCTGAATGATTTGCGTAACATTTACCCTTAATGGCTACCCACAGAAAATAATCCAAAGGGCTCAAATCACAGGCCCGAGGCGGCCGATTGACATCAGATTTTTGGCTGGCTATTCGATTTGTAACAGTGAGTAAAATATCGATGGTTGCCATGGCTTTGTGACCCCGCCTGGTTGGAAACAAAAACTCGTTGAGCGCGGCAACGCTCACCGGTGACGGTAACGGCGGCTCCTTACTCATTTTCGAAGAAAAATAGCCCAATCAAGCCCAAAGTCCACATCAAACAGTGACTAGTTGTGGCTGCATTGGCTTTTAATAGTTACTTGTGGGTTCTCTGAACCCCATATGCAGCATTAGTATTTATACCCACTCATCTTACCATTGTCTGAAGCGTACGGATTATAAAAAAAGCATTATCTGTGGCGGGCAGTCTTTGTGGAAGGTACTAGATAGGGACGTGGCTGCCATTGTTGTCTCAAATGCAAATGAAATAAAAATTGTTTAGAATACGAAATTCAAGCTAAATTAATTTATTAGCGAAATAGCTATGTGCGAGGGCTGCTATCTATATTTATGGCCTAATAATAAAAATTTGAATATTTATCATCAAAAATGTTTTTTTTTGTTTTTCAAAGTATTCTCCAGCATGATTTATTCACTTTTGCCAATTGTCGAAGCCCTTTTTCCACTCCTATTGAGACACCTCCAAAACATGGTTTTTGAACGCTTCAACAGCATCTTCTGGCGACTAAAATCGTTGACCACGCATTTTATTCTTGATGTGCGGGAATAAAAAGAAGTCATAGGGTACCAAGTTAGGGCTGTACGGCGGATGACCCATCAATTCGACGATTTGGACGATCAAAAAGGCGCTGGTTTGAGCCGATGTGTGACAGCTCGCTTTGCCATGGTCTTCTCTTGTTCGTTTTTCAAATTTCTCCTAAGACTTCAGGCAAGCAAATTGTGGTGTACCACTCAGAATTGACCGTCCTACGTTGCTCAGGCGGAACAGTCGCCAGATGACCAGTTTTGCAGAAGAAACAGGCGACCATTTGCTTCGAAGTGCTTCTTCCACGTCGTTTTCGAAGACCCACACGGTCGATTGCTGTTTTGTTTCTGGCTCATACGTATAGATCCATGATTCGTCACATGTGACGACCTTATAAACGTCTTTTGAAGCACCGGGATCGTATTTTTCAAAATTTCTTTGCACCAATCGACACGAGCCTTTTTTTGAGCGATTGTCAAATTGTGCGGGGTCCAACGAGAACAAACGTTTTTTACGGCCAGGTGTTCATGCAATATCGAATGTATGCTGGTGGAAGAAATGCCCAAGGGTGCCTCTATCTCACGGTTTGTCATATGACGATCTTGCATTATCAGTTCACGCACGGCATCAATGTTCTCTGGCACAACGGCAGTTTTTTGGACGACCTTCGTCTTTGAGCGAGCGTCGACCACGATTGAATTCATTAAACCAGTTTTTACCAATGCTATAGGATGGTGCTTCATCGCCGTACAAAGATTTAAGTTCATCGATGCACTCTTGTCGTGATAATCCACGTCGAAAGTGGTGAAAAATAAACGCACGAAAATGTTCACTAGTTAATTCCATTTTCTTGTCAAATTGATTTTTTCAAGTCACTGTAAACACGCAAATGATGGTCGTACGTCAAAACGTTCTAAGTACGTTTATGCTAAAAAAAAATGTCTAACTTTCCAATGGAAATGTCAGCTGGCGTGAGAAAACACTAACTGCAAAAAATTTGAACCTTAGCTACGCCCCTTTTGAACCTCCCACACGATTGCCACTATCCGAGCGTAGATTGAAACCTACGAGGGTTGGTAAATACATTTACCAACCCTCGTACGTATATATATATATATATATATATATATATATATATATATATATATATATATATATATCGTGTGGGAGGTTCAAAAGGGGCGTAGCTAAGGTTCAAAGTTTTTGCAGTTAGTCTTATTTATAATAGATTTTATAATTACTAATTTTCAAAAGAGTCGTATAAATAGTATTTAAAATTTGTATGCGAATACCAATAGTGGAAGAAATGGTGAGTTAACACTGGAGGTAACAGAGTGGGCCGTGTCATCGACACAAGCATTATAAAAGTAGTACATAACTAATGCGAATTGCATGCACAAAGTGACGAGTAATGGGGGTTAATAGCATCACTGGATTCGAGTCATTTGTGCGGGACATACCGGAAGGGGCGTGGGTAGAAATTCCAAAATGTTGTCACCATATTTACCATAAACGATCCATACTCGGATCGTATAAGTCATATTTAAGCTATAATGCGAAATCCATAGTCGAAATGGTGCATTTGCATGGCAGGGGCGTGTCAATCACTTTTTTACATACAAAAGTACAAAGCAGTTAAATAAACAATACGGTATTTATAATTAAAACGAATTGTTAACTAATGCATGAAGTTAACAAGTAATGCGGGTTCTTATTTGTGCTGGAACCGTGTTATTTATGTGGAAGAATGGTACAGGGGCGTAGCTAGGAATCTAATTTGTTCTTTTCAAGTTTAATGTTACACTAAATTCTTGGTATTGATTTTTGGTTAGATCGTGTAAAAAGTATTAATGATTTTACAAGAATGCCAAAAGTGGGCGTATTGGAACATTTGAGTGAGAGCTACGAGAGGGGGTGTTCCCCCTTTTTAATTCCATAGACAGGTTTGAAAAAACAATATAATAGTCTGAATAGTATGAGTATTAATGATTTTACAAGAATACCAAAAGTGGGCGTATTGGAACATTTGAGTGAGAGCTACCATAAGGGGTGTGCTCCGTTTTTAATTCCATAGACAGGTTTGAAAACACAATATAATAGTCTCAATAGTATGAGTATTAATGATTTTACAAGAATATTAAAAGTGGGCGTCTTGGAACATTTTAGTGAGACGTACCAGAAGGGATGTGTCCCTTTATCAATTCCATAGTCAGTTTTGGAAATACAATACGACATGCAAAGCTAAAAAACGGTTTGTAGCAAATGATTTAACAGGTCAAGAAATGAATTTGAGGAAATGAGGTTTTCTATCCCATACATGTTTTATCCTTACCATATGATTTATACCCTTTTGCCTAGTAGGGTAAGGGTACAAAGATAATCAACCCGCATAGCTCACTTTGATAGAATAGAAACTGAGCCCCCAGGGGGCTCAGATAATAATCCAGAAAACGAACACTCTGGGCTTATTTCCTATAAAATGTATAATTACCTTTTGGGTCCCGCTTCTGAGCCCTAGGAGCTTATTTTCAGTTAAGTAGATAATGAGCCACAAAGGCTTATTCCAAAGACTTAATTTCTGTACCAATGAAAATAGGCAAACTTTTTATTTTCACTGAGCTCTTGCGGCAAAGACTAGAGAATGTTCTTTCTGAGTTAATTTCTGTACCAAAGAAAATATGCAAACTTTTTATTTTCATTGAGCTCTTGGGGCATATTTTCTAAAGACTAGAGAATGATCTTCCTGAGTTAATTTTCTGCAGAATCGACTAGCCTAGAGAATTTTTTTCTATAGAATAGATAATGAGTTCTTTGGTTTCGTTTCCGAGCCCTTGGAGCTCCTAGTCTAAAGAAATGAGCCGCTAGGATTCAGTTTCTACATTACATTTAATGTCTGTACTAATGATGATATGCTCAGTTATGATTTTCCAATGACAAAATCCATCTCAGTTGCCTGTGTAGCATTTTAATTATCGTTCCATCCATCCCAAACTTAAGAATTTCGCCTTCACAAATATTTTGCATAATAACTCATGCGCTTTCATTCTTTTGTTGGCCGTTCCCCGGTTATGGGCAACAGCACACTTTCAAAAATCGGCAAATGCCGATCAATTAACTAATCTCTTAAGCTCCAGCACCACCAAAGCTCAAAACTGGCACAGCCAAAGCAAACAAACCCAGTGTCTGACCAAAAAAAAAAACACACGCAAAACAACACCAGCAATCCGAAAAGAACTGACAACGACAATCCCAAGAGCAACAGCAACAACAACAACACCAACATCAAAAGCATACAATATGTTCTTTTAAACTTTTGATGTCTTAATGAACATATAAAATGTTTTTATGACTTTCTGCTACTACGAGATATGCCCGAAGGTTTATTTGCGTTCCATGCACTAAACCCTCTGAGCCGAACTGAATTTGGGATGAGGAGGATGACGGCGACGACGATGACGGTGCTGGCGGTGGGCCACAGAGCTGGTGCTGGTTGTTGCTGCCGCGGCAGATGCTCCAGTGGTCGCATCAAGCCCTCCAACAGACCAAGGGAGACCACCCAAATAGTCCAAAGAGAGCGAGCGCAGGCCGAGCTTTACAAATTTAGTTGTTTTTACTTTATTCTGTTGTTACGATCATTTCGAGATCATCATAATGAAAACGAAAGGAGAAAAGCCGAGATAAAACCTTTAAACCAACGGCAGAAACTTTTGAACAGCAACAGCAGTGCCACCGTATGTTTTTGGGAACGCCAGGCGGACGGACGGACGGACAAGTACCGACAGACGGGCGTACAGACAAGCACGAGTGGCAAGCCGCCTGCATACGACGATATATGAATATAAACAGATTTTAACTGAGCCGAAAGCATTATGGTCTCCGTGACGACGTTCAAAACGATCATTGGCTTGAAGAGAAACTGAAAGCAGATGCACCAGCGCTCAACGGTCGATCATACGCTTGAATGAAACTCTCACGGCATAAGTGAGGCTGGCACAGTGTTTCGAATCTAGCTGCGATGCTGGTATAGTGTCTGAATCAAAATTGGGAACTAGAAAAATGCGGTGATAATACTAGACAATAATATGTTCTAAATATTTCCAGATATAATTCTATAGTATAGGTAATTAGCCCCCGGGACTCGCTACCTATGAAATAGGTAATGGTAATAACGCCTTTGGGGTAATTTTCTACAGAATAGATAATGTAGAACAGGGAATGAGCTCTACCTGCTCATTTCCTCTGGAAAAGACAATGAGCTCTCGGGGCTCAGTTTTTCTAATAAAGACAGCGACCCTTTCTGGCTGCTTTCATGAAAGATAGATACTAAACTTTCGAAGCCCCGTTCAACTAAATAAGAGTGGTTGGCAAAAGTGATGTCAGATGAGATTCTGATACTTTCTAACTGAGATACTATTTTGAGACATATTATGGATAATAAATCGATCATAAAAACTTAATTTTGGACCAAAAATATTTGCTAAAGTGTACCGAGACATAATTGAGATGTTAGTCTAGCAAAGACTCGTTCAGCGTCTGGACAATATGTATCATTCTGGCATGTTTTCCGTCAGGAAACACTGTCTCAGGTTTTCCCTTCGGAGAGCATGTCACAGTTAAACGTAGCCATAAAGATTGGATGTCAAACTGACGAAATCGCAATCTTCTTTGACGACTTAAAAATGGTGACGGTCACAGGATCCGGACTATACTCCGAGTTTTTAAATCTTAGATTTTCTAACATCGTCTTATTCAGGAAGAGTTTCATGTCGTTTACATTTTGTAACAAGACATCCCTCCAGCTAAAAACAAAATCTTCGTCGACAGCCGAGAAGCTATTAAGGCCATACCCCCCAAGGACCATAAAATCAAGGTGTTCCATGAACCATTACCTATGCTTAATCTACGTTAAGGCGCACGACATTAGGCTCTGCCGAGAACCAGGACAAAGCCACGTACCAGGTAATGTATTAGTGAACTAGTGTATCAGGTCAGGCTCCTGTGCGCAAGAAGAAGCCGCGGACCCAGGCCTGCGTACTCCCTTCCTGGAACTTTATTGACATAACCGATGCTCCTCTTGAAAAACTCATTTTTTCCTGGTTTAAAAGAACCTAACGAAAATTGAGAGCGGCATGACAACGACCCCCCCCCCCCCCTTTTCCTTTATTCATCATTTCCTTTTTTATAATGTTTCTTTGCTCTTGCTCAATTCATGCTCCTAGCACTTTTACCTAAGAACACGAAAGTGAACAGCTAGAAGGCCCCGCGTAATCTGGAAATCAAGATTTCCTGGGGAAAATCGTCTTGGTTTAATAGAGCCTATAAATAAACTGAGAGCGATATGCAACCCTTTTCTTCTTTTATTATATTCTTTTTCATAATATTTTTCAATTCACCCTTCTGGCACTTTTACCTAAGTGCACCACAATGAACCGCTAGAAGGTCCCGAGTGAACAGGTCAGTTGTTATCTCAACAGGCGAGTGTCCCTTTCAATCGTACCTAAACTCAACTAAAGGAAAATGAAAATTTTTTAAACGAAAATGTGTTGGTATTGGTGTTGGTATAACTAAGCCATTGGTGTTGGTATAACTAAGCCAAGTTTCCTTCAAGGAAGACTATCACACGTCTATCTAGGATAAGGTTTTCGCTAAGAAAATCTGACACAGTTGTACTGACGCTGCTAACTGAGACATTTTTTTTTTATCTGAATGAGATGTCTCAGTTTAGGCTCTCCTTACAGGAAATGGTTCTCAGTTTACGTGAGACAGGTTCAGTTTTAGTGTGAGGTTCATTTTCTGATAAATGTCTCTGAGTTTAACCATGAAAGGTTTTCTATCAAGGATATATGTGGCAGTTTAACTAAGAATGGCTTAACATCTGGGGTATGTGTCGCAGTTTAACTTAGACTTGTTTTTCGTTTAAAAATTCTATCTCAGTTCAACTGATAAGGTTTTTGGCCAGAAGATGTTGAACTACGACAGGTGTTCTGCAAACAAAATATGTCTCAGCTCAACTGAGACAGTTTTGTCCGCAGGGAAAATATGTCTTAGTTCAACTGAGGCAGGTTTTCCGCAAGGAAAATATGTCTTAGTTAAACTGAGAAAGTTTTTCCGCAAAAACAATATGTCTCAGTTTAACTGAGGGTGGTTGCCCTTCTGACAATGTCGCAGTTAAACTGCGACCCGTTTTTCACATTAAAAATCATTCTCAGTGTAACTGAAAAAAGGTCTCTGTTTGGAACATATGTCTCAGTTGAGCTAAGACAGGTTTTTTGTTTTGGAAATGTGTCTCAGTTTTACTGAGGTTTGTGTTTCGGTCTCCGGTTCTATTTGAGACAAGGTTTTTGGTTTGAAACTTTATCTCAGTTTATTTAAGACAGGTTTTTCGATTAAGAAATGTATCTCAGTTTAACTGAGATAGGAGTTCCCGGTTTCAAATGTGTCTCTGTATTCTAAGACAGGGTCTGTGATTTGAAAATATGTCTCAGTTTATCGAAGACCGATTGTTCGTTTAAGAAATGTGTCTTAGTTTAACTGAGACAAGTGTTCCCGGTTTCAAATTTGTCTCTGCTATCTAAGACAGGGCTTTTCTTTTAAAAATATGTCTCAGTTAGTCTAAGACAGGTATCCTAGTTTATATTTGGAATATCGGCCCAAATCTAAATGAGGCGTTTTTTGCAAAACTGCAAAATCTGTCTCAGTCAGGTTGCTATATAGACAACAATAAGTGTTGTCTGGCGCCATCTGACATTTCCATTGAAAAGATTGACATTTTTAAGCTTAAACGTACTTATATCGTTTTGACGTACGACCATCGTTTGTGTTGTTTACAGTGACTTGAAAAAATCAATTTGGCAAAAAATGGAATTAACTCGTGAGCATTTTCGTGCGATCATTGTTCACAACTTTCGACGTGGATTATCACGATAACAGTGCATCTATGAACTTAAATCTTTGTATGGCGATGAAGCACCATCCTATAGCACTGTGAAAAACTGGTTTAATGAATTCAATCGTGGCCAACGCTCGCTCAAAGACGAAGGTCGTAAAGGTCGTCCAAAAACGGCCGTTGTGCCAGAGGATATTGATGCCGTGCGTGAACTGATTATGCAAGATCGTCATGTATCGTGAGATAAAGGCATCCTTGGGCATTTCTTCCACTAGCATACATTCGATATGGCATGAACACCTGGCCGTAAAAAAGGGTTTGTTATCGTTGAATCCCGCACAATTTGAGAATCGCTCAATCGATTGGTGCAAAGAAATTTTAAAAAAATACGATCGCGGTGCTTCAAAAGACGTTTATAAGATCGTCACAGGTGACGAATTATGTATCTATTCGTATGAGCCCGAAACAAAACAGCAATCAACCGTGTGGGTCTTCGAAGACGAGCCAATTCCAACGAAAACTGTTTGTGGAAGAAGCACTTCGAAGCAAATAGTCGCCTGTCTCTTCGCAAAACTGGTCATGTGGCGACTGTTTCCCTTGAGCAACGTAGGAGGTCAATTCTGAGTGTTACACCACAATTTGTTTGCCTGAAGTCTTCTAAAAAATTTGAAAAACGAACAAGAGAAGACGAATCATTGTGCACCATGATAATGCGAGCTCTCACATATCGGCTCAAACCAGCGCCTTTTTGACCGGCCAAAACGTCGAATTGATGAGTCATCCGCTGTACAGACCTGACTTGGGACCCAATGACTTATATTTATACCCGCACATCAAGAAAAAAATGCGTGGTCAACGATTTTCGTCGCCAGAAGATGCTGTTGAAACGTTTAAAGACTATGTTTTGGAGGTGTCTTGTCGGAGTGGAAAAAGTGCTTCGACAATTGGTTTGAGCGCAGGCAAATGTGTATAAATCAAGCTGGATAATACTTTGAAAAACAATTAAACCATTTTTGATGATAAATATTCGCATGTTCATTATTAGGCCAGAAATATATTAAGCAACCATCGTAACTGGGGAGTTTTGTCTGGAAAATCTGCTAGGTCCAGCTATATTTTTTTTCTAAAAAATATGTCTCAGTCTAAATGACAATAGTTTTCCTTATGTAAAAACCTTCTTAATCTTACTGAGCAGGTTTATTCGTCTGGAAAATATTTCCCAGCATAACTGGGACATGATTTTCACATGGAAAACTTTCTATATATGTGACAGCGCATAGAGAAAGGGACCTAAGGGTAAAAAAAATCAATTTTCATTTCTTTTTTTGATGTGGACAACATCTGAGCATCGAAGGAAACCCATTCCATGCCCCAAAAGTGTTCCCTCCCAGAGATATGCGCGTTTTATGAAAGTAAAGTCGACGATTCTAAGCGCAAATAGAAAGGGACCTAATCTTTAAAATGGCTCTCCTGAACAAAACTAGTTTTTAACCTTAGGTTCCTTTCTATTTTGAGCGTCACATATAAGTAAAACAAGTTTTTCGTCTGCCAAAATTGTCTCAGTTCAAGACTTGTAAGACACGAGACAAGTTTTGTGTCTCAGTTCAAGACATGTTTTCCGTCCTAAAATAGTGCCACGGTCCAATTGGGAAAAGTTTTCCGTCAAGAAAAACATTTCTACTTCGAAATGGAATTTGTTTTAAATTTCAAAACTATGTCTTAGTCTTGCTGAATTTTATTTTCCATAAGACAATTTTGATTTTCGTTCTCTCAATTTTCTGAGTTATTTTTTATCAATCTCGTCCCACTGTGTCGTGCCATCTACAGCACTTCAGAAATAATTTGTTGATCAATAACCGTCGTGTTTATGACTATATTAGGGACTCATTATGTTTAGATTATGTCGCCGTTGACATAGCTGGCAGTGGTAGCCGACGTAGTGGAGTGATTCTCCCAAACCACCAACAACAGCGATATCACCATAAACAACAACAGCAGCAAGAACAAAAACAACATGCACATGCGTACGAGGTACCCTCACAACAAAGGGTTAATGCTCACCGACAAACGATTAACCGAAACCTATAAAAATAGCCCATCTGAGGCAGCGAGTGAATAACCCGAACAATAGCTGCAGTGGCAGCGTAGGGCATACGAAAGGGGGCAATAACGATTAAATCATAATCAATATTATGGAAAACGATCGGCGCAACAATAACAACAAGTGACTAGAACAACAAGAACTAGAAGAAGAAATAGATAGATTTGATTTGAGAAACTGAAGCAGCTGCAGCAGCAGTCACAACGCTCCAGTCTCCAGTAAACACCAACTTGAAAGCGGACATTTAATTTGAATTTCTGTCTAACGAAACAACGAAGACAACGACGACGACGATCATCAATGTTAATTTAGGTGATGTTCGATAAAGAAGAAAGAAAAGGCAAACAAAAAAACAGCAGCAGAAAAACCACGAAGTAGAAGGATGGACAGACAGACAAATCGAACTGAATCATTTAATTGTTATTTAAAGTTATGTCAGAGTTTCTCAAATTGACCACGGATTTTTTTGTTTTGGTCTGTTTGGCTTTAACTTCCACCCTGTTGTTGTATTTGGTGGTTGTTGCTTTTTTCGATCGCCAGTGCATTTTGTGTGAGTTTTTGTTTTGAGTTTTCTGGACTGCTGCATCGTGTGTGGTCTGGGCTCAAGTGAATTTTAAATATAACGCCTCAAAGCAAATACATCTTTAATGGGCCCACAAATGTGGCCGTTAAACAAACAAAACGACGGACATATGCAAGACAGAAAGCACACACACTCTCAGACACTCACACACACTCTTGGTGAGGCCAACTTAAAAATAAATACGAATTCAAAGATCTCTAAGGCCAAAATTCCGTGGTATCTTTAGTGAAGCTTTGGCGCTTGCTTGGCTTATTTTTGGTTTTTTGGCATTTAAGGCTACCCCACACACATATGGGCGGACGACTGCAGCAACAAATCGACTGTGGAGCCGCATAATGTTCACACCCATGCCCCCCTTTGGACACAGCAACAAACCAAAAACAACAACGACAACAGGCAAAAGGCTCAAAAACATACATCCATACATAAATATATTAACATCAATCTTCCATGGATCAAAACATTTCACAACCAGAGTCCGAAAGAAAGAATTCCCTTGACTTTAAGAGAAGTGCGTGTTTTGAAAGAAAACAAAAATATGCAGGGTACGGATATAGACCGAATTTCTTTAAATAAATAAAGCCAAAGGCACAAAGGTTTCAAGGGCCTTATAGGAATACTAGTCTCTAAGCCAGCCGGGTTAAAGAAAATGCCAGGGACCACTGATTGCTTCCCGACACGACAACAATAGTTGCAGAACATTCTGCCGACTTTTATGCCACAACATCTATTTCTTAACGAAACAAATACATTGTGACGTCTGATTTTATGAACCCTGTGTGCGAACTTAAAATTAAGGCTTCTAATTTTCTGTAATACAACTTGCTGAAAAGGATTTAAGTTGTAAGCGAGAAAATCTTACAAAATATCTTAAAAAGGGGTTTGACGCATGTGTTTTCCTTCAAGTATACAGTGGCAGCCGAAATATATGATTGTGACTCAACAATACTATGGCCACCATAACCATATTATAATCCTCATAACCATAATGTTGTTGTACCACAACCGACGCACTTTTTTCTGCGTGTACAGTGCCCATGCTTCCGGCTGTTTGGGATATTTGTTTGAACAAGTTTCTATGAACCAACTGAAGAAGTAGAAATATTGTATGAGGAGAAGTCAGAACAGGATTAAGATTTCAATAATGTTTCTCAAATTATTTTTTATATATGTGACGCGCAAAATAGAAAGGGACGTAAGGTTAAAAACCAGTTTTGTTCAGGAGAGCCATTTTAAAGATTAGGTCCCTTTCTATTTGCGCTTAGAATCGTCGACTTCACTTTCATAAAACGCGCATATCTCTGGGAGAAAACACTTTTGGGGCATGGGATCGGTCTCATTCGATGCTCAGATGTTGTCCACATCAAAAAAAGAAAAAGAAAATGAAATTAATTTTTTTACCCTTAGGTCCCTTTTTCTATGCGCTGTCACATATATATTTTATATATAAATATAGTTTCTAATCTCAGACTTACTTAGGCTGGCTCCACAACCTCTGTTTGGCCCTGAGCCTGCTAACTAAACGATTTATAAGCACTGCTGTCTTGGGCGTGCTTCCTCTAGTTTCTAATCCCAAGAATCTAAGTATCGTCCTCTACTTGGTCTCTCCACTGAAATCTCGGGTTTCCCTGTCTGCGCTTTTCGCGCCAATTATCGGCTGACGCCTTTCTGGCTGGAGGTTTTGTTTCCATTCCAATCGTTGTATTTTGAAGCTTTTAACTACATTCATGTCGGCGTACATCTCATACATCTCTAGGTTCGTCGACGCATATAGTCTCCGCCCACGCAGCTGGGGCCGCAGATTTTACGAAGGGATTTTCTCTCAAAGACTGCTCATACACTTTCATTTGATTTTGAAGGCACTCAGTGTATGGTAAAGTGTAATCTTTGTTTTTCGAGAAAGGGTTATGTTCTTTAGCTGTTTAACTAGCCCAAAATAGCATCTATTTGCCAGCACGATCCTTTGTTTTATTTCAGTGCTGACGCCATTCTTTTTATGACGGTTTATGACAAATCGAAGGTATCATTTTCCTCAATTAATTCGACGTTTTAACTGCTGGCCGAAACAAACTCGCCTTTCTGTCATCGCAGAGCATCTCTAGCAGTTGTCAGCATTATTTTGGTTTTGCGCTTATTTACTACCAGACCCATCGTAGGCCCTTGGTGTAAGTTGTGCCCATTTTATTAAGTTTTGCGTTTTCTAGGATTTTATCCATTAAGATGTTGAAGAAGATAAGCTGTCAACCTGTCTAAAACCACTTGTCGTAGTGAATCGTTCGGAGAGGTCATTACCAATTTTTACTGGGGATTTGGAGCCACTCAGTGTGATTCTACAAAGGCGTAGAAGTTCTGATGGTTTCCCTTAAGCAGACATGAATTCAAATAATTTATCTCTTATCGAAGTATCGAAAGCAACCCTATAGTCGATGAAGACATAGTAAGTATCTATTTGCTGCTCGCGGGTTTTTCCAGGATTTGGCTCAGTGTAAAGATTTGGTCGATTGTTGACTTATATGGCCTTAAGCCGCTCTGCAGGAAATGAGTTAGGTCGGCCACAATGAGCCACAATCTTTTACACATTATAGTTTAATTGTATAGAGTGATCCATCTAGAGGTATTTTTTCAGAACAAAAAAAAAATAAAAATTCAAATCAAATGTGTAATCTTCATTGGTAATTTGAAAGGACATTTTACGGCATTAATTTTTTGAAAATAATTACCTTCAAATGTTGGCAACTGTATTATGGAAATGAGCGTTCGTTTAGAAACGGGAAGATCCGCTGTTTTCGACCAAAATTTTGTTCAGTGATGATGCTCATTTCTGTCTCAACGGCAAAGTCAATAAACAAAATTGCCGCATTTGGGCTGAAGAGCAACAAGAAGAGGTTCAAGAGGTGCCATTATACCCAATGAAAACCACGGTTTAGTGCGTTTAATCAGCTGGTTCATATTTTTTTAAAAACTGATGATGACCGGAAACATGACCGTGAATGGTGCTCGCTATCGCGCCATGATATCGATCTTTATGCTACCTGAAATTGAAGCCCGTACTTTTGACGACACTTGGTCTCAACAGGACGGTGCCACTTGCCATACAGCTGCTCAAATAATGGATCTATTGGTAAGAAATTTCGAAAAGCAGCTAATTTCACGTTTTTGACAGGTAAGTTGGCCGCCTAGATCGAGTGATATCACACCTTTAGACAATTTTCTTTGGAGTTACGTAAAGACCAAAGTCTATGCTGACAAACCAGCTACGATTCAGGTTTTGGAAGTCAACATTAAGCGTGTCATTAAAGCCATACCGGTCGAACTTCTCGAACGAGTCATCCGAAAATTACATCCTCAGAATGGAAACCCTGAGGCGTGTTGCCAACAATTGAAGGAAATTATATTCAAAAAATAAATTCCATAAAATGTCCTTTCAAATTACGAAAAAAAGATCCCACACTTGATTTCAATTCTTATATTTTTTTTGTTCTGAAAAATACCTCTAGAGGGATCACCCTATATTTTATACGCGATGGCTTCGAGCCTTATTCTGCGGTAGTTGGTGCAAACGGTTTTGTCTCCGTTTTTGCGAATTCGGCATAGTACGCTGAGGTTTTAATCATCGGGCATGCTTTCGGTCTTCCAAATAGTGCAAACTATAGCTGATGCAAACACTTTACAAGCTCGCCTCCTCTGTACTTATACAGCTCCGTTAGAATTCCTTCGGCTAATGCGACTTTGATGTTCTTGAGCCGGGTTATTGCGCTGTTTTGACCTCTTCCTGGGTCGGGGATGAACGTTCAACTTCATCATCTGTGATTGGAAGTATGTGGCTGTTATCGTTCTAATCTCAACACCTTTGCCTTAAGTCCCAGGTACGCCAAATTTAAATACTCATGCTCATTTTGGTCTCCGTTATCGAGCCAATAATTCATGAGTTGGAATTTTCGAATACACTTTAAAAAAAATGTTGTATACTTCTTAAACTATTAAAAGGTTGATGTTCCCGTATTTAACGTATCGCGCCTTTTCCCCTCTGATTTGAATTTACCGCCAAACGTTTAATTGAATTATTCAAAAAATTTTTCAGGACAGTATCCGCAATGCTTGGCTTTCTGGTTCTACAAATTTCCTAAACATTTTAAACGTTTAGGAAATACAGAAATATAAAAGTGATCATATAAAAATGGCTTTCAGTTCGATCGTTCGCAGGAATGTGTTAATAATTTCGAACCCTGCAAAATTCCTTCAACCATGAACGGCCCTACGTTCGCGCTTCTTACACACATGTGAACTTTTGCGATTAGAACGAAAGAACTTGTGCAAAATATGCTAAGCGTGAATACATTTAATTTGTAAAACAACCGCTAGAGGGCAATTAGCAATGAACTCTTTTTAAGCACACGCAAAATAACGACCGGCATTTGGTCGAGCAGACAATGAAGCAGCTGCGGCTTCATACGACAAATAAAGAAAGAAAAGTCATTAAAAATATCATATATCACAGAAATAGATATAAAGCCAAAAACCATTTACAGAATTTATAGTTTCAAATTTATCACAACATTAACATAGATCACTGAGATAATGAGCATGCCTTCCAGATGGCATTGATCAGATAGATAATCACGATTATGGTGATCATCATTTTCTGCTCGAATCTAATGTGCTCAGATATGATCAGGCGGACAGAGCTTTAAATAGAAACCAACACAACCAAAAAATCGATTGTACGCTACCGTTTAATACATCGTTTTGTTGTATTGTTGGTTGTTCTGTTGTATTGTCCGGTCCAATGACAACAAATATGGGAAATAAAAACAATAATTGTTTCTGATCATTTGATTTTTGTTGCTGTATGCCATATCATGAAGCATGATCGACATCATCATCAATATCATCATCATCAATATCATCATCATCATTATTATTTCCATTGTCCACTTCATGCTGCTTATGTGGTTGCTGCCGATCATGATCGTCATCATCTGGGGAGTTTGGGCTGCTGTCTGTTTTAATAAAAATCATTTTAAATGTTGATTGACTTTGCATCAAAGAAGTCACAACATCGGGGAAAAAAACTATAATACACGCGATCACCACACACTCTACACTCCATTGAGAGAACAACTACTGCTGGCGATCACTAGAGAGCCAGCAGCAGCAACATTTGTCTGTTGTTGTTTTTCTTTTATTTATTTTTTTTTTTTGATTCCACACATCTTTGGTTGACTCCATAGGCTGTGGCTGGAAGACCACACACGTCGTCAGCTCAATGCCGTACAACTTTGGCCTCAGTCACTTAAAGCAGATCATCATCATCGCCGTCATGATCATCAGCATAATGATCGGCATCGACGACTTAGCACAGTGGGTTCAAAGCGAGCATGTCACACTTTTTCAATAAAGGGTTGAAGTTTACATTTTTTGCTAGAAAATGATGAACTCTCGATCGTTATTTATAACCAATGAATACAGTTGCCATCGCTTTCTCTTATGCTTCGTCAAAAAATGGTCTGAACCTCTTAAGGAGTTAGGGTACTTCAAGTATGTACGCAGTTAATAATTTTGAGGTTTGGTTGGCAAAAACCATTTATCTGTATTTAGGGCTTGTAGAAGAGAAGTTGCTTTTACCGGGAATTAATTTTGTGGTAACTTTTTAATGGCCAGAACTTCTTATCACCCACTGCATTCATCGGAATCTTGGTCTTCCAAATTTTGAACGGCATTTAGTGGAACACAAATTATTGGTATCACCACTCAATTAAAAATTTCGTTAATAAGCTAATGTATTCATAAGATATTGCAATGATATTTTATGAATAGAAAACAACAACAAAATTCATAAAATTCATGCACTATATCGTATGTGTGTGGCTGATTATGATTTAGTATGTCTGCAGTGCGGGGGATTTTTAGTGTGTTCCGTGAAAAACTTCTCTGCTGACAGTTCTCGTTAAATGCGTAACCGCCTGCCCTTAAGCGTAAAGCCGTTCAAATAGTTACATCAAATTCGTTTCTAGGGGTCATATGATGGTGAAGTGGCGCTCACCGAAACTGCAGTCACCTCAGAATGTAACTAAAGGTCTTTCCGACTGATTTTTGAAAAAAAAAAATACAACTTTTTTTGTAAACAAGTGAATTTTTAAATCGCCTTATAAAGAAAATATTTTCAATAAACGGATTAAACTTCTTTTGTAAATATGTGAAGTTTTACATAGCCAATTTTATACAATTTTTTTAAGAATGTGAATTTGGTTTATCTCCTAAAATCAAAAATATTTTTGATAAATATTTTTGTCAATATGTGAAATTTTTTATCACAAGATTCCTAATTAATTTGTTTGTGTGATTTTTTTCATTGAACCTCTTTGGTCCAGGCGTTCGACACAAATCTCGGCCAGAACTTTAAAATAAATCCAAATTTTTTTATAAAATTATTTTTCGGCTTGAGGTCATTTATTTAAACTCGTTGTTCTATGTGTTGTTAAATTTTTATTTGTCCCAATATTTCGATTGACTTCGTCAATATTCTTCAGGGGTTGTCAATTAGCAAAACAATGTCGTCAACTGAAAGCGATAATTACACGGAAATATTGGGTTAAATAAAAATTAAACAACACATAGAACAACGAGTTTAAATAAATGACCTCAAGCCAAAAAATAATTTTAAAAAATAATAACACTAAAGGTCAACTATTCACTTATAACATAAATTCAAATTGTATTTGTGGCTAAATTTGCTTTAATTTGTGCACCCATATTGACTATTGATCGCCGTTTTGACCTTACTAGCAATTTCTCGGCCCATATAAGCCAAAAAGTGTAGCAACTATGCCCCCTTTGAGGTAAGTGCGTCCCAACTAGCAGTACCCATTGTTCGCCAACAAAAAATGGTGATTTAAAAAGCAAAGAGCCAAAAAAGTGATTTTTTCGAGGCACCTTTTGGCCCTTCAAGGGGAACTTTTTTCCGTCTGGGCTGACTTTGTCTAGTTACAATTCCTAACAGCTTATGACCATAAGGTGTCATCATGGATAATTCCATGACTTTTATTTTCGCTGAAAATATTGGGAATTGGCATACATGCTTATGAAAGATCTCACCTTAGAGAGTACTTTTAGTACTCAGGATAACACAGACCAATTTGGAGTTGTGACGTTCTTGTCTCTAATGAGCGATATAGCTCATGCAAATAAAATGATCTTAAACTAAAACTGACTGTATACAGAATCATTTCTCGATGATCCCTATGTTAAGGCAGGCGCAAGCCAATGAAATGGCAAACAATACTGAAGAGGAAAAAATAAAGTTTAACACAACTTAGGCGTAATTTGTGAAAAAACCCTATTGAAAAAAATACCGCTAGATTGATCGCCCGTTACAAATTTGAAAAATATGAACCGATAATTCCACCAGCCCATAAACCGCGCCTAAACAATACTGAGAAGGAAAAAAATAAAGTTTAACACAACTCAGGCGTAATTTGTCAAATTTGCGTAAATCACCCTATACAAAGGTATAAGTATATATGTCTTGCAAAAGAAAAAAAAATTACTTACCATTTTGCAGGTTTGTAAATAAGAAAAATGATTTCCACAAACCTTAATTAATTATCATTGATTCAGCCCAGTCAAGAATCTCTAAAAAAAACTACTGAAAGTTTACTTTGACCAATGAAAGGCCACAGAAGGCGCTGTAAGTACAAAAAATTGTCTATGCTTGGTTGTTAACTTCAAGTTGTTTTCATGCTTTTTTTTCTTCAATCGACATTTGGATGATGGGTGTAGGGTGAAGAAAAAGGACACCTTTTTAAAAATGCCCATCGTGTAGAGTTGGTTCACAATCGATTTGATTCGACATAAATGTAACGTGGCAGGAAATAGTCCTACTGGATGTTTATTCCACATTCCCTGATGCTCAAGCTTCCGGTAGCATTGTTCAAGCCGAAATGTTGAACATGTACTTTTATTTTCTCACAGCGAGGCCTCCAAAGATCCCTGCAGAATGTGTACACCACTTCAAGAATTATTTAAGAATACCGCATATTTTTAGAGGAGATAATGAAGGCATAGGCACATCGATAGAAAATGTGCAGATGACACACTTGCGAAAGCTGGCGCCACTCGGAATTCGAATGAGTGAATTATTGATATTGGCACTCCTCTCACGTGGTGAAACGTGAAAAAGAAGAGCAGGAAGACCAGAGAGATCTGGCCAGGTATGAATGAGCAGAGAACACAGACAGCGTTAAATCTGCCAAGAATTCATCTAAGAAACCTCATTACTGACCACAGACCTTAAAATACTGCGTCTTCTATGCAACGCCTGTAATAGTTGGAAAAATTAAGGGAAGAGAAACACAACAGAACATCTTATGCGCCACCGCACGTCTTTTGTGGACTTTAGACGGAAACAGTTTGGTCTACAGATACGAGTACTAACATACAAATCCTAACTCTCCGTTGAGAATTTGGAGGCAGGATCCTCAACTCTATCATGGCAACAGGCTGACTATAGGATAAAAGAGGCAGTGGTCTGAGACGTACTTATGGACCCAAGTGAGCTATGCCTCGGGCGGCCATCAATTAAACCTAGCCTAACTATTAATCCTCATCCCGACACAACAGCTGAAGAACTTTTCTCTAGCCAGGCGATAATTAAAAGGTTTGCTCCAGTGAGATAGTGTCTGAAAAGATCAGCTTCCTTTAGAGTAACGATAGAACAGAAAAACCTAACCCTCATCAGTGACTAGGCGCACACTTGAAAAACAAAATAAGAAGAAATAATTTTTACAAATGAAATAATAACATTGAATGTCACAAATTCCGTTCAAGCCCGGCCCATATGGATTAGGCTACATAAGCTAAGTCCTAAATTGGGTCAAATCTAAATATTTTTTTGGGTTTGTTAGAAAATGTCACTGTTTCTGGATACTAACATGCCTATGATTTCGATACATAAGGGAGGGCTTCTGCGCACCAGAGCCCAGCGACCACGCCCATTCAGGACTTTTAATGTTTCCATTAATACGGCAAATATGACTCCGATCGATGTGAGCAACCATTAAGAACAAGTACTACCAAGTCAACATCTTCCGAATGATGAGATTATCTCTAGAACACGACAGAACGACCATAGAAATACAGGGTGGCGATTCAACACTTTAAATTTAAATCTGCTGTAAAAACAAGTATTAATAATTATTTAAAAAGTATCCCTTCAGCTTTCCCGCTTCTCTACATTTCTTGTTGAACTCCACTGTACAGCGTAGGCAAGTAGATGAAGACACTGTGGTTGCTGCAGACAGACGATCATCATCATCGCGTGGTGGTGCTGGCGATCTTCGACTATATGTTTGTTTAGACATACATGGTTTAATGATGATGTCCATCAAGATCTTGGACAATTTTCCACAAAAGTTATTTCTCTGCTCCACACTCTTTTTCCTTTTAGATTTCTGCATAACTGCAGTTAGCTCAGGGGAGGAGAGACACACAGCCGCGCTCGGCTCTGGAGTCAGTATGTGCATTTGATAAATGAATCAATGAATCTGAAAGTGATCGCTCGTTTCATTTACCTACCGCAGTCTGGACGGCCGTCAGTTCGTCAAGTCATAAGCGCCAAGTCAGCGAGTGTGTTGACTTCTTCGCTTTCTGTTGCCTTGGATGGGGGAGAACAATTACTTTGATAAATTTAAAAACAAAAAAACACACAGATCTTGTGAAGATCGTCTGCCCCCCACTTTAACGCGGCGTCCCGCACTCCAGGAAACATTTAATAGCTTTAAATTGTGGCCATAAAAAGAAACTGGCATTTAATTCGAAATGTTTGAACTTTGAAATGAAGCAGACAGAGTAAGTGAGTGTGAGCAGCGTCATCAGCAGATCAATCACCGATCGTTGGAACGAACGATCATTTCATCAGGTTGATATGAGTTCTTTTTGTTTTAATACTTTCGCTCATTTTTGTTTTGAATAAATAGTAATAAAATAAAAAACAAACAGCGACAAGAATTTGAAACATCAGATGACACACATTAAAATGCCATTAGACTTAATTAAGTTATCAAAAGATTTTACGATTTGTTTTTTGTCGATCGTCATCTCCTTGGATTGTGTCGAACGAATTATACGGGTTTTAAAACGCCAGCGATCTTGCCGCAAAACATCAGTTGTGTTTTTATTATTTGGTGATTTCACTCCTTTTCAGTAAAATAAATAAAAGTTATGATGAAACGTCTCTCGCAACGTTATCGTTGCTCTGTTGCCCTTATCGAGTGAGGTAAGCGAAGTTTGGGGCAATGACGTCGTCGCTATTTTAATGTGATCTCGCATCGATATAAATTTTGAAATGGTCAAGATAGCCTACACGCGAATAGAATGCAATTCGCGACTTTATATTTTTCCTCACGTTTAAAAATTATTTATTTCTGTTATACAGAATTTGAGGTCAATCAACTTTTGTAAAGCAATTTAGTTGCAACTATTGATTGTATACAGTTAAAACCAATACTTAATAAGAAATACTTAATAATAGAAATAAGGCAACTTAGAAGCTGACTACGTTATTACACTGAGAAGAAAAATAACCTTATATAAGGTTAACTTAATCATAAATCAACTTGATTGGGAGTCTACGTTATATAAGGTTAATTTGAACATTTTGTTGTTGACTGGTATTTAACAATAATAATAGTTAATTTAACTGTTCTATGGTTGATTTTTTTAACCGTGAAAATTGTTAATTTTAAAATAATTATTGTTGTTTTTAACAATGCATTGTTGAGCTTTTTAACCACTAAAATTGTTACTATTAAAATAACTATTGTTGTTTTAACCATGGAAATTGTTAATATTAAAATATCATAGTTAATTTATTGAAGCAATACATGTTCAATTTAATTAATATTATTTACTATAAAGATTATTATAGGAATCAGTTTTTTTGTTAAGGTAACTAATTATTAGTTAATTTGGTGGTTTAACAATGCATTGTTGAGTTTTTTAACCATTAAAACTGTTGTTATTAAAATAATTACTGTTGTTTTAACAATGCATTGTTTTTAACCATGAAAATTGTTGATATTAAAATTTTATAGAAAATTTTATATGTTACATGTTCAACTTAGCAATGAAATTTTTAATATTATTAACTATGAAGATTGTTATAGAAATCATTTTTATTGTTAAGTTTACTACTCATTGGTAACCCCTTTTAACCAGAAATATAGATACCGTTACAGTTTTTAACATTAAATTAACCTAATAACTATGTTTTTGGTTTGTTTACATTTATTCGGCCTCTTTATATTATTATGACTTGAACAGTTTTTATTCTGGTTCGACACCTTTTTGTTGTTTCTTTTTCAGAGTCAACTAAAAAGTTTGTGAAATGTATTGGCTACAGTTGCCAGGCAGACTGTACAGCTGTTTCCGAAACAGCCAAGGTTTTTGTTCAGCAGTCTTTGGCAATGATTACTTCGGCTACGAATCAAATGACTTACGGGAGCCCCATTATGATTAATGAGAATTACACTTTGCGTATAGTTTTCGAACTGTGCGAAAAGCAATGATATTGCCCTATGAAGATTGTACAGCTAGCATTTGCATTTGGTGGTGGTTTTTTTAAAAGAGCGAGATAAATTGTCTTATGATCTTTCTCACAATTACAAATGATCAGAGCAGAGGAAGAAATAAAAAAGAGTGGGGGATAAGACAGTCGCAATCGTTGCAACTTCGTGTAACTTAATTCTGAAGCAGATCAAAACCTTTGATACAACAGAGCCGAATGATCTTCAAATTTTTGTTTATGTCGCTTAATTTTCTGTCCCTCTCTTGAAAAAACCAACCTTACATAATGTTTACTCAACTATTTTGTATGTACATTTGACCTTATATAACGTTATTTTGTTATCGTTATCAAACATTTACCATGAAACATTAAACCAGTTAAAAGTTAAATGTGGTTAAAAAAAATCATTGTATTTTATGCTCAGTGTAGGAAAGGCTCTAATATGAAGACCATTACTTCGGACAACGCGGCAACATTAAAGCATATAAATTCCAAATTGACACTGTGGGACAAGAAGATCAGAAGACAGAGAAGATAATCAGAGGACGAGTGCGGTCACCTTATTTTCTTTAGGTGATTCCAAGACCTTCCCTTCGTGGGTAGAAATGGAGCGAATTCATGGAGTAGCCATAGATGTTACCAGTCAGAGTGTAAGATCAGGTGCTACGAGCTCGAACCAGAGACTCAAGTCTGGTGCCGCGGGAGGTTAGGAGACCCTAGAACTGTTGTTATAGCCTGACCAGCACTTGTATGGGAACGGTCCTTCGGAGAGTTACCCGGTGGCAGCGGTTTACCAACTTAATCGCAGGTTAATTAAATGCTTGACATGAAGTTGCATATCAACTGGGTGCTACAACCCAAAGACTAGCAAAGGTTTTAGATCGACCTTAACCACCTACCATGAGGTAGGTGAAGCCCGTACTGCTGATTCTTGAATTGGTCCTCCAGTTTATCTGGAGGAACGTTGGTAGGCGCACTATGGCTCACCCCAGTGCTATGGAGCATAGTGGTTCAGGCCTTAATGGTAATAATCACGTTAAACTGACATTAATCTAAGGACTAAGAAAGCACATACCAGATAATGGCGACCAACGACGGTGGGGTACACGACAAAAACTTTATGAAGGGATTCGGCCAAAACGACATTTGAGAAAGCTCATAAAACTGAAAAAGTTGCAACTAAGAAGGTGCAGTCAGTATGAGGGTCTGGTCACCTCTTTCGCATCGGCGCGATGACAGTAAAGAGGAAACCGAAACTCTTGAGCACTATATCACTGGCTCATGTTTTCAAGGGCGAGTATCACGCACGTAAAAGGGTGGCCCAACTAAAACGCACGATGTTAATTGAAAATTTCACAAAAACTTTTCAGAGAATTATTATTATATATTTTTTATTATGATAGAAGGATCTAAGGCAACGGCTTCGGTGGCATACTTCTATCCGATTGTCCATATTTTCAAGTACTCTGAGACTGGTTCAATGGTGTTAATGTGCCGAGTTATCTCATCCTTTAGCTCTTGAATTGTTCTTGGCTTATTGGCGTACACTTTTCTTTTTAAATATCCCCAAAGATAAAAGTCCAACTGTGTCAGATCACAGGGCCATTGAATTTTACGCGCAAAAGAGTCATTGTTTCGTTGGGTGTGTGGCAAGTGTCATCATCCGGTGGGAACCACATATCATCCACACATAGAAAAATATTATGGTTGGGATAACAATATTCGAAGAGCATCATGCTATTGATGGGTAGATGGTTGTGGCACAACAATATTATGATCCTTATAGTATACTATACTATATACTATTATCCTCACAACAATAGCATTCACTCTCAACAATACTATGATCTCCACAACCATATTATGATGGGCAAAAACTGATTGACGTTAAAGTGTGACTTACAATTAACATCGTGCATTACGCTTAGTCCACATGTGGTACCGAGTCTTGCTATCTCATCTGCTCTACAATTCCCAGGTATATTCCCCTGGCCCTTCACGCAACTAAGTATTGAACTGCTGAACCATCTGATTTGAAAGTTTGCGGCAGTTAAAGGCTGATGTTGAGTTCAGGAACACGAAATACAACAATTTAATGACAGCATTTCTATCGGAGAGAATAGTTGTCATCACAGCGGTGCGAGTATTACTTCTTAGCCAATCGGCTTTTCGTTAATGACTAACATCCACGCTTTGTGGACACAGAAGTGATCAGTTAACTTTCGAGCTATCTCTAGAGTTAGGTCCATGGAAATTACCCTGAATCCATCTTTGACGAATCTCCTGCTTACTAAAGTCATTGTGAAACCGATCTCAGTTTGAGTTCTTACAATTCTATGAAGTGTTTTAAACTGTACAGAGCGCCATCTATCGGCAAATGGAATTTCTGTCACAACTGATAACATTTAGATTTTTCCAAAATTACAGAGAGATATAAAAAGGTAAGGCAGTTACTTATCAGACCACCTCTCCAGCTCAAAAGGCATCAGCTTAAATTACACACTGAAGAAACCCGCTAAAATTGAAATGATCTTTAGTTCGGTATAAATATAAGATCGAAGCAACAACAGCAATAACAACAGAATCCAACGATTCATCGATCGATCAATTAGCTAAATGATGCGTGTGATCATTGTGAAAATAAAATATTTTGCGTTGCTTTTTTTTTGGTAGCGGCGGTGGTCTCATTGTAGAGCATTGGCAAGAAGGACAAGGAAGTGCTTCTTTGTCGTCGTCATCATCGTCTTCATCTTCTTGTCCAAATAGGCGCCAATGAAATTAAATGTCCTCATTAATGAGTTGCAGCTGATCAACAAGACGGCCGATCATTGTCATCGATGATCGTCCGCTGCCGCCACCGCCGCTGTCGCTCTGCCGTATAAGTAGTACACGTGAGTTTGTCTGTGCCTTCATTCAGTCCTATACGGAGATGGACGTTATGGAGGAAGGACAGACAAAACAGACAGATTCAGTAGCTCACATTAATTTGTAAACACAAAACGTTACTTAAGCAAACAGATTCTCTTATTTTATTTTATGTTTATTTTTTTCTTTTCATTTATTTATTTTGGATGAGGAGTAGTATCATGTGCTGCCCTGTTGCCTGATGCTGCTGCTCATGTTGTTGCCGCCAGTGTTTATGTCCAGTCCAGCTACCTGTGCTCGTCGTAAACGGTAGTTTTGAGATATTTCATCGACTCGGGACACATGTGACAAAAATCCAACCACCGGCCAGAGCCTGAGCGTTTATTGAGTCAGAGGACACCTGTTCGGCATGCTATAATCATTATGAAATATTGAGTGGGGGGTATTTTAGAAAAATACCCGAAAAATCAAAGAAAATATTTTAGATGGAGATTACTGATGACTATGGTCGGAGGAATTTAGCAAGAGGAGATGCATAGTCGGCACATCTTTACATTCTTTCGTTTGCCCCAATAAATATCACTTTTTCGTAAACTTTTTATCATGACGAAACAAATACAAGTATGTATGTCAAAGGCAGCTTTTCTACAGCCGCAAACTGAATTTTCATGGTATCCTATATTAAGAGGTGATCACATTAGAAGATGTGCAGCAATACTCGCCCTAAGTTTGAGAATATCAGGCATAGAAAACTGGATACAACGCTATATTGAGATCATCTTATTGGTCCGATAGGCCGGAGACTCAGACCATCTGTCTCCGAGGATGACGCCCAGAAAAATTCCAATCAGAGGGTATTGGGCTTCAGAAGCTATCATATTAGAGGACATAATCTTGATCTTTTCGTATGCCTTGAAAATTAAGTCTTGTTCGGGACAAGGAATAACTCTCTCTCTCTCTCTCTCTCTCTCTCTCTCTCTCTCTCTCATTCTCTCTGGCCTATAATAGACCGAAGTAAGACAAGGGAACTGTAAACATACGAAAGACGATCAATGCCCTCATCAGAATTGTAATGGTTCACTTTTTAATATACACTTAAGAGGTGCGGATGGTTATCCCGTGTGGGGATAACCATTGGAGGTTTTCTTTTACACATTTACGGGTCTTCAAGAGTACCGACTTGTCTGTCTAGGCAGTAGATGCTTCGTTGACCTGGCCGATCTAGCAAATTTTTCGTTTCAATCACTCTTAAACTTTGTTGCATGGTGAGGCTGATTTCGAGCTGCTCGAAACACACGCTGAGAAAAAATATGGTTACTATGTGGTCACGGCATTAATAACATGTTCTCCGCAATTAAAGTATGTGCGTCGCAATCATAGTATTGTTTTCTGAATTTAATTTTGACAATAGTATGATTGCCGCAGTATTAATATTATTGAAATGTAACAATAGTATTATGGCCAAATTTAATAATGAAAATATGGTTGTAGCAACAATATAAATATGGTTGGTGTGACAAATGTATTGTTTTTTGGGTTTTGTGTTAACAATAATATGATTACGGCAATCATACTGTATGATTGTAATTTTTCCTCATTTAAAAATGTTTTTTAGAACAATCGTATTGTTACGGATCTAAAGCTTATTGCTTTAGATCCGTAACAATACCTTTTATATGGAAATTTAAAACTTTAAAACAAACTGCTTTGACTTTGTTTAACTGAAATATTTTTAATAAAAACGCTTATGTTTTTTTAAACTGATTTTTTCCACTTTTAAATAAATCACTTCTACTATTTTGTTTATAATATATTAATAATTTTCATAATTCAAATCTGTTGTTGACATCTTAACCCAATTCTACGAGTATTAAATGATTTGAGGATCGTAGTATTATGTTGTGTATGGTTGTAGGGATCATAACATGGTTGCGTGTGAATCATTCTAAGGTTGTGAGGATCGTACTATGGTTGTATGTGAAACATACTATGGTTGAGCGTGAATCATACTATGTATGGTTATGTGTGAATCATACTATTGTTGTGAGGATCACAGTATGGTTGTGAGGATTATAGTATGGTTGTATATGAATCATACATTTATTATGAGGATCATAATATTGTTGTTCCACAAACATACACCCAACAATAGTATTGTCCTCTTCGAATTTTGTCACTACAACCATAGTTTTTTTCTGCGTTTAGGTGATAACCATGACGTATACCTTCTTGCTCCCCCTTAACTCTTCGAAGGGAAATAAATAAAGACTAAAGCTTCGAATTGTTCACTGGTTGAAAACCGGCAAAAAATCTGTTTTTTGTGTGGGAATTCTAGTAGAGACGACATCATAATATAAAAAACCTTTATTGGTAATATACCCCACAACCTAAAGACTTTTTAAGGATTAGACAAAATGTTGTCGCCTGTAACATTGAGTTCATGTGACTAAACTTCTTTTGATTTTGGCAACAAATCTTTTTTTCTAAATAATAATCTAGGACCCCCTGTTAACTTATAAAGAATGGTTTAATTTTAAGGGCCGATGTTAAATGTGAACCACACTTAAACGTCAAGCTTTTTTCTGCATTTCATTTGATATTTCTCAATTTCAAAGTCAATTTGAACCATGGAAAGATGCACAAGCCAGCAACGCGCTAAAGTTATTCAGGCTTCGGGCAACAATGGATGATCAATTTTCGAAGAAAATCATCTTCAGTGATGAGGCACACTGTCACCTCAGTGGATTCGTCAATAAGCAGAATTGCCGCACTTGGGCGAATGATAATACAAGAGTGATTGTCGAAAAAACAATGCACCCACAAAGAGTGAATGTTTGGTGCGGTTTATGGGCTGGCGGCATTATCGGGCCGTAGTTTTTCCAAAATAAGGCCGGTCAGGCAGTTACTGTGAATGGTGTTCGCTATCGTGAGATGATAACGAACTTTTTATGGCCCGAATTAGAAGATATGGATGTGGGCGATATGTGGTTTCAACAGGACGGTACCACTTGCCACACAGCTAACGAAACAATGGCTCTATTAAGCGACAAATTCAATGGCCGTATTATCTCAAGTCGTGGCAATGTTAATTGGCCGCCAAGATCATGTGATTTGACACCGTTGGAATTCTTTCTTTGCAGTTGCTTGAAAGAAAAGGTGTACGTCGATAAGCTAGCAACAATTCAAGAACTAAAGGATGAGATCATTTGGCACATTAACGGCATAGAACCTTAATTATGCCTCAGCGTCATCGAAAATTTGGACCATCTGATGGAGATGTGACGCCGAGGTCGCGTATGTTTTATTCCAGACATAATTGAACCATACCAATATTATCATAATAAAAAGAAATGACAATAATTTCCTAAATAATTTGTGTTTTATTAAAAATTAACATTGGCCCTTAAAATTTAACCACTCTTTATTTTTTTAGCCCATAGCATCAAGAATTAATTGCAATTATGTGATATTCCAGAAACATATATATCCGATCTGTGATTGAGGACCACTTTGCATATCATGCAAGCAACGCATCATTCAAAGATGTTAAGGAAAAAATCGAACAAACAAGCGACTCGTTCTCGACCTAGATTGTTTTCTCTGAGTTACTGCGTTATGTTTTTTGCCAAGCCAACAAATTTGGCGTAATGCTATTGCAGAGACAATTCTGATCTTATTGCAGCACGTCATTATTACTTGAAGGCTCACCAGCAAAGACAAGTCGGATATTTTTGAAGGATAACCAGCAAAGAAAGTCGGATATTTTTGAAGGATTACCAACAAAGACAAGTCGGCTATTTTTATCTTGTGATATTGGACAGTAGGGGTCGGTCAGTGCACACAGAGAAAATGTCAGTTTGAAATTAGTCCGAACTACAGAATTTTTGTTGGACGAAAAGACGTTCAGTTCTCAACACCAAATGTTGCAAATCTACTACTACTATTAGATGACTGATAATCGGCTACACAAACCAAATAAAGTTCAAAATTTTGGTTGCAAGAACCGTCTGTTGTTGTTAAGGGTGTCCCAAGTAGAACGCAATTTTTAAATCTGGCAACATTCGAAGTGTCATTGTTTGACATTTGAACAATTGTTATTGTTTGTTAGTAGAAGGTACGAGGTTAGTAAGCAGCTGACCATGGACAGCGAAGTGAGTTCGTTAATTGGGTATTGGAGAGACAACATGAAAATGCTGATTTTGCCGATAAAATCATCTTCAGTGACGAGGCCCATTTTCATCTTGATGGCTTCGTCAATAGGCAGAATTGTCGCATTTGGGGTGCGGAAAATCCTCGAGTGATTCACGAGAAGCAAATGCATCCTCAACGTGTCACTGTGTGGTGTGGTTTTTGGGCTGGAGGAATCATTGGACCTTTTTTTTGAAAACGAGGCAGGTCAAGCGCAAACAGTCAATGGTGTTTGGTATCGTGAAATGATAACCAGTTTTTTCTTGCCTAGAATTGAAGAAATGAATGTGGAGGGCATGTGGTTCCAACAAGACGGCGCCACATGTCATACAGCCAGAGAAACAATTCAATTGCTGCATCAGTCATTTCCCGGTCGTGTTATTTCGCGTTTTGGAGATCAGAATTGGCCGTCTAGATCGTGCGATTTAACACCATTAGATTTTTTTCTTTGGGGTTTTTTGAAGTCGATGGTTTACGCGAATAAGCCGACGACGACTCAAGCCTTAAAAGACGAAATTGGACGCTGCATTAATGAAATACCGCAGCATTCATGCAAAACGGTCATTGAAAATTTCATTAAAAGATCGCGTGCATGCCAGCAAAGCCGCGGCGGCCATCTGCACGATATATTGTTCCATACATAACCTCATTCTGTCTACTTTACGATATAATAAAGTTCCACGATTTTTTCTTAAATATCTGTGTTTTATTTAAAAATTTAGCTCTTCTTGGAACACCCTTTAGTATAGAACTGTGCAATTGGTAAAAAATTATTTCGCCCTTCTACCAAAATCTTAAAAACAATTTAATTGTAAAAATCAAATATAATATTACGAGGGCGACCGCAAAAGTAACTGGCCTAACATAAAAAGAACCGTTTTTTTGGAATTATTATTATTTATTTTTCAACATAATCTCCTTCCAACTCAATACACTTCATCAAACGTTTTTGAAGTTTTTTAATTCCATCCGAAAAATAAGAATTTTCAAGACCTTCAAAATAAGCCTCAGTTTCAGCAATAACCTCGATATTGGACGAATAATTTTTGCCACCGAGAAATTTTTTTTTAAATTTGGAAACAAGAAATAATCAGAAGGAGCTAAATCTGGACTATATGGAGGATGCGGAGCAATTTCAAATCGTAATTCGGCCAGTTTTTGTTGAGTTAAAAACGTAGTGTGTGAAGGAGCATTATATTGATGAAAAAGAACTTTTTTTTCTAAATGCGGTCGTTTTATCTTGATTTCTTCACTCAACCGATCCAATAATGCATAATAATATCCACTATTTATAGTTTTTTCTTTCTCAAGATAATCAATAAATATTATACCCCTTGCATTCCAAAATACTGTGGCCATTACTTTTCCTGCTGACTTAACAGTTTTCGCCTTCTTGGGACCTTTTTTACCAGCTTCTATCCATTGTTTTGACTGTTCTTTGCATTCTGGGATTCAGTGATGGATCCATGTTTCATCAACAGTTATGAATCGGCGCAAGATCTCTATTGGATTACGCTGATAAATCGCTAAAAGCTCCTCGGAATTGGTCCAACGTCCGATTTTTTGGGGCAAAGTCATCAAACGCGGCACCCATCTTGCGGATAGCTTTTTCATGTGGAGTTCATCATGTAAAATACTCCAAACTTGTTTTTCGTGTATTTTAACAATATCAGCAAGTTCTCTGAGCTTTATTCGTCTATCTTTAGTCACTTCATTAAATATTTTTCTAATGTTTTCAACAGTAGTAGCAGTTTTCGG
The DNA here is from genome assembly GCA_963513945.1 of Hydrotaea diabolus. Lineage (NCBI taxonomy): Eukaryota > Metazoa > Arthropoda > Insecta > Diptera > Muscidae > Hydrotaea > Hydrotaea diabolus. The sequence goes on along the minus strand of OY740720.1, from coordinate 35,409,987 downwards.
TCTTCCAGAGCGTTGTTCATCTTCCGTACTTGAAGGACCCATTTTAAATTGTTGAACCCAGGATTTCACGGTGGAGTATGATGGTGCATTATCACCATGAACAGAAACCAATTCATCTTTGATTAATTGTGGCGTATAACCTTTCATATAAAAGTGTTTAATTACCGCACGAAACTCTTTATTTCCCATTTTTCAAAAATTATAAAACTTGTTTACTTCTATCACCTGTAACAAAGAAAATAATCATTAAATATTTCGGAAATTTTGACAGATGGCTTATAAAAGATTGCTTTTAAAAAACAAAAAAAAAGTTGCTAGTAAAACAGAAAATGTGCCAGGCCAGTTTGTTTTGCGGTCGCCCTCGTGATTAATAAATAAAAGGTAGTACGTTGAAATTTTGAGGATTTTTTGAAACTCATATCGTCGGAATGAAAATAAAGACACATCTTTCTGAAATGGCCGAGCGGACCCGAAAATGTATATCAATGTGTGGAGATTGGACAATATAGATTGCCTTTTGCTTTGACTATTTTTTTATAATTGGACTTTCGAAACTTTAAATGAAGATTCAAGCCCTGATAACGTTATTTTATATAAAACTGAAATTCAATTATCATTTCATTACTTATACAAGTAGGTACCTACCAATTACAGGACATTTCAGGGTATTAACTAATATTAGAAAGTTAAAAGTACATACAACCTGAATCATTTTTTTTGGAAAAACATTTAGTTACATTTTAATAAACTACACAACATGTTCGAGAAGGAAAATTCTATAAGCACGTGGTTATTTTTTCTCAGAAATTATGTGAATCAATTTAAGGTAGGGTCCCTCTTCGAACCCTCTTTGGCCAACCGATTGGCCCAATTCTGAAGCATGGCTGTAGATTTCGTCGAATACAGCGACCTTCGATAATTCTCACATTTAATTAAAACAAAAAAAAGGCAAACGACAAAAACGAACACTCAACAATGTATGTTTCATTGAATTTACAATGAGACCGGCGCTTGTTTTAGACATTCCTCAAGATACACGCCCGAGCAAAGGAAAAATAAAAAAAAAAATGCACACATAATCGGGCACAAGGCATGGCAACTTTAAGCGAATTTCGAAATGCTGACGTTTAATGCAATTGATAGCGGTCTACTTATTTCACTTCACCTTAAATGAGTTAATTAAGTAATTAGTACGAGATGTTGATAATGAATTATGCCACAAGAGACAAACCGGTAGCCAAGAGACATGACAGAAAATAGCTGGAATTGAAGGTGAAGTTCAACAATAAAAACTTCAATAACTCCTTAATTTCAGAGAATTTGGGGATCACTTATTTTTTATGTTAAAACCGATATCCACTTGTAACGTTTCAAAGTTAATAACATTAAAATCAATCCAGTGGAGGGTACACTCGAGTTGTATTTAAAAAAATGTATATCCTTGAAATTCCCCAGCTAAGGATGTTATGGCACAACAAACAAATCAACCAAATGCAAAAATACAAAACTAATATTGTATTTGTGTCTATTCGTGTTGCTCTTGCTGTCGTTATGTTCATTTCCTTTTCCCTTTTTGTCTTTTTGCGAACAGACAGGATTGTGACACGAAGGATTTAATTAAAACTCAACATCAAATGACATCCTATAGAACTGTACGTACGCACGAGTTGTATTTGTTGCCTGTTTCTGTTTTGCCATGTCAACAATTTTAAATGCTTTTCAACAACATCGCACCCTTTTATTGCCTCCTGCCCCGCCCGCTTCGCTATGATATCAAATTTTATTTGGCCAACAAGAGATTATTGCAGTATCACAGTTAGATTTGATAATTAAAACTTATAACAAAAGAAATAAAAACATTGTTAGGTTCGGCCAGGCCAAACCCGTCCTTTCGCTATTAAAGCGCAAATAAATGGTTCGGTTTTTAAGCCGTTTCGGCCCTAGAGTTTGTCCATAATCAAAGGCTAAACTTAAAAATTACTCTTTACTTTAAATTTGCTTTAATTTAAGTACCCGTATGCCATATTAACTATTGATCACTCGCTTTGGGCTATGCGGTACGTTTTTTGGGCCACATGAGCCATAACGTCCTACAATTTTAACCTTTTTGAGGTATTTAATATGTCGCAATTAACAGTACCTATCTTAACCACTGTCCGTTTACAAAAAAATTATGATTTATTAAGCAAAAACTCAAAAAAGTGTACTTTTTACTGAGGTACCTTTAGTTCCTTAAAAGGGTACTTTTTCCCCCTGTGCCAATTTCGCCGATTTACGCTTCCAGACAGAAAATGACCATTAACCATCATCAAGCTAAAATTTAGGAATCTAGGTTGATGTGTTTGACCGCCTTTATGCTTTCAACAGGCACACAGAAGGACGGACGGACGGACATCGACTTAGTATTTTACGACGTCCAATAATACTTAGTAGGGACATAAATACTGTTACACACGTTTTATGCTGTAAAATAAAAAGTACTGAATGTTTTTGGACCAAATATTTTTTAATATATTTATTGATGTATATTGTATCCAAAAAGAATCTACTTTTGCCTTTACACACGCCTTAAGTCGCACTGGCCAATCGTCAATAGCTGCACGAACCTCGTCCATTGGAAAATTTTCCACAGCTCGAACCAAAGCAGTCTTAAAAGATCCAATGTTGGGGTATTTTTTATGACAAACCTTGTCCTCTAAAGCCTTCCACAATTTGTAATCCAATGGGTTCAAATCTGGACTGCCTGAGTGCCCATCTTCGGGGGAAATGAACGCTGGCAAATTGTTTCGAAGCCAGGCCTGGGACGTTTTAGCCTTATGGGCCGGCGCAGAATCCTGCTGGAAAGTCCATGGCTGGTTTTGGAACAGGGAATTGTTAAGAGGCTTCACAACAGCTTCCAACAGGGTTTCTTGTATACTTTGGCCGATGTTTTGACTCCTAGTTCGCAGAAATACAGGTTAGTAACCCCACCGTAAGAGACTCCTCACCAAACCACGAGTGAAGCTGGGTGATGACCCTTTTCCACCCTTGGGATCAGTTCAGATGCTTCCTTAGATGACCGCGCATACATCATTTTGCTTGTTAAATTTTTCCTGAACGGTAAACATTTTTTCATCGGTGAACAAAATTCACCAAAAGACGTTTGCATTTTTCAATCCTTTTTTTTTTAAGCTGCAGTCAAGCCCCAAGTCTTTTGAAAGCCCCAAGTCCCAAGTCTTTTCTAATGATTCGACTCATGGACTTTTGCATTATATTCATCTCACGGGCCATGATTTTCTGTTTTCGGAGCAGATTTCTGTGAATTCTTGATTTAACGGCTTTGACGACATGCGGTGTTCGAACTGAGCGTGGGCGGCCCGACCGGTGGCGGTCTTTTACATCTCCAGTCTCCTCAAACAGTTTTATGCATCGGTAGACGAACATGAGGCTAATCCCTAGTGGCTGAAGCGTTTTGAAAATATCGCTTTTTTTCATTTCACACTTGAAAAGCGCTATTACAGCGATACGGTTCTCATTATCTGACCACTCCATGATAAAAGTTGAAACAATTTTAAAATCCCGTTACAGACTAGTGCTATTGAGGTTAGCTTTCAAAACCCATATGACATTAACGGGGTATGTTCAGTTCTACTATTGAAATGGGTGTGTTCAATGTTGTAACAGTATTTATGTCCCTACTAAGTATATACTGGTATACCTTATTGGGTCTCGGATCAATATTTCGTGGTGTTGCTAACGGCATGACAAATTTAATATAACATCCAATTTATGGAGGGCATACAAAATAGAACTCGTTACTGTGGCAGTGAAGGATTTATTTTAAAAAAGGCATTCTAAAACAAGAACAGAGTATTGGTTTTATAAATTTGTTTTCTAATCTATATGTAATTGTCCTTTCTGTCGACAGTTTGGATAAGAATTTTTCTTTTTTTTATACTCGTACTTAAATGATCTTTTTGTGCCTCAATAACCCTCTATCATAGCAGAAGATCCACAATATGTTACCTAGGGTTTAACAGTAGGGTCCGTATTTATAACAGAACCAAACTGTTTAGAAAACATACGGTAGACGAAATCTCCTTCAGATATACTCCAACATAATCAAAATTTATTTTAGAATATTTTTCTGTGCAACAAATTGCGCTTTCGGAAAATAAAACAATAATTTTCTTTACACGGAACTTCTATAGGTGATAACGTTGTCAACATAAGTATATCAAAACTGGCGCCCAACGTAAGTTTCCATTACTGCGGATACTAAAAGAGCCCGAACTGAATTAAGAAATACGACATATCCTTTTCCCTCTTTTACAGTGCCAAAGCTAAATCTGTTCTTTAGAAAAAATTCCAAAATGGATGAATAATTGTAAAAAAAAAGAAATAATTTCATATGATAAAATAATTGAATATTCTAGCTCGAGGTCGTGGTTTTGTATTTTTAATCTTAATTTATTCAATATTTTGTCCCTCTTTGAGAGACAGCTTCAGGAATTGAATTTTTAACATATAAAACAAAAACTAACTATTTAGCTTAACTATGCTGTCCAATGGTTGGAGTTGCACTAGTTCAACTACGACCTCGAGCTTGAGTATTAAATTATTTTATTATATGGATAAAGAAAGTCGGATATGAATTATTTATCTACAATTGATTAAATTATTTCTGAATTAGGATTGTAAATGTCCTGCTTCGTTTAGTATAAGGCTTCCTTCTGAGTCCTTTCTCATTATCCGAAAGCATTCGCCATTTTCAAAAACCATCTGGTCATTCAAAATTTTGAATTTTTTTAGCTTTCCGGGTTTGGGATAATCTTTATAAAAAATTGCCAAATTGAGGTTGGAAAAATTACAGCAGTTTTTTTTGACATAACGTCGGTTTGCATCTTAAGTACACTTTCACGTGGCTACCAGCTGTGATAGCTGCAACTTGCTTACTTTTGGAACAGCACTTGATCAATAACGCACAACACAGCCTGCGATTGTTATATATACTTTATTTATGTGACAGCGCATAGAGGAAGGTACCTAAGGGTTAAAAAAAATAAATTTTAATTTTTTTCTTTTTTTGATGAGGACAACATCTGAGCATCGAATGAGACCGATCCCATGCCCCAAAAGTGTTCCCTCCCAGAGATATGCGCGTTTTATAAAAGTGAAGTCGAGAATTCTAAGCGCAAATAGAAAGGGACCTAATCTTTAAAATGGCTCTCCTGAACAAAACTGGTTTTTAACCTTAGGTCCCTTTCTACAAAAAAGTTTAAGTCTCAGCAAAAAGAAGTGAAACGCGAATTTGTCAGGTCGCAAATAAGTTCTGGGGGCTTATGAATACTTAAGGTAAACCTCAGTAGCCAGTCAGACCTTATAGCCAAATACTATAAGTATGTACTTGTAAATGCCTCCCATAGTATGGCCTTAATAATACTAAAGCATAATTTATCTCAATTAAAAAAAAATATCATTGATCTGGTAACGAATTAACGAAACATATGGAAGAAATATTTAAGATTGTTTCCCAAGAACCCAAGAATACTTAAGGAACTCTCCTAAGCCAGCGGTTGAGCGAATTCCAGCAATAAGCTATGCTTATTTTTTACAACTTTTAGATTGAATGCCCAAACCTTGGACACAATATTAATCAGCAATGAAACTGATGACTATTGCCGAATAATAGTCAACATTTTCACTGACAAGCGATAGTTACCTGATTACTAGGAGGAAATTAAATAGTTCTGTAATATGAGGGTTGCTATATATATTTCTGGCCTATGCAACACCAAGTGTTGCCTGGCGCCATCTAACATTTCCATTGGAAAGTTTGACATTTTTTAGCATAAACGTACTCAGAAAGTTTTGACGAACGACCATCATTTATGTTGTTTACAGTGACTTGAAAAAAATCAATTTGTCAAAAAATGGAATTTACTCGTGAACATTTTCGTGCGATCATTTTTCACAACTTTCGACGTGCATTATCAGGACAAGAAAGCATCGAATAACTTAAATCTTTGTATGGCGATGAAGCATCATCCTTTAGTACTGTAAAAAAATTGTGCCAGAGAACATTGATGCCATGCGTAAACTTATAATTCAAGATCGTCATGTGACATACCGTGAGATAGAGGCATACCTGGGCATTTCTTCCACCAGCATACATTCGATATTGCCTGAACACCTGGCCGTAAAAAGGTTTGTTCTCGTTGGATCCCGCACAATTTGATAATCGCTCAAAAAAAGCTCGTGTCGATTGGTGCAAAGAAATTTTGAAAAAATACGACCGCGATGCTTCAAAAGACTTTTATAAGATCGTCACAGGTGACGAATCATGGATCTATGCGTATGAGCCAAAAACAAAACAGCAATCGACTGTGTGGGTCTTCGGAGACGAGCCCAATCCAACAAAAGTTGTTCGTAAAAGAAGCACTTCGAAGCAAATGGTCGATTGGCTCGATCGGCTGTTCCGCTGGAGCAACGTAGGACGGTCAATTCTGAGTGGTACACCGCAGTTTGTTTGCCTGAAGTCTTCGGAGAAATTCGAAAAACGAACAAGAGAAGACGAATCATTGTGCACCATAACAATGCGAGCTCTCTCATACATCGGGTCAAACCAGCGGCTTTTTGACCGGCCAATACGTTGAATTGATGGGTCATCCGCCGTACAGGCCTGACTCGGCACCCAATGACTTCTTTTTATGCGTGGTCAACGATTTTCGTCGCCAGAAGATGCTGTTGAAGCGTTCAAAACCCATGTTTTGGAGGTGTCTCAATCGGAGTGGAAAAATTGCTTCGACAATTGGCACATGCAAAAGTGTATAAATCATGCTGGAGAATACTTTGAAAAACAATTCTACCATTTTTGATTATAAATATTCGCATTTTCATTATTAGGCCAGAATCATATATAGCAGCCCTCGTATACCATATGCCCGTATTGACTATAAATTGAACGTTTTGAATATACCTTTTTGTGGGTCACATGAGCCAAAAAGTCCTGCAACTTTGGTCTTTTTTTAGGTACCCTTTGTCCCTCCATTACCTATCCAAAAAAATGCTTTTATATGAAAAGCATTGGCTATTTAAAGCTGGCGTTAAACTGTGGGTGCCGGTCTATCGATATAAAATGCATATCGTGCACGTACATTTCTTAATAGGATGTTGTAAAAATAAGTTAAGTTAGTATTACTGGAGGACTAGATCTAGCTCGTAGAAAAAGAAGGTTCAAGACAGAGTGTTAAATATCTGCTTTAAACACAATAAAGAGCTTCACATGTTTAAAGCGCAAAATTGTGATCCCCACTTTATAAACTAGCATTTCCAACAGTTTTAACTCCTTTTATTAAAGAGCAACAAAATACAGTCTTACTTCGACGAATTTTAAACACTTATTGACTACGACATAAAGTATTTCTCCCCCGCCTCTATTAAGCCCGTTAAAGCCATGCAACAATTTGAAGAACTCACATAAAATGAAGTGTTTTTCATGGTAATCAAAACAAATTATAAACACCCTTTCAGGATTATGAGGTTAATCTAGAAAATAAACACCCACACACCCACACACCCACAGGCATCTCAGCCAACCGAAAAATCTAACCCAACTCCCATATTTGCCATCCACATCCTTCTCCCCCGCCCCCATGAAGGCTTTTACAAACACTCGAAACACGAATTAAATCTGTTGCTAAACATTTTCATAGACAGGCCAAGATCCCAGAACGACAAGTAATAAAAGACCAAAAATAATAAAAATTCATTTACAACATTTCCACTTCCCCGCTCCCCCCTGAGTTGTGGCTTCTAACAAATCGACTCCCCTTGTCTTGCCTCGACTGACTTGCGGAGTGTAACAACAAGATAAGCTGCTCCGTTTCACCCTCGTCCAACCACGGGGGCCCGGCTGGTAATCACTGGGTTTATGAAGTGTTTTCTGTGGCTTTTAAAGAGGGTGGTTTTGTTGGGTTCTCGGCTCAGTCAATGTTGGCTAAATTGTTTTATGAACTTTTCTATGTTAGACTTCGCAGGGGGGGGGAGATTATTACTCTAATATTACAACATGTAGTCGTACAACGACAAGGACAATGATTATTATATGGTCTATTGTTCGTATACACATACCACACACACAGATGTACTCGTAAGTGTGTAAGCAAGTGTGCCTAGTACAGTGGGGGTTCCACCGAAAATAGCTTAAAAGGTTGATCTATTGTCTGAGTGTTTTGAGGGTGTTGCCGTTTTATTGCCTCGTTTTTATTGAATTTTAAATATGCTTCCCCTTCATGTAATGTACGAGCAGGGCAGCAGCAAATAAATTGCTCCCGTAAAAAAGGACAAAAGTGTGACCCAGAATATGCCTGTGGTGCAGCAAAAAAGTGTCAACATTTAAAATTTATGGTCAATTATTTGTTAACACATGATCTCGGCATTGCTGCTGTTTGTTATTCGAAGATTAGGATTTGTAAATCAATTACAAAATATTTTCTAAATTTTATGGTTTGTCCAATCTGGGGAGATTGAGGTTTTTGAGCCATGCACTAAAGTGGTCACAAAGCACAACTATTTGTTACCGATAATAGTAGTGTTTTTCCTTAGAATCCACAGCTATGAGTATAAATCAAAAGTTTCATCTATTTAGTACTAAAAAATGTAAAGCTTTTTCTAGGCTACGTACAAAAAAGGTAACACCTAATTATTTTACAAAATTGCTTGAAGCGTCGAGTTTGACTTATAATGTTATCAAAATCTGAGGATCGAAGGGTCAAAGAAAGGAGGCCTGATTTTATATTTCCCAAAATATACAGGGTGGAGCGCGAATTTTGCTTTTTTGCATTGCAGGCTGTGGCAGCACTGTTGGTCGAAGAGAGTGGAGAGTGTCCGTGACTTATAGTGGCTAACGGGAGATTTGTATTCGTCTGCCTTTCAGTTGCCATCATGCATCGGACACGTGAGGAGAAGTAATTTTGTGTTAAAGCGTATTTTTCGAAAGCGCACTCGATCATTGCAGAGCAGCGTGCTTTTCGTTTACAATTTGCCCTTATGCGGACGTTTTCCTGGGGGCAATCAATTGTAAATTGGGTAACTTCATTGAGAACAGCAGGGAATGTGTCATGTGTACGAAGGGGACCTGAGAGAATGATTACAATACCAAAAACATCGAAAGAGTTTGAGCAGCAGTACTGCAATCTCCGAAACGCTCTGCTCGGAAGCAATCACTTGCACTTGACATTTCCGGACCTTCTCTCCACCGGATTTCAGCCGGCTCTTGAGGCAATGAAATTAGGATGGTGCCACTGCACATGATGCGAGGGTTACAATGAATTGTTTGAGGCAAATGTTTCCTGGGCGGCTTATCTCTTTGAGGGGTGATATGAACTGGCCGGCACTCTCACCAGACTTAGTCCCAGGCGATTTATTTCTTTAGGGTTATCTGAAGTCGAAGGTGTATCTTAACTGTTCCAACAACTTGAAAGACCTCATTAACAGTATTGAGGCTGAAATTGGCAAAATACCAGTTGACATGCTTGTAAGAGTTTATGAAAACCTAAGAAAACGTATGCAGCATTGTGTGGATAGCGAAGGCCGACATTTGCCAGATACACTATTGAAAACCAGGTAATTTAAAAATTCCCTTACCGTTCGATATAACTTAAATATTAAATACATTTTTGTAAGGTTCATAATTTTTTTACTTCATTCCCAAATAAGCAAATTACCGCGCTCCACCCTGTATTTCTAGAAAACTATACGAGAAGCTTCAGCGTTAGTTTTACGTAATAGTTTTTGAAAAAAAATTATAAATGATAAAACCTCGACAAAATTGGTCTTAAATGAGAAATTTGGACAAATTTTTTTTTTGTAGACGATCAAATGTTTTGTGTACACAATAAAATTTTACGAAATTTTCTATAAACGAAATAGTTTCTTTAACAAAACTTTCTAAATAAAATTATAATAGAAACCTTTTCGATTTTTTTTATTTAAAACCATATTTTGACGACTTTTCCTTAACCCTGCACCGTCATCCTTCGTCAAAATGACGACGCGCAATTTTATTTTCGAGTTAACATGTGTTTTTATCGTTTGTTTTGACCTCATTTTTCGTATAGCGTTAGTCGTTTGCAAACTGTTGATGGGCCTAGACTTGCAGCGCATTACGCATATTGTAAGTTATTTTTTTTTTGTTTTTAATTTTTTGGCGTAGTCAAAATGACGAAGGATGACGTTTGTGTAACTTTCAGGTTTTCATGTGCATTTTTCTTTTGTAATTTTTATACAATTTTTGTAACATGGCTCATCAAAAAACACTGACTGATGAACAAATTGAGCTTTTTCTCTCCTTGAGTGATAAAAACGATGAATACGAAAGTGATCTCAGTGAATCAGGATCTGATATAGAAGTCGATCAAGAAGAATCCGTTGCAGATACCAGCTGTGGCGAACACAAAATTGAAGTTTGTGCCTCTTGCCTAAAATGAAACAATTTACCTTCAAGCTTATATTCCTTTAAATATTTAATATATTAGTTTTAAGAAACTAAAAGACTTTATTGGAAAAAATGTATTTTTTTTTTTTTTTTTTTGTGTTATAAAATGTTTATTTTAAAATCCATGCCAATTGAAAGAAGGCTGTGAAATGATAAATTTAAGTTATATAAATAAGAAAGTCTAATGAATTTTTGTTGAATATTGATTAAAAATAAACTAAATAAAAAAATAGACTTAACATCGGTTCCCATTTTTGCTCACAATGCTATTTATAGCGTCTTGAAATAGGCCGTAGTCAAAATGACGAAGGATGACGTTAGTGTACAAAAAATAAGGATGACTTTCTAGGGTTAAAAACATTTTTAAGAAATTGCGTTTAATAAAAAAAACTTTTTTATACAACCTAAGTACTATTTGATGAAAACCAAATTTTGTCAAAATTTTCTAAAAAAAAAAAAACATATTTTATACAAAATTTCTTAGAGGCCATAACTATGACGGCGTCATAGTTTTGTTTAATTGAGAAAATGTGTCGAAAGGTATTAACAACAAAAGTTAGTGGCATTTTATTTAGGAGCAAAATTTCGTAGAATTTTATTTGAAAAGATATCACAAAATAATTTGTTAGCATAAAAATCCGAGTTTTTTTTCAATTTTTCAGTAAGAACACACTGCTGTCGAAATTTTTTTTCTTTGAAATAATAATCCTTGATTAAAATTTTATCCATATTTTTTTTAAAAAAAATATTTTATACAAATTTTCGTAAAGTTGGCTTAAAAACTGTTTTTTTTTTGAAATTCTATCCAAAAAGAAATTGTTGTCGAAATTTCTTTTAAAACTGTATGTTCTTTCTTTCAAAAAAAAAATCTTAGCCGGTATTTTTTTTAAAAAAAATTCCAACCAACCTTCTACCAGATTAGCTGCTCTTCGAAACGACCTCTCAATGTGGCAAGTGACACCGTCCTGTTGAAACCTAATGTCGTCAAGACTACGGGCTTCAATTTCTGGTAGCATCAGGTAGCGAGCACCATTCACGGTTACGTTCCGGCCATCATCATTTTTGAAAAACTATGCACCGATGATTCCACCAGCTTAAAAACCACACAAAACCGTGGTATTCTCTGGGTACAGTGGCACCTCTTGAACCTCTTCTTGTTGCTTTTCAGCCCAAATGCGGCAATTTTGTTTATTGACTTTGCCGTTGAGCCAGAAATGGGCCTCATCACTGAACAAAATTTTGTTCGAAAACTGCGGATCTTCCCGTTCCTCAGCGTACGCTCATTTCCATAATACAGTTGCCATCATTTGTAGGTAGTTATTTTCATAAAATAAATGCCATAAAGTGGCCTTTCAAATTACCAATAAAGATTCCACACTTGATTTGAATTTATATATTTTTTTTTTGTATTGAAAAAATACCTCCAGATGGATCACCCTATACTTAGTAGGGACATAAATACTGTTACAAGATTGAACACATCCATTTCAATAGTATAACTGAACATACCCCGTTAATGTCATATGGGTTTTGAAAGCTAACCTCAATAGCGTTAGTCTGTAAAGGGATTTTAAAATCGTTTTAACTTTCATCATGGAGTGGTCAGATAATGATAACCGTATCGCTGTAATAGCGCTTTTCAAGTGTGAAATGAATAAAAGCGATATTTTCAAAACGCTCCGGCCACAAGGGATTAGCCGCATGTTCGTCTACCGATGCATAAAACTGTTTGAGGAGACTGGAGATGTAAAAGACCGCCACCGGTCGGGCCGCCCACGCTCTGTATGAACACCGCACGTCATCAAATCCGTTAAATCAAGAATTCACAGAAATCCGCTCCGAAAACAGAAACTTATGAGTCGAATCATTAAAAAAGACTTGAGACTTGGGGCCTTAAAACGACGTACCGGACATTTATTGACTGCAGCTTTAAAAAAAAATAGGATTGAAAAATGCAAACGTCTTTTGGTGAAGCACTCTGATAACTTGCGCAGAAAAATTTTGTTCTCCGATGAACAAATTTTTACCGTTCAGGAAATATTTAACAAGCAAAATGATAGAGTGTATGCGCGGTCATCTAAGGAACTGATCCCAAGGGTGGAAAAGGGTCATCACCCAGCTTCAGTCATGGTTCGGTGGGGTGTCTCTTACGATGGAGTCACTGACCTGCATTTCTGCGAACAAGGAGTCAAACATCGGCTAAAGTTTACCAAGAAACCGTTTTGGAAGCTGTTGTGAAGCCTCTTAACATTACCCTGTTGCAAAACCAGCCATGGACTTTCCAGCAGGATTCTGCGCCGGCCCATAAAACTAAAACGCCCCAGGCCTGGCTTCGAAACAATTTGCCAGCGTTCATTTCCTCTGAAGTATGGCCCAGCCCAGATTTGAACCCATTGAATTACAAATTGTGGACGGTTTTAGAGGACAAGGTTTGTCAGAAAAGATACCCCAACATTGGATCTCTTAAGACTGTTTTGGTTCGAGCTGTGGCCAATTTACCAATGGACGAGGTTCGTGCAGCTATTGACGATTGGCCAGTGCGAATTATGGCGTGTGTAAAGGCAAAAGGCGGACATTTCGAATAAGTAGATTCTTTTTGGATACAATATACATCAATAAATATATTAAAAAATATTTGGTCCAAAAACATTCAGTACTTTTTATTTTACAGCATAAAACGTGTGTAACAGTATTTATGTCCCTACTAAGTATATAAAATTGTTAGTTTATTAATGGAAAACCCTTTATATATAGATCACTTATCGTTCATACCGAAGAGCCGTCCCACACTAACGGCGGAAAAATCTTTTTTTTTTCGATTATTACATCAATAAATTGATCTGTTTTCCAATTTCAAAACAGTAGTCCACAAATCAATTACAATCTTTACTTCTGTCGGTTGGTCACGATCTTGATAAAGCATCGTTTTATTTGGCATCTGCACAGCACAGCTGATACATTTAATGTTTCTATAACCAAATAATTGTCTTCGTGAGGTGCTTAAGCAAATACGAGTGGTAATTAAAACTCATTTTGATTTGAACCATGTCTAATAACTCATTTAGTGTGTCCCGCATCGCAACGTACAAGTATCGTACGTATCGTATCGCAACGTATCGTATTTAGTATTTACGAGCATGTGCAGTGCAACCTAACAACTCTGTTTACATTGCGGCAAACAATTACAAGGCATTTTCTGGCCCAAAAACCCCGAAAACGGGCGTAGTTGAACAACGACTGGGGCATGAGCTGCAGCTTGTCTGGTGCCCACTACGAAATGACAGACAATTGGCCACGTCTCTGGCCAGGTAATTGTGTAGTTGGTTGCTGGTTAGTTTCCAACTAAATGGCATTTTACTGATGTTGTACAATTTTGTTCTGTGCTACCGCCACCACGTCCGTCGTTGCACGGGAGAGACAATTCAGACGTCTGTACGTACGCAAGTATGAGGGTATGATTTGTCGTATGCTGTCGTCGTAGTCTATGAATTTACTGTGTTGCATGCATGTATGTATGTATGTGTGTGTTTGGTTGTATGTGCGAACGGGTTGCTGATTGTGTTTATAGCCATAAAATGTTCCCAGGAGCAAAATAACTCAATTTTAAAATGGCAAACGACATATAACAACAACGGCAGCAACATAGCCAACAGCCGCAGCAGCAAAAAAATTGACGCTTTTGATAACAACTGAAATTACAACGTTCCACGGCACCCCGACGTATTGTTGCAACGACATAAACATGCGGCCAAGTACCACCATTGCCATCGCCATCACCACAACCATCATCAATTCAGCCAGCCAGCCATACAGCCAACCCACCGACCGACCGACCGACCGTCCGACCATAACAGCCAACCAGTCATCATCCGTCATCTAAACAAAATTATTTAATTTTTTTTGTGTAAAACGACAACAACACCGCGCGAATGAAAAGTTAAATTGTACATATTTTGTAACCATATCGAGTGTTTGTCCCACCAGTACGAGCCAACGAGTACGGCTGGGTCGGGCCGGGCTGGGAGGCAGAGATTGCATGGAAATGCCTCAAATGTGTCATGCCACATAATAGGCCATGTTTGGCATATTCGTCAAAACGAAACCATAACAAAAAAAAGAACTGAGAAAAAGGGAAACGAACAGCAACAGCACCTCCAGCAGCAAGAGACGGCGGCGGCGGCAGTGGCGGCGGCAGTCAGCAGGAGCGTAAATGTTTTACGTGTTTATAAATGGAGCATTTTCGCCCGTCGCCACCGCTCATCGGATGCACTTTAGTTTCACCTCTCAGTGACGTGTTATATTTTTAGCCCTGGCCTTTTTGGTTGTCGTTGTAGCTCTGGCTGTTAATGTTGGTCCCGGTTTATTTAAATGCTGTTGCTGCTGCTGCTGTTGGTGGCGGTGTCGGTGTTGCTGTTGTTCTGCAATTACCACTAAAAGGGCGGTTGGCGTAGGGTTGCCGGCGAAGTTAAGGTGTCTCGCGTTTGTTGTGCTGCAATGTTTTGCGAAATTGTGGCATAATCAGCCGAGTTGTTGGCTGACTGGCTGGCTGACTGTTCGATTCGCTTGGTGTTGTTTTTTGTGTGCATGTTATGATTTCATTAAAGGAATTTAACTCGGCTTACAACATGTGTAACAACAACATGAACATTAATTGCCCCCAGGTTGTGATTTCGTATTCTATGACTTATTTTCATAGCACGAAGAGGTTGGCATTCAGACTGAGCGTCAGAGAAAGTCATAGAGTATTAGGCGAGGAGGCTAGGCGGAGGCGGGAGCTACTGCATTTTAAAGAGATGTCGTGCGGCTAATTCAACCTGGCAATTTTCCTCACTTAGAGTCTAGCATAGAACTCTTAAATTAAGCCAAGATATGCCAATTGAACTGCAATAAAGGCAGACGACCATTGGTTTTTAAAAACATCCAACAACAAAACACATTCGTTTATACAGTCTTCTCTCGATAAATTGAAACTCAAGGGACCCGAAGAAAAAGTTCAAATTACCGAGATAAAAAGAGTTCAAATAAATCCCACAACTGGCAGGCTGGTAACTGTTTTCCAAAAATATTACCTAAAAGTTAGTAACAGCGGCTAATTTAAGGGAGGCGGAAGCTACTAAGTCTCACGCTGGCAATTTTCCTCAATTAAACTGTAGCATAGAACTCTTGAATTTAGCCAAGAATTTTGGTAGTTTTTCAAAATATTACTTTAATTAGTTTTACAAAAATATTACTTTAAAGTACTCTCTCAAAAAAAAAACACTTTCGCATATACAGTCTACTCTCGATAAATGGAAACTCAAGGGACCCAGAGAAAAAGTTCAAATTACCGAGAGTTTCAAAATAACAAGTGTTCAACTAATTAAAAGGTAGGGGGAAATGTAAACTTAGTTACTGAAGTCCCACGTCATTCCATTTAGAAACAAGAGGGAACTTGTCTCAAATCAGAGAGCTGAGCTGACGGGGGCCTACAGTTAACACAGGCTCCGAACAGCTAATTTAGGGGAGGCGGAAGCTACTAAGTATCACGCTGGCAATTTTCCTTAATTAAACTGTAGCTTAGAACTCTTGAACTTAGTCAAGAATTTTGGCGATTGTTTTTCAAAAAATGTTACTTAAAGGTATTAATTTAAAAAAAAAAGCACTTTCGCATATACAGTCGCCTCTCGATAAATTGGACCCGGAGAAAAGGTTCCAGAGTTTCAAAATAACAAAAGTTCACTAAGAAACAAGAGGGGACTTCTCTCAAATTAGTGAGCTGTGCCTTATTTAAATCTTATACTCACTGACGGGGACCTACTGTTAATACAGACCCCGAACGGCTAATTTAGGGGAGACTAGGAGGAGGCGGAAGCTACTAAGTTTTAAATAGATAACTCACGCTGGCAATTTTCCTCAATTAAATAGCAGCATAAAACTCTTGAATTTAGCTAAGAGTTTTGGCAATTGTTTTCCAAAAAGATTACTAAAAGGTCCTTATTTAAAAAAAAAAACACTTTCGCATATACAGTCTACTCTCGATAAACTGAAACTCAAAAAAGTTGAAGAAAAAAATTCAAATTACCGAGAGTTTCAAAATAACAAGAGTTCAAGTAATGAAGAGGTAGAAGGAAATTTCAACTTTCCCACAACATCCCATTAAGGACAAATTGGAGAATCTTTCAAGTTAGCTTTTCACGATTCAATTCCTATACTCACTGACCGGGATTTTTGTAGAGCAATTTTTACATGGCTGAGAGGTAAACCTTTTACTCGTGAATTCGCCAGCATTTTCGACAGTTTAAATAACGTTGTGATTCTTATTTTGGACAAAAATAAGCACCAAGTATCGGGCAATGAATTTCTTCTTTTGGTCGATTTGGTGCATAGAACCGGCTGTAGTGAAATCGGTCGTAGAATTTGATTAAGTAATTAAATTAAAAAATTTAGTAATTTTCGCTGCAGTGAGCGACTGCCATCGTTCAAAAATCTTTAATCTGGCATCGTTCAAAAATCTTTTAAGAATCAATTGAACGAGTTCCAAATTATCGAGAGTCTACTGTATATAAATGTCTATAATCAAGGGCGTGTATAGTAGATTTTTGTGAAGCTTGAAGCTACTTCTGCAATGATTTCACTTACATTTACACTCCATTCGTTTTTATGTTTTCTTTGAGTCTAACTAATGGCGAACTGTTTTCAAATACAGCACAGACTTAACAACCTAGAGACCGAAAAGCATAAAGCATGTTTCCATCATCAAGCATACACAGAAAAAAAGACAACCCCTTTAATTTTAACCAAAAATTTATATGAACATTTTAAAACCACTTAATTCAAAATTTCTGAATTAAGCTAAATTATTTATCAGCTATTGAAATGATATGGAATGAATAGAAACAACAACAAAATTCATAAAATGCATGCACTGTATTGTGTGTGTGTGGGTTTATGTGTTTTAGTATACTTATACATATGCAGTGCTAGGGATTTTAAGTGTGTTCGATGGAAAACTCTTCTGTCGGCAGTTCTCGTTAAATGCGAAACTGCCTGCCTTAAGTATAAACCGCTCAACATAGTTACAGCTCTATGTTGAACTTATATTTGAACTCATGGTAATTTAACATACATAAACACAGCATTGATATTATTAATTTTTTCTATTATTCTCAACTAGAAATTGTTAAGACGCACTGAAATTATCGCCGCTATTTAAACATAAGAGCGGATAGAACCTCTTATAAAATTCAAACTTTTGGCTTCAAACACCATGTTTACTTTGACTGATTGCAATTCAATTTTGATTTCATTAATATTTCACTTTATTTGATTTGGAAAATTAATTCGAGTAGGAAATGAATTTAAATTCTTTGAGTTGGAAATGAATTGCAATTAATTTGAATTGCAATTAATTTGAGTTGGAAATGCATTGCAATTCATTTGAGTTGGATATGAATAGCAAATCATTTGAGTTGTAAATGAATTAAAATTAATTAAAGTTGGAAATGAATTGAAATTCATTTGAGTTGGAAATGAAATGCAATTCATTTGACCTGGAATTGAATTGAAATTCATTTGTGTTGAAAATGAACTCAATTTTGTTTGAGTTGGAAATGAATTGCAATTAATTTGAGTTGAAAATGAATGGAAATTCGTATGGGTTGGAAATTAATTGAAATTAAATTGAGTTGAAAATTTATTGAAATTCATTAGGGTTGGAAATTTACTCAATTTCGTTTAAGTTGAAAATGAATTGCAAATCATTTGAGTTGGAAATTAATTGGAATTAATTTGAGTCGGATATTACTTGAAATTCATTTGAGTTGGAAATAAATTAAAATTCATTTGAGTGGGAAATGAATTGCATTTCATTTGAATTGGAAATTAATTGAAATTCGAGAAATTTGAGTTGGAAATGACTTGAAATTCATTGGAGTTGGGTATGAATTGAAATGAATTTGAGTTGGAAATTAATTGAAGTTGAAAAAGTATTGCAATTCATTTTAAATGCTTCAAATATCCTTCAACTCAACTTTTGGTTTCGAAATTTTAAGTACATCTCTTTTTCTTGAATTGATTAAAAATAATATGATTCGTTTTCAACTGTGATATGTAAACATACAAAATATAAATTGTGCAAAAACTGGACCTCCAATCACGAGTGGTCACTAGGCCACCCTTTTGGGCTATTATAGGTCTCACAAGCCTTAAAATTAACAGCAGAAAAACGGACAGACAGACATCGTTAAACCGAAATGTGGTTTTGAGTAAAATGCACATTCTTAGTTGTAACAAACATTTTTTCTAAAACTAACACGGTTCTTTAGAGTTCATGGTATTAAGACGCAACATTTGGATAGTTTTAAACTCCGCAATTCTAAGATTATTTCTTTCATAAAATTCCCTCATTCAAACTTTTGTGTTATTTAAAAAAAATGATTCGTTTTTTGCTCTGAGATGAATCCATACAAAACTGCTACAACTGGACCTCCAACCACGACTGTCTAGGTCTCCTTTGGGCCAACCTCTGCAGTTTCACAACAAGCCTTAAATTAACAGCAGGCGGATGGACAGACAGACATCGTTAAATTGAAATGTGGTTCTGAATAAAATACACATTTTTAGTTGTAACAAACATTTGTTCTAAAACTAACACGGTTCTGTAGAGTTCTGCTGGTATAAAGACGCAACATTTGGATAGTTTTAAACTCCGCAATTCTAAGATTTTATTTTTCAAAAAAATCCCTCAGTCAAACTTTTGTGTTATTTTAAAAAAAAATGGTTCGTTTTCTGCTCTGAGATGAATCCATACAAAGTATAAATTGTGCAACAACTGCTACAGATATACCTCCAATACGACTGCTTGGTCTCATTTGAGCCACCCTGTAGTTTCACTACAAGCCTTAGATAAACAGCAGACGGAGGGACAGACAGACAAGGGTTAATCGAAAGGTGATTCTGAGTAAAATATATATTTTTAGTAGTTACAAGCATTTGTGCTGAAACTAACACAGAGACTCAAATTTTATAGTTTTATAGTTTTAGACTCAGCAATTCTGAGATTTTAATTTTCATTAAAATTTCACATTTAAAGATTTGTGTAAGTAAAATTTTACTTCTACTCCAGTACATGCGACGCTAAATCTCGAAACTAACGCCGTTTTACAGAGACGCAAATTTGAATATCAATTCTTAGATTTTATTTTTCATTAAAATTTCACATTCAAAAATTTGTGTTTGTTTCATTTTACTTCTATGCCAGTATTTGAGACGCCAAATCTCGATTTCGTGTGCCATAGTCGACCCGGGATGACTCAAAACCACCCGTCTATCATCGAACGTGACTCAGATCAAGATTATTCCAATGCCATCATCAACTGACTAATTTGTAAAAATGTCTAAATTATTTTTTTTTAATTCACATGACCACATTTTAATTAAAATAAACGCCAACAAAAATCCATAACCTTCTCACGACCTTATTAGCCAAACGAGTCAGCCAGCCACCGGTGTCGGACGACTGCATCCAATCAAATACACGCATTTACCACCATTTCCTGGCTTATCTCTCACAGGTATCCGACGTTAATGCAGTCAAAATGTAGCTGACAAGCTTCCTTTGCGGAATTTTATTAATAAAAACAAAAAATCTCGAAATGGGATCGGCAAAATAAATGTCACACACGAAATAAACAGCGCGATAATCGTATGCACGTACACGCAGCCGGAGCATCTGGCCAGAAATGAAGAAAGCCAAGAACAACGAGGCCCCTTCATCAGCGTCATCAATGAATGGTCGGTAGTGGCAACACCAAACAAAGGCTGGCCCTTAAAGTGTGTTCATGTGCAACCGAAAACACGAAAACCTCAAGTCTCGGGCATACGTATCTGGCAACACATGTGTTGTTGTGATTCAAGAATTTCAGTTAGACAAATGACAAAGAAGGCGAATGCCGCAGCAGCCCTTGATGTCAGATCTTGTGCAGTTGCAGTTGTTGCCGGCCGGCCGTCCGTCCGACCGACCGAGCAACAACAAGGCAAAAACCGAAATGTTAATGAGTTAATTAGTGTTAGCAAAAACGCTGTTGTGGGTCTCCCCCCCAAAAAGTTCTCAACTAAAAATCTGAAACCAAAAAAAAACCAGAGCGAACAGAACAACAGACATATGCATAAATAAAGCAACACATTAACCCCTGGAATTGGCGGCGGCTGCTTGGGGACACACACAGGCAGTACTCAAAACCATATGGAGCAAGAATCAGCCATTCGATCCGACCTACCGACTGTGCCAACAAACAAACAAAAAATCTGACTTGCAGGCAACCTAAGACACTCTGCACTCTGGGGCTCGAAGAGAGCGGGGGCATGGATCTTGGCCGAGCATATGTGCATCGGGTTTATGCGGCAGCTACGACAAGTGTTGGTAGCCTTCCCTTCCTGGGGCTTTCAATGACTGCCCTTCAATGCCACAAAAAGTGTTGCACATCGTATGGGAGAAAGGAACACATGCTTCGGTTTAACACACTCACGCGCGCATTTCGAGTAATTAAGCAAAAATATTGTGTTTACCACAAGAAACAACAACAACAACGACAAAAGGCAACAACAAATAGTGTACAATATGAATATTAACTCACTCATTCAAGAAGTCCATATCTCATTTACAACAATATGCGAGGGTCGTGGTGAAAGTACTCGTACTAACACGATGATTTGCAAGGTCATGCGTTACGACAACAAGCTGTGGTGTGCGATACCCTTAGAAACCTCTGTTGCTATGACGTGGTGTTTGAAGGCAAAAGCTTTATTTCATCATATTTTAAGGAAATTTGGCATGTGAAGGTAGTTTACACATAGGATGAACATCGTTGAAAATCGATCGGATCGGTTAAGGTTTTAACGTAGATCCTTCAAAACTGTACCCCCGGATTTGAGGCCTAATCGACAAAAGAATTTCCGTTAAACTTGGATTGAGGTCTTATCTAACACTTAAGATAAATCGCGTTTAAAATTAAAAGCAACCTGACCTAGTATGTGTGTCACTTAAAAGCGGTAAATTTCATCGGACTACCAGAAATTTGAAGAAAAAAAGAAACCATAACCTTTAAAAACCTCTAGCGTTATGGCCTGTTGTTTGAAGGCAAAAGCTCCAGTCTTCACACAGTTAATATTTCAATTGATATCTAAGCTTTTTTTCGTAAAACACCACGATTATTAATTTTCTCTGGGTTATAACTACTCTGGCGTTATAAAGGAAAATGCTTAATAATAGCAAATGCTAATAATAGCAAAATTTGTTAATGGTACTTTGCTCTTTTGCCTTCATAAACCACGCCATTATATTTGCGATTTTTAATGTTAATTCTCTCTATAATAAAAATTCTCTAAAGGGACCAGAGAAATTAAATAACAGAGAAATTAAATAACAAATGGAATGGCCATAGGACCTTCTCACACTTTTCTTGGAGTTGGTATTTGTGACAGCTGTCACTTGATTTTTTAACCAGTTTGGTTTGCCATTTCATAATGACATAGACTTAACGTTTGCAAATCATGTTGAATGGGCCCAAAATAAATGGCCACCTGTCCTTATTTTTACAAGAAAATTTGTTCAGCGATGAAGATCACTTTTGGTTAAATGGGTACGTTAATAACCAAAATTGTCCTATTTGGAGTTATGAAAATCCACAAGCCATTGTTGAGACGCCCTTACATCCTCAAAAAGCCACTGTTCCTATGGGCAGAGGGAATCATTGGTCCATATTTTTTCAAAAATAAAGCCGGCCATAATGTTACAGTCAATGGGGAACGCTTTGAAGCCATGATTAATGACTTTTTCGTGCCTGAATCGGAGGATGTTGAAGTGGGCGACCTTTGGTTCCAACATACAGCCAACGAAACAATCAATTTATGGAAGGAGACTTTTGGTGAGCGCATTATCTCGCGTCGTGGGCCTATGGCGTGGCCTCAAAGATTGTGCTAATTTAACACCGCTGGACTATTTTTTGTGGGGTTATGTGAAGTCGCTTGTCAACGTAGATAGTTCCAAAACGGTTGAGGTCTTGAAAGAGAATATTAGGCGCGTTATTGCTGCCATACGGTCCAAAATGCTGCAAAAAGTGGTCGAAAATGGGGCCTCTCGGCGGGAATTTTTTCGAGCTAGCCGCGGCGGCCTCTTGCCCGAACGCATTTTTAAAACAAAATAATGGCAAACCCTTATTTTTAGAATAAAACTAAATTCTAGGTCATAACTTTAAAATATGTGCATGCATTTCTTCTTGAAAACCATACGTCTGAAAGAAAACACCCTTAATATGCCATAAGACCAGAGCTTTTTACAGGGCCTTGATTCTTAATAATTCTCCTTCCGGCCATCATCATTTCTGTTAAAATATGCACCGATGATTCCACCAGCTTATAAACCGCACCAAACCGTGGTTTTCTCTATGTATAATGGCACCTCTTGAACCTCTTCTTGTTGTTCTTCAGGCCAAATGCGGCAATTTTGTTTATTGACTTTGCCGTTGGTCGAAAACAGCGGATCTTCCCGTTTCTTGCCGAACGCTCATTTCCATAATACAGTTGCTTACATTTTAAGGTAATTATTTACTAAAAATATATGTCATAAAATGTCCTTTCAAATTACCAATAAAGACTCCACACTTGATTTGAATTTTTATATTTTTTTTGCTCTGAAAAAATTCCTCAAGGAGAATCACCCTATAGAAGGATCTATGACAATAACATGTTAAAAAAAATATAGGCCAAATAGTCGCCACATTTATAATGACTCTGCCACTCATCCTTAAGCTCTTGTTCTTGGATTTTTGACGTCCAGATATGCCCGTAACTTTTTTTCTTAAAAATCCCAAAGAGAGAAGTCCAACGGCGTCAAATCACATGTTTGTGGCGGCCTATTAACACCGTCACGATGTGAGATAAGACGGCCATTAAATTTATCGCGCAAAAAACCGTTGTTTCGCTAGTGACACCATCCTTTTGCACCCACATATCGTCCAGGTCCTCAACTTCTGGCACGTTATCATCTCGCGATAGCAAACACCGTTTACCGTAACTGCTTGGCTTGGCCCGATGACGCCTCATTTAACGGATCTCCCGATTGTGGACACATTTGGTCGAGCAAGGTGGGTGCTGCGTTTGTTGACAGCCGATCAAAATCTGGCCATGATTCAATATCCAAAAATCCAAACAATTAAAATTATTTATATCGTATTTGCAAATATTTGTATTAAACTGTTAAAATTATATTTCAACACTTAGACATGTTAGATATATTTAAAAAAAAAATTGAAAATTCCGTAAAGCGCGGCAGTCGTTTTATTAAAAATATCAGTAATATCATTTTTAAAGATCACTGAGTTAAAAAAGATGGAAACAATTTCAATATGTAGATAGAACTACAATAGCTTTTGCATATAAGGCAGCTATTAGCAAGGTGGGTGCTGCGTACAAGTATTAAGTTTTATTTTAGTACAAAAAAATATCTCAAGACAGCGATCCGTTAGTTTTTCTTTCCCGTTTTGACGGACAACTAATGAGTGGACTGAAAAATTAAAAAAAAACGAATGACTAAATGGGCTGGCCTTGCCACAAATTTATTTTATAAGAATATAAAAAGATATTCCTAGAATAATACAAAGTATGCTATGGAATGTCTATATTTAACTAAGTAGTCTATAATGTAAAAAAAAATTGATTTGGGAAGAAATGAAATTGAAAAAAAGGTGGGTGCTGCGTTTGCTGATAATCCATAAATTTTTGGTTAAATATTTGCATGCTCCAAATTAATTGTTGCCTCGCTTCAAAAACTTTTTATTTTTAAATCCACATGAATGGTTGTCCATCAAACAGGATAATTTTCCCCAAAACTCTTATTAAGCTAATCCTAAAGCTTTCTTAGTTTAAAACTACACTAAAGAAAATCTAAAACTTGACTTCGGCTTAATTTTGACGCTATTTAGTTTGGTTTCTGAGACAAACTAGCAAGTGCAGTTGACAGCGATGATGAATGTAGCCAACCAAATGATTAATTAAATAAACAAAAGGTCATGATTTTTAATCGTAACTAAGAAATCAAAAAAACAACCCGTCTGAATATCTCAACGAAAACAAATTGGGGAAAAAGACTATTTGGAAATTTGAGATTTGGTCAATGAGCGTTAAAAATAGCACTCAATTAAAATATTTGCAAAACAAGTTTGTTCTAGAAACGAATCTTCCACGAACAAAAGAGTTGATAGGCAAATTAATTTCAAAAATTAAGAAAAAATGAGGATGAGGGTAATTCTTTATGGAGAACTTAAACTACTAGCCATGTTGAAGACCGTCTATCAAGAAAAGGCGGTTTAGTTTTCTAAACCAGATAATTTCTCTTAAAGCGTCATTCATTTTAGAAAAAGGACAATCGGCATGTCAAATTTAAAGCTTGACACTACTGCAAGTTTTTCTAACCATATCTAATGTTTTAGATTAGTTTAGACTAATCGACATATTATTAGTGGAAAAAAAAACCCTAAGGTGTGCCTAAATTGAACCTCGACATTTAAACGATGCTTAGAAAAGGTCCGAAACAAAATAAACTCGAGTGTTGTAATATTAACGTATCAATCGTTGCATTAACGTAAGTTAATTTTTTTTAAGCCATTTCTGTCAAAGTACAGTTTGGCTGATGAAAGCCGCTACCAAAAAAAAAAATAATAACTTTTTTTCTATTTAATGAATCTGGTTAGTTTTTTTTTTATTTTGCAGATTGAATTTAAATTATTATTGGGAAAAAAAACCCTAAGGTGCGCCTTAATTGAACCTCAACATTTAAACGATGCTTAAAAAAGGTCCGAAACAAAATAAACTCGAGTGTTGTAATATTAACGTAACAATCGTTGCATTAACGTAAGTTAAAATTTTTTTTTTATAAGCAATTTCTTTCAAAGTAAAGAATGGCAGATGAAAGCCGCTACCAAAATATAATAACTTTTTTTCTATTTAATGAATCTGGTTAATTTTTTTTATTTTGCAGATTGAATTTAAATTTAACAAAAATGGATTGTCCGCCGCTATCACGCACTAGAGTCCGTAGTATTTCTGGGACACTGAAACACGAATTTAGAATGTCCGCAGCTTTCACGCACTGGAGTCCGTAGTTTCAGTTCAAAGAGAGTACAGGCGCAAGTTTGGCGTCAATTCTCCGAGAATGTGGACCATAATGAGAATTGTTAACAATTTTGCCGAGCATGGGACAGTCAACAGAAGACCTTACCATCGAAACCCTTCAGCTTCTGTTGCTGCTGCCACACAAAACTATCCAAGAGTTTCCACAAGAATCCAAACTGCTCAAATGTTTATAAGCAGACAGTCATTGCAGTCAATTAT
This sequence comes from Hydrotaea diabolus, assembly GCA_963513945.1. NCBI lineage: Eukaryota > Metazoa > Arthropoda > Insecta > Diptera > Muscidae > Hydrotaea > Hydrotaea diabolus. Next base: position 35,384,144 of record OY740720.1, on the reverse strand, counting down.
GCACAAAGATTTGGACTTATTCCTATAAAAAATTTAAATGGCCAACAAACTGAATGCAGCAGACGTCCCGATTCGCTTGAAATTTTGCCAAAAGATGCTTTAAATAGTGGAAGAGGACGGAAACAGACGAAGACGAGGGTCATTTCGATGTAAACGGCAGCATAAACAAACAAAATTGTCGAATATGGAGTGCTTCCAACCCACAGATACTCAATGAGACGTAATTGCATCCACTTCGTGTGCCAGTGTGGTGTGCAGTTTTATCAGGCTGCAATGTCGGGCCCTACTTCTTCCAAGAAACCGGTCACACCGTTCCGCTTACTGGAGTTCGTTTCTTTAGCATGTTGAAAGAGTTTTTCTATCTATAAGTAGAATTACTCCGAATGAGAATTTCTTTGAACTCTGTGTGGTTTCAGCAAGATGGTGCAACTCCTCACATAGCCCGGCCAGTTATGACAGAATTGCGACGACAATTTCTCAAAAACTTGATATCCAGAAACTCCACATTCCGTTTACCCTCAGGACGCCTGACCCTACTGCACCCGACTTTTCTTGTGGGGTTATTGCAAACCGGAAGTCTACAAAGCAAAACCAACAAATTTGAATGAACTAAAACAATCGATTGAAGAAACAATTGCGGCAATTCCTGTATCAACACCCCAAGCAGTAATGAACAACTTTTTGGTAAGATGCCGCATCAACGAGCAGGGGGGGCATTTAAATTCCAATATTTTAAAAACAAATTAAGCGAGAGTTGCTATATATATGTTTGGCCTAGGCCTTAGTGGCGCCTGGCGCCATCTAACATTTCCATTGGAAAGTTTGACATTTTTTAGAATAAACGCACTCAGAATGTTTTGACGTACGACCATCATTTGTGATGTTTTCAGAGACTTGAAAAAATCAATTTGGCAAAAACAAATGGAATTAACTCGTGAACATTTTCGTGCGATCATTTTTTACAACTTTCGACGTGGGCTATCACTACAAGAGTGCATCGATGAACTTAAACCTTTGTATGACGATGAAGCACCATCCTATAACACTGTGAAAAACTGGTTTTATCAATTCAATCGTGGCCGACGCTCGCTCAAAGACGAAGGTCGTCTAAAAACGGCCGTTTTGCCAGAGAACATTGATGCCTGCCGTGCGTGAACTTATTATGCAAGATCGCCATGTGACATACCGTGAGATAGAGGCATACCTGGGCATTTCTTCCACCAGCATACATTCGATATTGCATGAACAACTGGCCGTAAAAAAGGTGTGTTCTCGCACAATTTGACAATCGCTCAAAAAAAAAGCTCATGTCGATGGGTGCAAAGAAATTTTGAAAAAGTACGCTCGCGGTGCTTCAAAAAACGTTTATAAGATCGTCACAGGTGACGAATCATGAATCTATGCGCATTAGCCCGAAAAAAACAGCAATCGACTGTGTGGGTCTGCAAAGACAAGCCAAATCCAACGAAAGTGTTACGTGGAAGAAGCAAATGGTCGCCTGTTTCTTCGGCAAAACTGGTCATGTGGCGACTGTTGCGCTTGAGCAACGTAGGAAGGTCAATTCTGAGTGAGTACACCACAATTTGTTTGACTGAAGTCTTCGGAAAAATTCGAAAAACGAACAAGTGTGCACCATGACAATGCGAGCTCTCACACATCGGCTCAAATCAGCGCCTTTTTAAGCGGCCAAAACGTTGAATTGATGGGTCATCCGCAGTACAGGTCTGACTTGGCTCCCAATGACTTCTTTTTATTCCCGCACATCAAGAAAAAAATGCGTGGTCAACGATTTTCGTCGCCAGAAGACGCTGTTGAAGCGTTCAAAAACCATGTTTTGGAGGTGTCTCAATGGGAGTGGAAAAAGGGCTTCGACAATTGGTTCGAGCGCATGCAAAAGTGTATAAATCATGCTGGAGAATACTTTGAAAAATAATAAAACCATTTTTGATGATAACTATTCTCATTTTCATTATTAGGCCAGAAATATTTATAGCAGACCTCGTATGTAATAAAATTGAATGAGCTTTAACATGAATTAAAGAAGAATGAACTCCATACACTATTTAAGTTTCTTAATGTAGCAATATTCATCAGCCACCCTGTATAGGAATAATAAAACTAGATTCCTTCTAAGCCATCCCTCGTCTCCATTTTTGCTACAATCGTCTACAATCTCATCTTGGCTGGCCTGGTAACATAGACTATTTCTGTCACACTTTCCATGGAATTCTTGCGCTAGACATCTCGGTTAGCCTCCGTGATCCACACAAAATATGAATTTTCTGTGTGGCCATAGCTTATGAAAGTGAACTCGACGCAGATGACAATAAAATTTTGATCAGATGACAATAAAATTTATATGTGATACAGATACAGAGATTGCCTCGCTGAAGCTATCATAAATAAATGTCATGAGATGGGAGAAGGGGTAGCAGCAGCTTAGTTCAGAGCAGATTCTAGAAGGCAGGGGAGTTAAGGTTCAAGTTATTGTCGGTCCATTCGACTGGGACGATTTATCATTTTGTTAAAATGATGCTCATTGAATATTAATGGGTTATTTAGATTAATTTTATACTAATCATTAGCACCGCGTTTAGCATGAATGTTAGATGTTTTTGTCTACTCTTTGGGGGATTTGGCGTTGTTTTTATGGTTTTTTGTTTGTTGATAGTTTTGTTGTATCTATCATTTTGACTAATTTGACTAAATGTTTTGAATGCTCGAATGTTTTCTAACGGTCTGTGCGTGGGTTTTTTGTATCTCCTCCGATTTAAACAATCAATTTGAATATATTTCGTGGAACATGCATATGCTAGTGTGTACATGCCTGAATCCGAAATCCAAAATCGTTTTTTTTCGCTATAATCTTCAAACGTGTTATGGCAACGTTCACAGTTTCTAAATCACAGTTCCACTTTGGAACATATACCAGTGTTTTTTTGGCAAACCATAAAGTTTTCTACATCTTAATAGAGACTCAAATGAGGGTGATTTTCTCAACCTCAACGACGATGCCTGCGGTCAATTTCAATGCTATTTCTGTCGCAAAGTCGACATACACGAAATCGAAACTGGTCGTCACGCTGTATCATCTCGAAAATAATGCAATAAATTCGCCAATGACTTAGTTTACATAAGTACGAGTATAAAGTTTGCTTTAGAGGGTATTGTGGTGTGTGATTGTGTTCGTTTCTTAAATGTGTTATTTATTTGCCAGATTTGCATTTTAGAGAGCACGCAAAGAAAAAAATACAATTTCTACACAGAGCCAAAAATGTCACCTAAAAATAAGGAGATTGACTTTTAAAAAAACTTGGTGACAAAGGAGAGCGACAGGGGACAAGATTGACGAAATATTTACTAGAAAATCTTCTCATTTTTATCTTGAATTTCATCTAAAATTCATTGAAAAGGAAATCGGCTAAATATAAGAAGATAACATCTCATTTGCTCTTGTTCTTTTAAAAATATGTTTCTTACGTCTTAATATGAGCATTAAAAGTGCTAATCAGATGAAAAACTTCTTGTTTCTAACAGATTTTCACCTTCTTATTATTAAGATGCTAAACTTCTTATTTTTGTAAATGTCATCTTAATTTTATTGAAAAGGAGATCGACTAACAATAAGGAGAAAACTTCTTATTCGCTCTTCTTCTACTAAAATGCGTATACATACATCAAAATAACTGTAGTTTATTTTTGCATCAGCCAATTTTAATTTTAAACTAGTAAGAAGAGAACAGTCGATCATTCAACTTTGAGCTGTGAAATGAAGTGTTTCGATTTGTGTTAGTTCCTCGTGGTTTTTGTGAATTTTGTGTTGTAAAAGGTAAGTGAATTTTATCAAATTAATATACATACATAAAATAGAATTTTGGGCGTTAAAAAGAGAAATTGTAAAACATAATTACATAAGTGAACAGTTTAAAGAAAGTTAATACATATTTAAGCAAATGTGCATATACATATGTATATACCAGCGGTGGCTTGTGACAAAGTTTCTGGGTAAGCGCAAGTGTTTTTTTTTGTCACGACCTGCGCCTTATATATACATATGTATGCACGTAGTTGCTTTTGTGTCAGTATACAGTTTTTTTGTGCGCATTTTTCAAGTCAAAGTCACAGAGGCTAAGTAATTCTTGGAAGGAGTTGATGTTAAATAAATGTTAAAATTTCTCCACTATTAACAATTGTTGTGTACTAAACGAATGAATTAATATCATTTGGCATTTGTATATTTATATAGCACCCCAAATTCCTTCGCCTTTGTGTTCTACGCTTAAGTTATAAATAGCTTTTATTATAGAAATGCGATGTTTTTACAATTATAGAGTGTTAATTATGCAAATATAAAGATTTTTTCATTTTGTCGAAGTGTTTATAATCAAATTTTTCCACTTCGTTTTATAACTTTTTCAGTAACATTGATGTGTTGAACATTTTATAATGTGTGATGAACTTTCAGCCGATATTTTTTTTTCTTCTCAATCAAGGTAGGATGAAATAGTGGAACTTTTTAAATCTTGGGGCTTGTTGAATGAAATAATATCAACTTTAATTGAGCGTGGAATTAATTCCTATTTCGTGCTCGAGAAAACCGAAATTGAAGATGTTGACTTGTTTTTTGATAAAGTGGATGAGAAATATTTCGGAGAGCGTATAAAGTTTAAGGCAGGTTTGAGGGAGTGGCGGAAACAAAAAAACATTCCATTCATTTGTGACCAAGACACTTTATCGGTGAACTCCAGAATTCTCAATTGGCTTGAAAAACTGTCACAAGATGTGTCAATCTCTAAATCGAGAGAATGCACTCCATGCCAATCTGCTTCTTCTGAAAATTCGACCTCTTACAATCTTGTTGAGTTGTTGAAAAAAACAGTCAAAGGACAACTTGTGTTGACTTACCAAGAAAAGAATGGCTGCTTGGATAGCAGAAATCAAACATCTTTAACTCATTGTATTGTGAATAATTATATTGCTTCTGGTCGTAAAATGCAATATTCCGAAATGAGGCGATGGGCGAATGAAATTTCCAAAGTATTTCCTAAAGAAACACCAGTAAGTACTTGAATTTGATAATATTAACTAAAAAAAATAATTCTAATCTATTATTTTAATTTAGGAATTTTACTTTATGGAGAGAAAAAAAGGGAAAAAGAATCCCAGCGGAAAGTTGTTCTCGCGTTGGGCTAACACCATCAAATTAGAAAACAAAACTTTTCCTACTACACAAGAATCTGATGTAGATGATTTTGATGGTATGTGCTTCTTATCAGTCGTATTACTTTGTCCTTTTGACAATATTTAACTTGTACGATATCATATATTTAGGTGATGTATTCGAAAAAAAATGTTGGCTGGCTAATAACTGCACTCCTTGGGAAAAAGTTAAATAATTTTGGGTGGATACATGGTGTTTAAGAAGCAAATATAAGGGCTCTCTTTCGAATTTACTGGCAGATTGGCCACGCTACAATGATTTTCAGGGCTATGAATTGGTAAGAAATAATTAAATGTTTTTATTTGAATATTAAAAAATATTTATTTCTAATAGGTTGACATTGATTTTAATAGAATGCATCCAGGTATGGGAAACCGGCTATTTTTGAAGTTGGACAGCTTCAAAAAAAAAATACTCCCTGTCTTAGCAACAAAAGTTAAAGACCAAGCCAGTCGAGAGCTTTTACTTTCGGAACTTGGTGAAAAAAATTTATCAAATGGTATAAAAAAAATCAGAATTTCTAAAATTTATATAATAATAAATAATTTCTTTTTTATAATTTTTTCAGATTCTATATATGCTGTTGTTTTGTTGCTGCTCCATGCTGTTCTTCAACCACAACGTCTGACCAAAACCAATAAACCAACAATTGCTGACGCCCAATCAGAGTTTATAATACTTGTAACTACACCGAACGATGTTATGCCGACAATTGAAACTAACATTCAAGAGTAAAATTGGACACATTGTTTCAGTGACTAACGATACTTTTTTTATTTATGAAATATGTGATTTTTTAATGAAAGAAAATAATGTCAGTATTGTAGTTAAAAATCATGTATGTATACATTTTTCGGAGAGATTTCAATCATATTTAGTTGGTTCTGAGACACAAAATTACACAGTTATCAACTTTGATTCCTTAGATGGACCGCCCATACATTTTTACCTCTTAAATAATGGCTTACAAGTTATAAGAGCCAAAAAAATATGGAAAACATGACCTTTATTTTTTATTGTATTATGTAGTTATAATTAATGTATAAATATCATAAGTACATATTGTAACAATTGAATGAATTAATAAAAACAATAATTTAAAAAGAAAATAATAAGTAGAATTGCTTCTAATTTCTACTAGTAACCGTCTTCATTTTATTAATAGGAATTGCTTCTTATTTCTACTAGTAACCGTCTTAATTTTATTAAGTAGAATGCCTTCTAATTTCTACTAGTGACCGTCTTCATTTTATTAATAAGAATTGCTTCTAATTTCTACTAGTAACCGTCTTAATTTTATTAAGAAGAATTCCTTCATATTTCTACGAGGAATCATCTTAATTTTATTTAAAAGGTTTCCTTCTAATATCTACCAGTCACCTTCTTAATATTTATAAGGTTTCTTCTTATTTTTACGGGTTATCTACTAAATTTTATTGAAAAGGAATTCCCTCTAAAATTTAGACGGAGCTCTTCTTGGAGAAAAACTATAGAGAAATCTTTTAAACTTTGTTCTGATTTATAGGGTATTTTATGTGGTCTTTTGGCTCTGTGTATTTATTTATAAATATATCAAATCGAAAATGAAGTTCCTGGCATATGCAGCGACATATTTACGAACAATTGGAAACTAGTCGAACTGGATGAAATTTGAATATAACCAAAATAAAGTAAAGAAATATGTGTGTTCTTTTGGTGATTTAGAGCATTATGATCTGTTATTTGCATATCAGAAAGTTCATTAAAAAAACAATTCGTATTACTATTTCTATATATAGCACAGAAAAATATTTATACCTATATATCCGATGTCCGTGGGGATAAATTTTAAAATCTAACCAGCGAAGACGCAAACCACGCCCTTAACAAGACGCTGTTAGTGGGCTAATATTAATATTTCTATATTTAGCATAGAAACATATTTATAAATCATGTCTTGAGGATAAAGTTAACTTGCAAAGACGCAAACGTATAGAGAATACTAAGCAGCTACAATTTGTATATAAGGGTGGAGCGCGATAAGTTGCTTTTTTGCACTGCAGGCTGTAGCGGCACTGTTGGTCGAAGACAGTGGAAACTAAGCGTGGCTTATAGTGGCTGATGGGAGATTTGTCTTCGTCTGCCTTTCAGTTGCCATCATGCACTGGACACGTGAGGAGGGGTCATTTTGTGTTTAAGCGTATTTTTCAAATGATCATTGCAGTGCAGCGTGCTTTTCGTTTGCGATTTGCTGTTCCCCCACGCGGACGTGTTCCTGGACGGCAATCAATTGTAAATTGGGTAACTTCATTGAATGTGTCAAGGGGACCTGAGAGAAGGATAACAACACCACAAAACATCGAGAGAGTTAGAGCAGCAGTACTGCAATCTTCGAAACGCTCTGCTCGGAAGCAATCACTTGCTCTTGGCATTTCCAGACGTTCTCTCCTACGGATTCTTAATGATAAACTGAATTCTCACCCGTTTAAAATGTGCGTGGTCCAACACTTTTCAACACGGGACTATTTGACACGGCGGACCTCTTGTGAAGACATTCTTGCAACTATACCCCTTGACGAAATTGTGTTCTTTTCTGATGAGGCACATTTTTACCTCAGTGGGTGTGAAAACAAACAAAATATGCGGTACTGGAAGGCATCATTGGCCCTTACTTCTTCCAGGATAACCCTCTTGCCGTAACTGTGAACTTCGAACGGTACTGGACAAGATTTTTTCAGCCGCCTCATAAGGCAACGCAATTAGAGGATACATGGTTCCAAACGGATGATGCCACTGCACACACTGCGAGGCTTACCATAAATTGTTTGAGGCTTATGTTTCCTGGACGGCTTATCTCTTTGACGGGTGATGTGAACTGGCCGGCACTTTCGTCAGACTTAAGGTCCATTTAGTCTTGACGGTGGACAGTTGACAGTAGGCAATCAGCTATTTCAGTTGGGGGTTGCATTTTGCATATGTTAGAGGGAGATAACTACAGTTTGACGGTTGACGACGGTAGACTTCTGCAGGTTGCAGAATCAACCGTCCACCGTCAACCGTCAAGACTAATCGGACCTTTAGCCCCATGCGATTTTTTCCTTTGGTGTTAACTAAAGTCGAAGGTGTAAACCGTCCCAACACCGTGGGGGACCTATTTAACAATATTGAGGCTAAAATTGGCAGAATACCAGTCGACATGCTTGTTACGACAGTTGCTATATATATTTCTGGCCTAGGCAAAGCCTAGGCACACTAAGTGTTGCCTGGCAACTTCTGATATTTCCATTGGAAAGTTTGACTTTTTTTAGCATTCAAAGACGAAGGTCGTGAAGGTCGTCCAAAAACGGCCGTTGTGCCAGAGAACATTGTTGCCGTGCGTGAACTGATACTGCAAGATCGTGATGTAACATACCGTGAGATAGGAGCATCCTTGGGCATTTCTTTCTCCAGCATACATTGAACGAACACCTGGCCTTCAAAATGTTTGTTCTCGCTGGATCCCACACAATTGACAATCGCTCAAAAAAAGGCTCGTGTCCATTGGTGCAAAGAAATTTTGAAAAAAAATACGATCGCGGTGCTTCAAAAGACGTTTATAAGATCGTCACAGGTGACGAATCATGGATCTATGCGTACGACCCCGAAACAAAACAGCAATCGACCGTGTGGGTCTTCGAAGACGAGCCAAATCCAAGTTGTTTGTGGAAGAATCACTTCGAAGCAAACGGTCGCCTGTTCCTTCGGCAAAACTGGTCATGTGGCGACTGATCCGCGTGAGCAACGTAGGACGGTCAATTCTGAGTGGTACACCACAATTTGTTTGCCTGAAGTCTTCGGAGAAATTCGAAAATCGAACAAGAGCAGACGAATCATTGTGCACCATGACATCACACATCGGCTCAAACCAGCGCCTTTTTGACCTGCCAAAGCCCTGACATAAAGCACCCAATGACTTCTTTTTATTCCCGCACATCAAGAAAACAATGCGTGGTCAACGATTTTTGTCGCCAGAAGATGCTGCTGAAGCGTTAAAAACACATGTTTTGGAGGTGTCTCATTCGGAGTGGGAAAAGTGATTTGACAATTGCTTTGAGCGCATGCAAAAGTGAGCGCATGCAATATAACCATTTTTGATGATAAATATTCGTATTTTTATTATTAGGCCAGAAATATATATATAGCAGCCCTCGCAAAATTTATGACAACTTCTGAAAACCTATGTGGATAGCGAAAGTCGACATTTGCCAGATACACTATTTGAAATCATGTAATTTAAAAATTCCCTTACTGTTCAATGTAATTAAAATACAAAATAAATTTTCCTAAGGTTCATCATTTTTTTTATTTCATTCCCAAATAAACAAATTACCGCGCTCCACCCTGTATAATTAGGATTTCTGATAGATCGGACAAGAAATATAACAAAATATAAAACAATTGTTAACTTTATCGAGTTTTACCATATTCCCAAAACGTTTACACACACAACCTTCTACGTTGATTATAATATTTGTAGTTCTCTGATACAATATAAACCATAATTGTTAACTGGGAGACTACGAGTACTCCTTATTGGTTTCACAAATATTGTGGTATTTAGAAATGTATTCTGAGTCTATAGTCATATTCAAAATATCCTAGAATTATTTCAGAGTCGAAATATTTTGGATTTTGAGGTTAAATTTTAATTTCAAAAATCGCCCACTGTGGCAAACGGATTGAAATGGCTATTTCCCATATCAGATAGTCCATGCGACTGCGTATCTAGTATCATATTCTGAATATCCTAGAACAATTTCAAAGTCGAGAAAATTGGGATTTTGAGGTTTAGTTATAGTTTCACAAGCCCTTTCAGTCAAACCTATAATTTTGGGCGCATCACCTGTTGGGCGCCAATTTTGTAAAGGTCAGAGAGAAGATTATGGCTGTATCTAATTTTTAGAGGTGCTGCAATGAAGGATACTACAATATGAAATATTTTTTCCAATGGTAGATAAAACACACAACTACGGTGGAAAATTGGCTAAAAGTTAAACCATCGCAATTGGGCGCCATTAAAAATGATGGTCTACAGACGAATGTTATGATATCTATGCTAAATACCTAAACATGCAGATTGATCTTTTTGCTGATTGCTTTTAATATGTTCTAATGTTTTATAAAAAGCTTAAGTAATGCGTTTTGTAGTTTAATCCTTTGTTGGATTAAATTACAAATAATTAATCTAGAGGAATTTTTTCAAAAGATTTTTTTCACATAATACGCGTGAGTTGTTATAAACTTTATTTATTTTTCTTTTCAGTATTGTCATTTCTTCATGGAAAGACTTACACCGCAAGAACGTCTCCAAATTGTGCAACTGTATTATGGAAATTGCTTAGACAGAATTTTGTTCACCGATGAGGCCCATTTCTAGCTCAACGGCATCTTCAATAAACAAATTTGCCGCATTTGGGCAGAAGAGCAACTGGAAGATATTAAAAAGGTGCCAGGTTAATGAGCTGGTCGAATCATCGGTACATATTTTTTCAAAAGTGATGATAGCCGAAACGCGACTTTGAATGACGCTCGCTATTGCGCCATTATATCAGCATTTTTGCTACCTGAAACTGAAGCCCGTAATCTTGACTTTATCTCCCTATCGCGCCTTGATATCGGACTTATTGCTACATAAAATGAGACCCCTTATCTCGACGATATTTGGTTTCAAATAAGGAAAAATATATTCAAAAAAGGAAGGACATAAAATGTCCTTTCGAATGAACAATAAAGATTCCACACTTGATTTGAATTTTTTGTATTTTTTTTATTTTGAAAAAAATACCTCTAGATTGATCACCCGATAGATGCCAGGTGATACGGTATCCATAAACTTAGAGCTTACTTTCCAAGCTGCTAAATTTCTTTACCGCCTTACGAAAGCAGCCAGTCCTTGCCCTCCTTTGCCACAAAAATTTCAATGAAACCCGACATTGTTGAAAAGGGAAATGTAAGGCAGCCGCCGAAGAAGAAAAAAACGGCAAAACTTGCATAAATTTAATTAACAGCCGGTGGAAAATCAAAGGAATCTATGCTTATCAGCCGATATTGTAAGTGAAAGAAAAAAGGGAGCAGGGAATCACAATAACAGCTACAAAAACAAAAGCAGCTACGAAGAGTACGAGTACAACGACGAAGAAACAACAGTGAACAACGTGTAAATTGTAAAAGCGCGGGAAAACCACCGTCCGACATGCCCCGCAAAACTGAATGTGGCAGCAGTAGCACTACCAGCAGCAGCAACCAGAAGCATGCGTTATTTGCATTCTACAACGGCGCGGAAGATAACAAAAACAAACATAAAACAACAGCAACAATTATTCCAACTTCAAGTACTCGTACATGAGCCGCTAAAAGCGGGCGCACTCAAGGAGCCGCTAACCCCCAGAGCCCAGCGAGTAGCATTCCCCTCCACCAGAGTTGTAGTTTTTTGCGCTGTTAACCGACCATGTCATGTCAAACAATATTAACAGCACAAAAACAGGCGAAAACCAAATCTTACAACGGCTACTGTTCAGTGCTGGAGCAATAAAAGCAACGGGACCATATCTGTGGAATATCGAAAAATTGTGCTGATCATAAAAGGGGTTTTATAATAACAAATACCCAACCCAGGGGGAAAAATAACCCATAATAGGGGAGCATATATCAATTGATTTCTTCTTCATTTTGGGTGTGACAGACGAATGCTGGCAATTTCCTCATCATCAATTGAAAAACATCCCTTGCTCCCCTCTCGGTGGCATGATAACCGAAGCCCAGGAAAAAGAAGAAGGCGAGGGGAAGCTTGAGCATTAATAAAGACCACACATTTTGACAACGCCAGTGCAGACCACCCAAGTTGATAATTTATGTCGTACAACATTTGCAACAAGATCAACATGCAACATACAACCAGCCAACTAACCGAACGACCGACCGACAAACCATCTATACATCCCATCCATTCATGCGGGCAGGCGTTTCTTTCTTGCTTCACTGGCATTCTCGCTTAAAGGAGTTGGCGGAGTTGAGATAAACCAAATAAAGAACGAAAATAAAACATTACTTGGGACGAGTGTAGACTTCTTCAACTCTTCTTTTATTCTTACGACATGTCTTCTTTTTTTGCTTGCTTGAAGAACTGAGAAATGGGACAGTGGTTGCAAAGGGGAGCTTTTCCAAAGCAAGGGTCCTTAGATACACGATATTAGAAATATGTGAAGCTGCTTCGATCAGATAACGCAGAGGATTTGGGAAAAATTGAAAACAGAATCAAATATTCCCTAATATGTTTCAGACTTGAGATGACCGCCAAAGCTTGGCTACTCTCCATAGGAAATGAAGTGGATAAGAAGGCAAAAGGAAAGTCGTCAATACTCGTATTTGTCATCCAAATCAATTATGATTATTTCATTACGCTTCAGAAGTGGGATATTAAATTATAACGAGAGATCAATGTAGAGTTTTTTTGAAATAGGGGGTTTTTCACAAATCACACATGAGTTTTGTTAAACTTTATGTTTTTTTTTTATTTTCAGTATTGTTCTCCATTTCATCATGAAAAGACTTACACCGCAACAACGTCTCCAAATTGTGCAACTGTATTATGGAAATGAACGTTCGGTTAGAAACAAGAACTTCCGCTGCTTGAGACCAAAATTTTGTTCAGTGATGAAGCCCGTTTCTGGCTCAACGGCAACGTCAATAAATGAAATTGGCGAATTTGAAATTGGCAACCACAAAAAGTTCAAAAGGTGCCATTATACCCAGAAAAAACTACGGTTTGGTGCGGTTTATAAGCTGGTGGAATCATCGGTGCATATTTTTTTCAAAAATGATGATGGCCGGACGTAACCGCTCGTCCGGCCATCATCGCTCGCTATCGAGCCATGATATCGCACTTTTTGTCACCTGAAATTGAAGCCCGCAATCTTGACGACATTCGGTTTCAACAGGATGGTGCCACTTGCCATACAGCTGCTCAAACAATCGATCTTTTAAGAGGTAATTTCGAAGACCTCACAGCTAATTTTACATTTTGGGCTGGTGAATTGGCAGCCTAGATCGAGGCATATCCCACCTTTAGACTTTTTTCTTTCATTAATGCTCGAACGAGTCATCATAAAGTGGACCCTCAGAATGAACACCCTAAGCCGTAGTTGAGGCCAACATACGAGGATTCCTATATACATTAACGGCCTAGGCAACACTTAGTGTGGCGCCATCTAACTTTTCTATTGGAAAGTTTGACATTTTTTAACCATAAACGTTCTCAGAACGTTTTCACGTACTACCATCATTTGTGGTAAAAAATCAAATTGGCAAAAAAATGGAATTAACACGTGAACATTTTCGAGCGATCATTTTTCACAACTTTCGACGTGGATTATCCCGGCAAGAGTGCATCGATGAACTTAAATCTTTGTATGCCGATGAAGCATCATCCTATAGCACTGCGAAAAACTGGTTTAATGAATTCAATCGTGGTCGACGAAGATCGTGAAGGTCGTCCAAAAACGGCCGTTGTGCCAGAGAACATCGATGCCGTGCGTGAACTGATAATGCAAGATCGTCATGTAACATACCGTGAGATAGAGGCATCCTTGGACATTTCTTCCATCAGCAAACATTCGATATTGCATGAACACCTGACCGTAACAAGGTGTGTTCTCTTTGGATTCCGCACAATTTGACAATCGCTCAAAAAAAGGCTCGTGTCGATTGGTGCAAAGAAATTTTGAAATATACAATCGCGGTGCTTCAATAGACGTTTATAAGGTCGTCACAGGTAACGAATCGTGGATCTATGCGTATGAGCCCGAAACAAAACAGCAATCGACTTTGTGGGTCTTGGAAGACTAGCCAAATCTAACGAAAGTTGTTCGTGGAATTAGCACTTCGAAGCAAATGGTCGCCTGTTTCTTCAGCAGAACTGGTCATTTGGCGACTGTTCCCCTTGAGCAACGTAGGACGGTCAATTCTAAGTGGTAAACCACAATTTGTTTGTCTGAAGTCTTGGGAGAAATTCGAAAACGAACAAAAGAAGACGAATAATTGTGCACCATAACAATGCGAGCTCTCACACATCGGCTCAAACCAGTGCCTTTTTGACCGGGCAAAACGTCGAATTGATGGGTTATCCGCCGTACTGCCCTGACTTGGTACCCAATGACTTCTTTTTATTACCGCACATCAAGAACAAAAAGCGTGGTCAACGATTTTCATCGCCAGAAGATGCTGTTGAAGCGTTCAAAAACCATGTTTTGGAGGTGTCTCAATCGGAGTGGAAAAAGTGCTTCGACAATTGGTTTGAGCGCATGCAAAAGCGTATAAATCATGCTGGAGAATACCTTGAAAAGCAATAAAACCATTTTTGATGATAAATTTTCGCATTTTCATTTTTAGGCCAGAAATATATATATCAGCACTCGTTTAAGGGAAATTATATTCAAAAAATAAATGGCATAAAAATGTCCTTTCGACTGAACAATAAATACTGCGCACTTGATTTGAATGTATGTATTTTTTAAAATTATTTTTCGGCTTGAGGTCATTTATTTAAACTCGTTGTTCTATGTGTTGTTTAATTTTTATTTATCCCAATATTTCGATTGATGATTTCGTCAATCATCTTCAGGGGTTGTCACTGACAAAATACAAAATATGATTACATTTAATAAACAAAACATTAACACAATATTTAAAAAATAATTACATTAACAATACAAAGTCGTCCGTCTGATTATCGCTGTCAACTGATTTTTGTGGAATTTGTTTGATTTGTATGGAAGAGCTTCTAGACACCTCACTAGACAGTAGACAAGATGACATACAAACCAAAATTATTAACGAAATATGTGGAATTTTTAAGAAAAAAGAAATTAAGAACACTCTGGATATACTCAACTCATTTAATAGACAAATACAGTTTATAATGGAGATAGAACAAGACGGAAAATTACCATATTTAGATTCAAAAGTTTGTCGACAATGTTAGTTACTAAAATTAGATTGTTACCAAAAACCTACAGCTTCTGGCAGACTTATTAACTTTAGTTCAAAGCATCCTAGGTGAGTAATTATTAATACAGCGACTAACTTCATTAATAGAATTTTAGATATTAGCGACATAGAGTTTCACAAACATAATTTAGTTAAAATTAGAACTATTTTAAGGCAAAATGGCTTCCTTTCTACTAAACAAATGGAAATCAAAATCCAATTCCTCAGCTGTCATCGCAGAACCTGTAACAAAAATATATAAACCAACAACATATATGCCGGGTTTTTCAGAAAGGCTTAGCCAGTTTATTTAGCAGCACAAAATCTCGAATAAATAACGAAGATAAATCAGACGTTGTATACCAAATTAAGTGCAATGGTGACAAGTCCGAGATATGCCAAAAATATGTCGGCACTACTAAAACTAAACTTAAGACAAGATTTTCGTCCCACAAGCCGTAAATAGAGAGAGACATACATGGAAAACAATTAAGTAAATGAAACTTCAGAAGTGGGATGGCAACAGCAATGTATTCTAAATTTGTACTCATAACAAATGGAAAAATAGTCACGATTAACAAAAGAATAAAAAATTCAAAACCCAGTACCAGAAATATGGTGCATCGTTTCAGAAGTGGAAAGACTGCAATTGGTTGATATAATCCGGAAGTAAGGGTGTTGGAAGAAAAGAAGAAAATTCGTAAATATTTGTGAGAAGCAGAAAGAACATTTTAATTGTAAATACAACTTAATACCACAGCTAAAAAAAATGGATATTAATTTTGTGTATCGCATCAGAAGTGGGATAAAACCAACAATGTAAAAAATGGGTAGACTTCACTACTTCCAAAAAGTAACATTAGCCATTTGAAAAATTCATAATCAAAAATGTGTACAGGTATTAACCGGCTCGAGACCTCCTTCATCTTCATTTGAATAATAGACAATTTTTTAACTATGTATATTGCCATGTGGCATTGATTTTGGTGCTTTTATGGCGATTTCGGGTCCATGGCGACCTTCATCAGAAAGCTTCGCAGCAAATGTTGAAGGGAAAACTAAATTCTTTAAGACCAGGTTCTCACTAAACGTACGAGAACTTTTATTGTAAATCTCACTTTGAAAATACAATTCATGCCCACCATCTATTACAACGTGTGTTATTTAAAATAACGGCAAAAAATTAGATTTAATTAAGAAAGAAATGTGTTTGTAACTATTTGTCAAAAGTGGTATGTTCCCCAGTTTAGGTAGCTGAAACATTTTCTTAGCAATTATGAGTACTTTATTGAGAAGCAGGATCACAAAAGCCATGCTTTATACATATGTAAGAAAGTCGAATAGTAAAATTACAGAATAGAAAAGACAATATAAATGCTATTTATAATGGTTGATTTCAGAAGTGGGATGATCTCAGCCGGTTTAACGTTAATATACCCCACTTAGATATTCTCCCAATATCTCTTGAACAAAACCACTGTCCTTAGCACAAACAACACCATCTACTCCATAAAATTGAACTACGAAACTTTAAAGCCAATTTTCTTCTCATACATCTCCAGCCGTTGTAGTTATCACTGGATGCTGATGACGCTGACGATGATTCAACCATTTCGCCAGCACTCGACTCTACATTGACCATGAAAAAGGTGTGAAATTGAAACTTTAGATTAGTTAATAAAATAATAAAAAAACAAAATAATCCTTAAATTCTTTATTATCCATTTTATGCCATTAAGCGAGAGCACCATCATTGGCGTCATATAAAAACGCCCCCAAACTTTCAAGTCCATAAACTTAACGTTATTATTGTGATGACTTTAACGTAGCCCGACGACGGATGGGGTGATTGGCTTGCTTGGGCGGAATGCAGAGAGAGGAAGCAGATGTCATCTCGAGCCGAAGAGAAGAAAACGTTTTGAAATAAAACGCAAAGGCCAGTTGAATACCAAAACAATGAAGAGACATTCCAAGGTTTATGGGAATTTCAAGTTGTAGTTGAGTTGATTTTTATAAATGTTGTTTGTTTTTCGTTTTTTAAATAAGAGGTTAGTATGTAAAGTGGGGGTAGTCGGAGTCGGAATCAAACTGCCGAAGAACAAACAAGCACATAGGAGAATGCCTTAAAGAGAAACCTCGGATGTAAGAGATAACTTCAAGGAATAGATAAATAAAAAAGGTCATCCAACCTTAACGCACGATGTTTAGTGTAAGTCACACCTTACCGTCAAGTTGTTTGCCCGACTTAATTTGACATTTGTTTGATTCAGTGTTTGACAAATTCAACCATGGAGAGGTACGAAATTTAGCAGTGCGTTAAGATTCTTGAGGGCTTTTACGAAAATGGGTGTTGATATCAAAATGAATTTCGTGATTTCTTTGGTCAACATATTCGACCAAATGTGTCCACCTTTGGAGAATTGTGCGCAAATTTCAGCAAACTGGGTCTGTTGGAAATGTGAAAACACCTATGCATGCTCGCTTTGCGATAGTGTGACAGAGGAACCGTCAACCTCGACTTGTCGTCGTGACCGAACATCACTGATGCGAATTATGAATAAAGACTTGAATTTAAACGCTTACAAGGTTTAATTCAATTCAAGAGCTGAAGCCTATTGACCATTTGAAGTGCCTTCAATACGCCGAATGGTTGGTTCAATAGACAAAAGTGAACGGTGACTATACAAAGAAAATCATCTTCAGCGGTGAAAGTGTGCCCCACACTTTCACCTCAGAATTGTGGAATTTGCGCAAATGCGGTTCCACAAGTAAATGTGGGAAAGCCACAAAGAGTCACTGTTTGATGCGGTTTATGGGACGGCGGCGTTTTTAGGCCGTACTTTCTCGAAGATTAGGTCGCCCAAGCAGTAACCGTGAAGGGTGTTCTCTATCGCAAGATGAAAACGGACGTCTTGTGTCCCGAAATAGAGGATATGGACCTGAACGATATGTGGCTTCAACAGGAGGATGCCACTTGCCACTCAGCTAAAGAAATAATAGTTTTTTTGCGCGATAAATGCAATGGTCGTGTTATTTCACGTCTTGCCGATGTTAATTGGCCGCTTCGATCATGTGATTTGACCCTGTTGGACCTCTTTCTTTGGGGATTTTTAAAAGAAAAAGTGTGCGTTAACATGCCAGTAACAAATTAAGAGCTAAAGTATGCTTTAATTCGGCACATAAACGACATGGAATAAATTGAACCTTGTCTCAGAGTCATTGAGCATATGATATTGAATATAGGTACGAGGGCTGCTATCTATTTTGCTGGCCTAATAATAAAAATGCGAATATTTATCATCAAAAATGGTTTTATTGTTTTTCAAAGTATTCTCCAGCATGATTTATACACTTTTGCATGCGCTCAAACCAATTGTCGAAGCACTTTTTCCACTCCGATTGAGACACCTCCAAAACATGGTTTTTGAACGCTTCAACGGCATCTTCTGGCGACGAAAATCGTTGACCACGCTTTTTTTCCTGATGTGCTTTAATTAAAAGAATTCATTGGGTGCTGTATGGCGGATGACCCATCAACTCGACGTTTTGGCCGGTCAAAAAGGCGCTGGTTTGAGCCGATGTGTGAGAGCTCGCATTGTCATGGTCTTCTCTTCGTCTTCTCTTGTTCGTTTTTCAAATTTCTCCGAAGGCTTCACGCAAACAAATTGTGGTGTACCACTCAGAATTGACCGTTCTACTTTGCTCAAGCGGAACAGTCGCCACTTGACCAGTGTTGCCAAAAAAAAAAACAGGCGACCATTTGCTTCGAATTGCTGGTGGAAGAAATGCCCAATGACGCCTCTATCTCACGGTATGTTACATGACGATCTTGCATTAACAGTTCACGCACGGCATCAATATTCTCTGGCACAACGGCCGATTTTGGACGACCTTCACGACCTTCGTCTTGGAACGAGCGTCGGCCACGATTAAGTTCATTTAACCAGTTTTTCACAGTGCTATAGGATGGTGCTTCATCGCCATACATACGTAGATTTAAGTTCATCGATGCACTCTTGTCGTGATAATCCACGTCGAAAGTTGTGAAAAATTATGGCACGAAAATGTTCACGAGTTAATTCCTTTTTTATTGCCAAATTGAATTTTTCAAGTCACTGCAAACAACAGAAATGATGGTCGTGAGCAAAAAGGTTTATGCTAAAAAAATGTCAAACTTTCCAATGGAAATGTCAGTTGGCGCCAAGCAACACTTAGTGTTGCCTAGGCCAGAAATATATATAGCAACCCTCGATATTTTATTTCACACATAATTGCCATAGATCCTTCTATTATAATAATAATAATAATTAAGATAATTGTCTAAAAACTTTTTATTTTATTTACAATTTACAACGTGCATTTTAGTTGGACCATCCAACTTAAATTACAATAGACAAACAACTAATCATGTACCAGTTTGACTCATAAAGCTCATTTTTTGATATAGTTCTCGTACAAATAGTCTTGGCTTAGTGGAAAACCGGTACCAAATGACTACAAAATTACGAAGCCAAGCATAAAAAAATACTTTCTCAATTTGGATATATTAAAACGACCGACACCAAGAGCCTAGGGCCGAAAATATGGCTACCAAAAAACATTGTCATTTTCTCATATGTCACAAATGTGATATCATATAGGGTGATCCACCTAGAGGTATTTTTTTCAAAATAAAGAAAATACTAAAATTTAAATCAAGCGTGGTATCTTTTTTATTCATTCGAAGGAAATTTTATACCATTTATTTTTTGAATATAAATTCGTTCCAATGTTGGCCGCAACTATGCCTCAGGGTGTCTACTTTATTCTGAAGGTGTATGGCCTAAATGGTTTGTCAGCATAGACTTTGGACTTTTTGCAGCTCCAAAGAAAAAAGTCTAAAGATGTGAAATCACACGATCTAGGCGGCCAATTCACCGGTCCAAAATGTGAAATTAGCTGCTCTTCGAAATTTCCTCTCACTAGATCCATTGTTTGACCACCTGCATGGCAAGTGGCAACGTCCTGTTGAAACAAAATGTAGTCAAGTAAAACGTCCGATATGATACACACTGAAAAAAAGTATGGTTGTGGTGACAATATTCGAAGAGGATAATACTATTGTTGGGTATATGATTGTGGTACAACAATATTATGATCCTCACAACAATAGTATAATTCAAATACAACCATATTATGATCCTCACAACAATAGTATGATTCACACATAACCATACTTTGATATTCGAAGAGGATAATACTATTGTTGGGTATATGATTGTGGTACAACAATATTATGATCCTCACAACAATAGTATAATTCAAATACAACCATATTATGATCCTCACAACAATAGTATGATTCACACATAACCATAATTTGATCCCCACAACCATAGTATGATTCACACTCAACCATACTATAATCTCCACAACCATAGTATGATCCTCACAACCATAGTATGTTTCACATACAACCATAGTATGATCCTCGCAGCCATAGTATGATTCACACGCAACCATGTTATGATCCCTACAACCATAGTATGATCACACACAATTATACTATGATCCCCAATATAATTTATTAGAATTTGTTTAAGTTGTCGACAATAGATTTTATCCCCAATATTATTTATTAGAATTGGTTTAAGTTGTCAACAATAGATTCGAATTATGAAAATTATTCAAAAATAAATTAAATTCAAAATAATAGGAGTGATTTATTTCAAAGTAGAAAAAATAAGTTTAGATAAACGTAAGCGTTTTTGTTAAAAATATTTCAGTTAAACAAAGCCAAAGCAGCTTGTTTAAAAAATTTGAATTTCGATAAAAAAGGACTATTATAACATTAAATCCGTACCAATAACATTTGTTCTAAAAAGAATATTTAAATGACGAAATATTACAATCATACAGTATGATTGCCGTAATCATATCATTGTTAACATAAAACGCAAAACACAATACTTTTGTCGCTCCAACCATATTTATGTTGTTGCTATAACCATATTTTCTTTTTTAAATTTGGCAATAATACTATTGTTACATTTCAACAATATTAATATTGCAGCAATTATACTATTGTCAAAACTAAATTCAGTTAACAATGCTATGGTTGCGACGAACATACTTTTAGTGAGGAGAACATATTATTATTGCCGTGACCATGTAGTAACCATGTTTTTTCTCTGCGTGTAGAGCAATGGCAGTATATCAGTTTTGATACTATCGGAGATAACAATTACATCGATTGGATCCTACGATAGCCGGTTCAATGTACCGGGGCGACCCGAAGGAGGAATTCTTCGGCATAGGCCTGGCACCCCGGCAATATATGCCGCTATAATAACAACAAAACTGAATATGAGAAAAACCCATGGGAGCTTTGAAAATATAAAGATGGTTTTTGTTTAAATAACCAACATTACCAGCGTAGATGATATCCTATCTTAAGATAGCTACAATGTCAAATCTTTCCTAGATTAACCTATGGCATGACCTTGACTATTCTCCCCAGAAGTTGCCATACCAACCTTCCAATCGCTCAGCTCAGTCCGATAACAATACCCAACATTTCATTAGTAATAAAATGTTAAACGATAATACTCGCAACTCGTATACCCCAACGTACGAGTATTCTGCAATTATTTGGAAGAAGATATCATGGCAACTATAAAAAAAAACTACTCACGCTCGCACACGGCCGGGGCACGGCGTGTTCCCATATGCCCGAACGGTCGCCAAGTACTCGATGTGTACATAAAAATTAGCAGTATTGAGAATTTAGTGGACTGGACCACCCCAATCAGCGTATGTAACGTTAACATCAAATACTTTGGCGACTTCGTTGGTGGTCTTTCACCACCATCAGCCACAGCAGCAACGGCAGCAACAACAGCACCAGCACTGGCAACATCATCATCATCGTCATCGTCTTGGCCGTTGTTGTCGTCATCATCACAACGTCACTGTTACGTTAAACTACACGATAGATTCGTTGTAGGTACGACGAAGCATGCAACTGAAAGTCACATGCCACAGACAGGCAGACAGACAGACAGCCAGAACAGCCCAACGGCCACTCCATAGGTTTGCCCAGTAACTGACTTAATTCAAAGCTTGACACAGTCACTGGGAGCATCAGCAGCAGGCACACATGCGCAGCCGCAGTAGTGGCCGGCAGAGCTTTGTGCGCGCCTGCGCATATAGAAACCTTTCGATGCGAGGGTCTAAACATTCTGTGAGTCATGCCAACGCACTGGAAAGACCACAGCAAGATGCTGGTGATCTTCCCCAGAGAGTTATAGGCGACTCTACAAGACTCTCTTATGCAAAATATTTCCATCAGGGCAATGAAACTGAAAAGAGTACGAATAATGAAGAGAATGACTCATCTGAGCCAACGAAATTGTGCAATTACAAAGCCCTGGTCAGCGGGCAGGAGTGACTGACGAGCGGGCAGACGGACATGTCTATAAGTGTGTATGTGTGTTGCGGGTTTCTCTGGCTGTGCCGCTTCACTTTTGCTTTTGTTTCCCACTTTTGTTACACTTGTTGGATTTTAAGGTTTGTACTTTTTTCTCTTCGCTGGCTGGCTGACTGATTTATACCCAAGTTTAACATCTCCCATATTCAGATCTCGTCTCTGACTGTCTGTCTGTCCGGCTGCCGTCCGTCCATGCACTCGTCGTTTGCCTAAACTTTGTTTGTTTTTCAGTGCTTCCTCAATGTCCGCCCTTTATAAGTCTTTTCGGTTTCAGCGGCAACGGCGTGTGGTCTTCCTGGTTGCTCCCTCATCCGCCAGAGCTTTAAAGCCAAAAATGTTCCAGAAAAATGAAGAGGTTCAGATTGAAATTCTGTATGGTACGAATACGCGGCGGCGGCGGCTGCTGTCTGTGGCAAAAGATTGTGTGAGAGTTTTTGAAAAATCGATTTGAACATCAAAAGTTGAATTAACCCTTAAAGGGGTAAACGTTTGTTTAACCCGACAAGAGGAGGATATTCGGAGATGAATGTATAAAATACTTACATACATCCTAATTTAACAAAGAAAAAATAAATTAAATAAAAAAAATGTCTAGCATGGCGGACTTTATTATACCCTGCACTTTAGGATTGAAGACAGGTTTATGGACGGACAGAAATTGTTTAACCAAAACAGCTGGCGATTCTGTGTTGATCGACCCGCTTACAGCTGGGTCCAGCCTAAATATTTTTGGTATTTATAAAAATTTGCCATGAACATAACTTATAATTCCTAGTTCCTCTTCTTTTTCGAAATTGGCCTTACAATCAGAATGTAAAGATATTCGCTCTTGTTTGTGTCCAACCTAGACGTAATAATTATTTTCTTCACCTTAGGAGTTTTCAAAAACTCACTTATATTTAGAAAACAATCTTGAAACATAAGAGAGATATTAAAAAATGTTGTTGGAATTTTGAATTGTTATTAGGCGTGTTCTTTCCATTGGTACTCGTGTAATAAACGAGTAAGGGCTCGTTAAGGCGATAACTTCAAAACTTTACGAGAATTTTTTAAAATGTCCTTGTATACAAGAACTGATTGGCTTTATGCATCATAAACCGTTTAATTTAATTTTAACTTAATTTAATTTTAATTAGTAGAAAAAAAGTTATTCAGGAAATACTATAAGCGAGCTCGCTAAAACTCGCTAAAAGTTATTCTTGCATAACTTTCTACCAAATTTTTTTGTTATTAAACACAAACGGGTTTTTTATCGCAAATTGTCTATAGTTTCCTAAAAACAAAATCATTTTTATATTTCCACACAATGGTGTGAAGTTATCTCGTTAGCGACCTTTTAAGCGAGTTGCCAATAAAACACGGCTATTGTTAATGTATACTTACAGAAACCGTTTTGGCCCTTTTCCTTAAGAAAAAATCGAAATTTTGTCAAATTCGTCCCAATTTACTCTAGGCAATTTTACTTGCGGCAATTTTTATGTATCCATTTTGAACTTGCCTCTTGTGTTGTCATAAAGCAATTCGGTTTCGAAAAATTTTGTTTTCATTATTACCTTTTCTCGTTATGATTTTGTGTAAAAACTACATAACAAACTGCAGCCAACTTCGCACTACAGGCAACACAAAAGGAATTGCCAGTACGAGCAAGTTTATGTATCTTGCCATTCCGCTTACAAATCTGCGTAACAAACCAAAAACAGGGTCAATTAAAATTGCCTATTGCAAATCAACAAATATATGTTCTTTTAAAAAAATAATTTTTAAAGTACTTTTGATTTAGAAAATATATTTTTGATTATTTTTTCTTCACAGAAAACAAAATTTTTTTTTGACAATTTTTTTCTTGAACAAAAACTGTTTCGTTTTGTTGTTATTATTTTCATATTTTTGTATTGATAAGCCGCCCACACCAACGGCGACACGCGCGTTTGCCAGACAGAGTAATTCCTTTTCAAAAGTACTAACAACAAATCAAAAAAAAATCAAAGACGGTATTGTGTTTGCTGACTTGCTTTTCCTTCCCTCTATGCAAAACAACAACAAACCTGATCTTTCAAGGGTTGATATTTATATTTCGGGTCCAATACTAGTGTTCCCAGATGCAAACTGGGACTTCCATTGGAAACTTAGACATTTTTAAGCATAACTTCACTCAGAACGATTCATCATATAAGGGCGAATTGTTTCGTTTAGTGTGTGGAAAAATTCATCTCAATCAAAATATGAAATTATCCCGTGAACATTTTCGTGCGATGATTTTAAACGATTTTCGGTGTGGGTTATCGAGACAAGAGTGTTTAAATCAACTTGTTTCGACTTTTGACGATGAAGCACTATCAAAAACCACTGTTAATCGCTGGTACCAAGAGTTCAGTCTCGGACGCCGTTCGCTCCAGCATGAATTTCGTGAAGAACGTCCAACTTTGGTGACTTTGCCAGAAACCATCGATGGTAAGTATAACTGCGATAGCTCAAAGGCAGTGTATAACTTTGTCACAGGTGACGAATCATGGTTCTATGCATATGAACCCGAAGCAAAACAGAAATCGCTCGTATGGGCCTTTCAAGACGATCCAAATCCAACACAAGTACATCGAAGCAAATGATTGCGTTTATTTTTCGGAAGAACCGGCCATGTTGCCGCAGTGCTTTTAGTGGAACGTAGGACGGCCAATTCTGAGTGGTATACAACCATCTGTTTGCCAACAGTGTTCGAAGATATGAGGAAAGATAATAAAAAATCATGTTTTGGAGGTGTCTCAATCGGAGCCAAAGTTTATTGATCTTTAAGGAGAATATTTTGAAAAACAATAAAACCATATCCAATGATAAATTATCGTGTTTTTATTTCCGGACCCGAAATATAAATAGCAACCGTCGTATCCGCTTTTGCAAACCTCAATTTTGTTATATTCGCAGAATAAATAAAGGGCGTTTTCCAGACGTGTGGTTTTCAAAAAAAAATAAAATGCATACAATTTAATGTTATGGGCAAGAATTTAGCTTATTATAAAGATAAGGGTTTGCGATTATGTTTTAAAACTGATTTCTGGCGAGTGGCCGCCGCGGCTGGCTCGAATAAATTCCAGCCAAGAGGCCAATTTTCGATCTCTTTTTGCACCATTTGAGGAAGTATATCAGGCTTATCGGGTATGTTGGGCTTATCTACGTAGGCGAGTGAATTCACGTGACCCACAAAAATAGCCCAGCGGTGTTAAATCGCACGATCTTGAAGGCCCACGACGCGAGATAATGCGCTCACCAAAAGTGTTCTTTAATATATTGATTGTTTCGTTGGCTGTATGGCATACACTCCCAAATTCAGGCACGAAAAAGTCATTAATCATGGCTCTATAGCGTTCCCCATTGGCTGTAACATTATGGCCAGTTTCATTTTTGATGAAATATGGACCAATGATTCCTCTGCCCATACAGCACACCAAACAGTGAATTTTTGAGGATGTAATGGCGTCTCAACAATGTTAGCTTCATCGCTGATTGTTCCATTCAATATGAAATGGCAAACCAAACTGAGCATAAATCAAGTGACAGCTGTCAAAAAGACCAACTCTGAAAAAAGTGTAGCCAGATTGAAAACGACACGTCGAAAAAGAAATCACCCTTTATTTTAGTTAAGAATAAATTACCTAGGAATCAAATTTTGTGAACTTATTTTCAAAAATGTTTATTTTTCCTTAAGCCTTGTACTAAATCACCTTTTTATATGAAAATTTATCAGACACTCTGCAAACAATTATATTTTTTAAAATTTCCCAAAAAAAAGATGTTTTTTTTTATATAAAATAACCTTTAAATTAAAAAAACTAATTATTCGCTTTTGCAAAAACCAAATTGCGAATATTCAAATTGCAATTTTAATATTCGCATCCGCAACGAATATATTTTAATATTAGATTTTCGAATTTTCTTGCGCTTAATCCACTTTCGTTACATCCCTAACATAAGGGTCAATCTTCTAGAAAAAGTAGGCGACTTTATTCTTTAACTAAATATATCCCACTTCTGGCGATTGTGTCTTCTTCTTTTTCTAGAAGACACCTGGTCTTCGTGAAAAAATGACGACGAAAATGGAAAACTTTTCTAGAAACTTAAATCGGGCAAATCAGACGATTTTTTTTGACATTTTTAAATAATTTTCCTTGGGTTCCATATACGAGTATGTAGCTGATTTTACCGACTTTTTCTTTTCAGTTCGAGCGATTTTATTTTCAGTTTGTCAACATATTTTGTTTAAATTATATATTGCTGATAATCTTATAAAGGTTAATCTTCTAAAAAAAAAGTAGGCGACTTTATTCGTTAACTTTTTTATCCCTCTTCTTTCGGTTGTTGTTCTTTTACTAGGTTGCATATTTGGTGAAAAAGAAAATCGAAGAAAATGGTTTACTTTTCCATAAACTTAAATCGGCATTAGGTCGACTACTTTTTATGAAATTTTTTTTAGTACATATTCTTATGTTCCATATAGCTGATTTAATTGAATTTTCTCTTTAGATCGAGCTATTTTTTTCAGTTTGCCAACTTATCAATCTTCTAGAAAAAGTAACCGACTTTATTTTTAAACTAAATTTATCTCCCTTCTAGCAATTGTGTCTTTCTCTTTTACTAGAAGACAGGGTTGCCATTTTCGTGAAAAAGAAAATCGACAAAAATGGGATACGTTTCGGCCAAAACTTAAATCGACCAAAGTCGACGACCTTTTATGAGATTTTTTTATACTTTTTCTTAGATTCCATTACCGACTTTTTCTTTTCAGTTCAAGCGATTTTATTTTCAGTTTGTCAACATAGTTTGTTTTAATTATATTTTGGTGACAATTTTATAAAGGTCAATCTGCTAGACAAAATAGGCGACTTTATTCTTTAATAAAATTTATCCCACTTCTGGCAACTTTGTCTTCTTCTTTTGCTAGAAGACAAGGTTGCTTATTTCTTAAAAAAGAAAATCGACGAAAATTAGATACTATGCCATAAACTTAAATCGGCATTAAGTCGACTACGTTTTAATGAATCTTTTAATACATTTTCTTAGATTCCTTATAGCTGATTTAATTGATTTTTTCATTTTAGTTCGAGCGATTTTATTTTCAGTTAATCGACATAGTTTGTTTTAGTTATAAGTTTATATTGGGGATAATCTTATAAAGGTCAATCTTCTAGAAAAAGTACTTTTATCTTTAACTAAAGTTATCCCACTTCTGGCGATTGTGTCTTCTGCTTTTACTAGAATACAAGGTTGCCTATTTCATGGAAAAGAAAATCGACGAAAATGGAATACTTTTAGGCCAGTAATTATATCGGCTACGGTTAACTACTTTTTGTGACATTAATTATAAGTAATGGTTTTTCTTAGATCCCATACAGCTCATTTCACCGACTTTTTTTAAGTTCGAGCGATTTTATATATTTTGTTATAATTATATATTGCGGATAATCTAAAAAAGGTCAATGTACAAGGAACTGTAGGCGATTTAAAACTTTAACTAAATTTATCCCACTTCTGGCGATAGTGTCTTTTTCTTTACCAGAAAACAAGGTTGCCCATTTCGCGAAAATGAATATCGACGAAAATAGGATACTTTTCGGCCAATACTTAAATCGGCCAAAGTTGACGACTTTTACGGGCCATGTTGAATACCTTATCTTAGATTCCTAATAGCTGATTTAATTAACTTTTTTCAGTTCGAGCGATTTTAGTTTCAGTTTGTTTTAATTATATTTTGGGGATAGTCTTATGACCTCTTAAGGGTTTAAACCATATCCCATATGTTGGATGTCTTCAATAGAGCGATATGTGAAGTCTTTTACACAACAACGGCAAGCCCAGACTTTAGTTTAATATGATCGACTAAACGATGACGGCGACCACCTTTTACTCGTTGCGATATAGGAAATGTTTTGCGGTCGATTGTTGGGGTACACTACGGTGCGCGGTACGGTACGCTGCCGGTGCTTTTCAATTGTGGGCATTCGGTGGTGGCTGTGAATGGATGCATAGATGGTCGCCCGATTGTATGGGTATGGTGGTCAACAGCTAAGAGGCCAAAACTCTGGCGACGAAGAACGCTATACACAGCAACAGCAATAACAACAACAGCAGAATCACCAATTAGGCTGCCTTCTGGTTGATGACTTAATTAAGCCCAAATGGCGCCTGGCGAGATTTTTTTTTGTTTTGTTCCTCTCGATTTGACTTCGAAAGAAAAGCAGACAAAAAAAAAGACGGAATTCTTTTGTGCGATGTGAAGATACGTTGGACTTGCAAAGGGATAGTTTTAGTGTGTGTGCTCTGGTGGTAAAAGACGAAGACGATCAAAGACGAAAAACGTAGACAAAACGGATGGCGGGCAAAGAGAAAGGAAAGGCCACTAAGTTGTTGTAAAAAATTGATTTTTTATGTGATCATTATGAGTGATAATTATTTCGATTAAAATCTGTTGTTGATATGGGCATAGGCATTTATCAATGCCGTATCATTGGAGGGCTAATCATGTCGCTTAATCGTTAATAATGATGATTATAATCGTCTTAATTACGATTATAAATCTTATGATTTATAATATCAAGGCTCTCCTAGCGTCAGCGGTGTAGGGTAAGCTAGGGAGTTCAACTCAAAGGTGGTGGCCTGTCAAGACATCTGCGCTGCTCGTCGAGTTGTAATGACATGCCTGCTAATTGCGTTGGACCCAACACGACAATTGTCACTCACAATGATTTAGTATCACAGGCAGCGGAAAACATTACGAACGGACGGACGCACGTGAAGCCCACTGACAGATAGGCGACTGCCGCATGCACTTTACACACCATCACTTGAGCACTTTTATGTGGGTACGAGTGCTTGTGACGACGACAAATGCTCTGAGGCAACTTGATCTGCGACTGCTTTTCTCAGTGAGATTTGGTTGCTTTTTTGTCTTTTGATCGCGTAAAAAATGGAAAGGGAGCCGCAAGGAAACTTCACGAAAAAGAAAACCAAGAATACGAGTAAAATCTGAACGCACCGCTGTGATTTATTGTAGAAAGATATGTAAAGTATGCTGAGGCATTAAGAAAACATTCAGAGTTCCCCTTGCCATTACGAGTGCGAAATAGTTTCGGCGAAAACTATTTAACAAATCTGTTAAGGACGTCGTGGGCGATTTTCTTTGGAAAATGCCGCCTAAAGTTGGGTATTATCTGCACAGTTCAAAAATTATGACCTCGGATCTTAGTGTGAGCTCTTTAAATTGGAATCTAAAAAACATTGAAGTGCTTATAAATTATTTATAAGCATCATTAATCGATCTTTGCCACTGGAAGTGGAACGAAGGGAATAAATATATTTCACTTAACGATCGTATTATTATTATTATCTTTCGATCATGCCAAGACCAACAAGAGGTTTTGGATTTAACTTCAGTAAGTATTGAATTATTTTAAGGAATTCTTTACGACTATTCTAGTTTTTAAATGACCAATTTTCCTTTTTTTAAAAAATTTACATGGTTTGACATATTCCAGTAAGGACCTCTGCATTATAAGTTAATAGTTTTCATACCTACCGACAAGTATTCATATTTACCCTCTTAGTTTTAATTGAAAATGTGCGAAAAACATACCTGCAAAGAAGAAAAGAAAATTTAAAATTAGCACAAGTTAGTTTTAGACTTATTATCGAAATAATTAATTTGGGTAGATAAAATTTACGGATAATAAAATTATTTTTTTTTTTTCGTTTTGAAACTGCCATTTTATTATTGAACATATTTTATCACCGAAAATAAAGTGTGTTAATTGCAAATAAAAGAAAAAGTTTTCATAGAATTATCTTAATGATTTATACCCCTCCTATAATAGAAGGATCTATGGCAAATGTGTGTAACTAAATATCGGCTAAAAGGTGGCCTACCCCTATCCGAAACTTTATATTTTAAATGACTGAGACAAAATGGACGTTCAACGTCGTTAACGTCACGAATTATCTCATCCTTTAGCATTTGCATTGTAATTGGCTTATTGAAGAAGTCCAACGTTGTCAAATCACATGTTAGTGGTGGCCTCGCCACTACGTGAGATAACGCGGCCGTTAAATTTCTCGCCTAAAAGAGCATTTGTTTTGCTGGCTGTGTGGCAAGTGGCACCATTCTGTTGAACCCACATATCTTTTAGGGCCATATCCTCATATTCTGTCTACAAGAAGTCCGGTAACACCTCGCAATAGAGAACACCATTTAAGTTAACTGCTTGGCCGACCTCATTTTCCAAGAAGTACGGCCCGATGAAGCCGCCAACCCATAAACCGCTCTAAACAGTACTCTTTGTGGATGCTTTGGCTTTTCAATAATCACTCGTGGCTTCTCATTTGCTCACATGCGGCAATTCTGCTTAATAACAAATCCACTGTGGATACATTTGGTCGATTAAACTAACGAAACAAATCACAAAGTACACGAAATACACTTTGATTTGAACGGGCATTTTTGTAAAAGTTTTCAACAATCTTAGCGCGCTGCTCTATTCTGTACATCTCCATTGGTTAATTTGTCAAATCAAGTTTGGCAAAAAAAAACTTCTCATTAAGGTGTGACTCACAATTAACATCGTGCATTATGGTTGGACCACCCTTTATGAAATGTCTTTAAATGAACATAATTTGTCATTTTTAAGAACATACTTTTGTACTTGTGCATAAGTAGGCTAATTCTGAAAAACAGAGAGCAGATTCGTTGGCACAACCGATTTTTTTTTGCCAACCGAATGATTGAAGTTACATGCACCTTGAGTATTCCATCAGTACAACCGATTGTTAATTTGTGCTCCTTAACGTTTAGTAACATAAACGGAAGAATCAGTAGAAAATACATTTAAGTCCAAATTTTTAGTCATAATAATTATAAAAGACCGAATAAATGTAAAAGAACCAAAAAACTATTTCATGAAAAAGTTTCATATATAAGTGCAAATGACGCTGAACGTTCTGGACAGCCAATTGAGACCAATACACCTGAAAATGTCGAAAAAGTCCACGATTTGGCGTTCGCCGATCGAAGAGTAAAAGTGCGTGAGATTGTTGATGTCATGCGTATTTCATATGGTAGTGTGGTTTCGATTTTACATGATCAGTTGGGTTTAAGAATGATGTCTGCAAGATTAGTGCCGCGTTTGCTCTCAATTGACCATAAACGTAATCGTGTTACAACTTCAAAGGATTGTTGGGAGTTGTTTAACCGCAATTCGAATGAGTTTTTGCGGCGTTTTGTAACTGTGGATGAACCATGGATCCATTACAAAACTCCGGTGACCAAGAAGCATTCTAAACAATGGGTTTCTCCGGGTGAACCGGCACCGAAGAAGGCCAAGGTGACTTTGTCGACAAATAAGGTGGGGGAACAGTTTTTCGGGATGCACGCAGGATAATCCACAGAGATTACCTTCGATAGAAAGAGACTATAAACGGCGAATATTATGCCAACTTATTGGACCGATTTAACGAAGATTTAAAAAAAAAACGACCCCATATGGGCGAAAAAAAGTTCCTTTTTATCAAGATAACGCACGGGTGCACACATGTGCAGTTTCAATGGTAAAATTACATGAATTTCGCTACGAATTGGTACCTCATCCGTCGTATTCTCCGAATTTAGCCCCTATTTACCTATTTCCTAGTTCCAAACCTAAGGAAATGGCTCGGTGGAAAGTTTTTCAGCTCCAAAGTTAAAATTATTGATTCAACAAATGCCTATTTTATGGACCTCGAAAAATTCTATTTTTTGGAAGGAATACAAAGAGTGGAGCAACGTTGGACAAAGTTTATTGAGCTTAAAGGAAATTATGTTAAAAAATATTTTTTTTGTGTAAAAAAAACTGTGTTTTATTCGAAAAGTCAAGAAATTATTGATATGCCCTCATAATATGGTTGTTTGAGATCATATTATGGTTGTCATACATAGTTGCATATGAATAATATTATGGTTGTGGCGACCAAGCTATGGTTGTTGCGAAACATACTAAGCTTGTGAGGACCATGTGGCGGCACTATTGGTCGAAGAGAGTGGAGCGTGTGCTTGGCTTATAGTGGCTGACGGCAGATTTGTATTCGTCTGTCTTACAGTTGCCATCATGCATTGGACACGTAACGAGAGGTCATTTTGTGCTAAAGCGCATTTTTCAAATGCGCACTCGATCATTGCAGTGCGGCGTGCTTTTCGTTCACAATTCGCTGTTGTGTTCCTGGACGGCAATCAATTGTTGGGTAACTTTTTTGAGAACAGCAATGAATGTGTCATGTGTACGGCGGACCTGAGAGAAGGATTACAGCACCACAAAACATCCAGAGTTAGAGCAGCGGTACTGCAATCTCCGAGACGCTCTACTCGGAAGCAATCATTTGCTCTTGGCATTTCCAGACTTTTTCTCAATCCGATCTTGAGGCAATGCAATTAGAAGATACGTGGTTCCAACAGGATGGTGCTACTGCACACACAGCGAGGGTTACCATGGATTGTTTGAGGCAGATGTTTTCTGGACGGCTAATCTCTTTAAGGGGTGATGTGAACTATCCGGCATGCTCACCAGACTTAGCTCCATGCGATTTTTCCTTTGGGGTTACCTGAAGTCGAAGGTGTATATCAACCGTCCCAGCACCTTGGAAGATTTAATTGACAATATTGAGGCTGAAATTGGCAGAATATGCCGACTGATATTCTGCCAAATTGTTAGAGTTCATGAAAACTTCAGAAAACGTATGCTGGAGTGTTTGATAAGAGAAGGTCGACACTATCTCTTACTGTTCAATATAATTAAAGTATAAAATACTTTTTTCTAGGGTTCATATTTTTTTTTATTTCATTCCCAAACAAGCAAATTACCTCGCTTCACCCTGTAGAATGGTTGAGTGTAAATCATAATATGGCTGTGGGTATCATAGTCAGGCTGTGAGGATCATTATGTTATTGGGCCACAACCATATACTTAACAATTGTATGATGCTTTTTGAATTTAGTCAACCCAATCATACTTGTTTTCTTCGTCCACATCCCATTTAGTACCTCCAATGCAGTTGGTCGCTGGTAGTTTTCTCAAGCTTCTAACTTTGTGAGTCTGCCAAGCCTTTGTGGCATTTAAGCTTTACTTTGTCCTATACGAAACAATGTAAAAAACAAATAAATTTAGAATGTAATAAATATTTCTTCTGAAAATATGAGCGTTAACAGCAATTCCCTGAATCGCATTTCCATCAAGAAAAATGTCTTTGGACTCTGTACCTGTTCATCGTGTGTGTGACTGTCTTTATGAACAATAATTACAACGTTTCTCTGAAATTTCCCACAACATCAGTAGAGAAAGAGTATCGAATCAACCGGTTGGCATGCGAACTGAATGCTCAGCGATGAAAATTGTTGATTGAATTTTGCATTCAATCAACATTTTCCTAATAATGACCATATTTAACTAATTACTTCAATGTGTATGTTCCTTACAACAGACGATTGGGAAATCTCAACATGACAGACATGTCAAAATTCGACATTACAGAGGAAGAAGGCGAGAAAGGGGGGGCAACATAGAGCGAAGGAAAAGCCAATCGAAATCTATAACACAATCATATCAATTTTCCTATCACGTAACTATCTAATGGATGTATCTTTTGGACAACATGTCAGGCATTTTTAATGCACTCTAACGAACGAGCACACACACACACACTCACAAAGAGTCACTGGGAATATCAAATGCGATTTTAATGGGGCCCCAATGTCCAACGTTGTGTTGTGTTTGCTGCCGTCCACCACACCATGAAAAACTACAAAATTGTCACCCAACAAATCGGAGTCGAAATAATTGAAAATGTTTATTTTCCTATGAAACAAGTTAGGCTTGTTTTTTAGTTTAGTTTGCGTTTTTATCTGACTAAATTTCGTTGTTGTGGAAATGTAAAAAAATCCAAATTGAAATTAACCAAACAAGTGCCAAGTAATCGACGTGGTGCGAATACGAGAACACAAAACGCTCGCAAACGTAATGAAATGAAAAATACTCCAAAAGCACAATTATGAATGAATGAATCAAAAATCGACTGAGTGTGTAAATAAATGAATGAATGAATGAATGAATGACTGAATATGCTCGTCTACGCAGCGAAATCAATGAACGTTACGAACGAACAATCACTTTTTAATTGACCCCCTTCCAAGTGATGGAACAATCAATACACGTAATAGATACAACCAACGCCGCCGCCATCTGTCTGTCCGTCCGGCCGCTCGGTCGGTCGGTCGGTGAGAAGATCTAGAAACAAACTTTTAGCACTTCAACAAGTGGATGAATCTGTGAGCGACTAAGTAAGAGTGTGTGCGTGTTTTTCATATCGGTGAATCTGAATTTGATTTTAGAATTCAAGTCTCCATTGAGCGTTTTCGTAAGCGTAATCAAGCATTCACCCGTTCGTCGTCGTGTGTGGTCGCCTATTTTTTTAATCAAAACTTAATAAAAAACGAAGAAAGACAGAAAGAGAAAAAAACATAAACGCCGAGATTACAATTCACTTTAGTCGAGATCGAAATCTTTGCTGGCTGGCTGGCTAGATCGGCGGTGGTGTTGTTGTTGTTTCTGTTTGCTAGTGACTTTGAACAATCCATCTTATTGACACCAATCGCTTTATATCGTTGTCGTTCGCTGTTGTTGTTGTTTAATAATATTTTAACGTTTTTTTTTTGCTGCGCCAAACTTCAAACACTCCAGTATTGTGTAAAAGTAAAAAAGATTAAATTATTTTTAAAGTAACGAGTCTTGGCTCGGTTGAACTCGCCTATTGTTGAGAGTTTTGTGATGACAAGTGTCTATTAAAATTGAAAATCTGATTTTTTGTCTGCTTTGCTTTGCTATTATTATTATTTGACGTCTCAATGGAATTGAATCGATAATGAATTGATTATAATCACGATCATGAATTTTAGTTGTTATTCGACTGCTGATAATGGAGGGGGCACTCCCATGGAGTGAATGGCGGGAAATGCTGCTCAATTTAAGCTTAGCTGAAAGATTTTTGTATTTTTGCTTAAGGTGTAATAAATAGCAGTAGCTATCATTAACTTTAATATAGACTAGTAAAGGCGTTGTGAAGTTGAGCAGACCGAATCTTTTATACCCTACACCTTAAATTCGCCAAGACTTTAAAAAAAACGAGAAAGGTGGTTAAATTTTAAGGGTCGATTATTTAGGAAATTATTGTCATTTTTTTTTAATATGATAATATTGGTATGGGTTAATTATGTGTGGAACAAAATATCGACCAAAGGGCCGCCGCGACCTCGGCGGCACACCTCCATCCTATGGTCCAAATTTTCGATGACGCTGAGGCATAACTGAGCTTCTATGCGTTTAATGTGCCGAATTATCTCATCCTTTAGCTCTTGAATTGTTAATGGCTTACCGACGACCTTCGACCTTCTTTTTCAAATAGCCCCAAAGAAATTGGTCCAACGGTGTCAAATCACATGATCTTGGCCGCCAATTAACATCGCCACGACGTGAAATAACACGGCCATTGAATTTGTCGCGCCAAAGAGTCATTATTTCGTTAGCTGTGTGGCAAGTGACACCGTCCTGTTGAAACCACATAGCGTCCACATACATATCTTTCAATTCAGGCCATTAAAAGTTCGTTATTATCTCACGATAGCGAATCAATTACACAGTCCCTGCCTGACCGGCCTGATTTTGGAAAAAATACGGCCCGATGATGCCGCCAGCCCATAAACCGCACCAAACAGTCACTCTTTGTGGGTGCATTGTTTTTTCGACAATCACTCTTGGATTGTCATTCGCCCAAATGCGGCAATTCTGCATATTGACGAATCCACTGAGGTGAATATGTGACAGCGCATAGAGAAAGGGACCTAAGGGTAAAAAAATCAATTTTCATTTTTTTTTTCTTTTTTTGATGTGGACAACATCTGAGCATCGAATGAGACCGATCTCATGCCCTAAAAGTGTTCCCTCCCAGAGATATGCGCGTTTTATGAAAGTGAAGTCGACGATTCTAAGCGCAAATAGAAAGGGACCTAATCTTTAAAATGGCTCTCCTGAACAAAACTTTTCATCAACTTTTCACTTTCTTTTTTTGTGATGTGGACAACATCTGAGCATCGAATGAGACCGATCCCATGCCCCAAAAGTGTTCCCTCCCAGAGACATGCGCGTTTTATGAAAGTGAAGTCGACGATTCTAAGCGCAAATAGAAAGGGACCTAATCTCTAAAATGGCTCTCCTGAACAAAACTGGTTTTCAACCTTAGGTCCCTTTCTATTTTGCGCGTCACATATGTGAATCATCACTGAAGATGATTTTTTTCGAATATTGATTTTCATTTTCGTAATAAGCCTGAATAACTTTAACGCGTTGCTCGTTTGTGTATATTTCCATGGTTCAACTTGAATTAGTCTGAAATTGAGAAATATCAAGTAAAATCAAAAAATACTTGACGTTTAGGTGTGGTTCACATTAAAACCCTTAACCACCCTTTATTTAAAACCTTTTATTTGAGTACTCATAATCCTATTAGACCGTATCTCAAAAAACTTTTGCTACGTTATGATTGTTGAAGCCTTTAACGAAAAAGAGGCTTTCAAATCAATATGTATTTCGTGCACTTCGTAATGTCAGCACAATCGTTCAAATAAATATGCCCACAATCGGTAGAATTGTGTGCAAATTTAAGCAAACCGGGTCAGTAGGAAATGTAAAAACACCTGTGTACAAAACAACCATACTAATTCACACCCAGCCTGAATATGGCTGGGTGAATCAAAATATGGTGTGGGGATCATATAATATAATGATTCACACTCAACCACACTATGATCACCACAACCATATTTTGATTCACACTCAACCATATTATGATCCTCACAATAATAGTATGTTTTACATACAACTATAGTACGATCCTCACAACCATTGTATGTTTCTCACAATCATAGTACGATTCTCACAACCATAGTTAAGACTCACACGCAACCATGTTATGATCCCGCTCAACCATGCTATGATCCCCAAAATTATTTA
This sequence comes from Hydrotaea diabolus, assembly GCA_963513945.1. Lineage (NCBI taxonomy): Eukaryota > Metazoa > Arthropoda > Insecta > Diptera > Muscidae > Hydrotaea > Hydrotaea diabolus. Next base: position 35,346,385 of record OY740720.1, on the reverse strand, counting down.
TAAGGATTGGGGTATGTTGTTTTTCTACAATAGAGATGTTTAATTAGCAAATCAAAAGGTAGATAATTCAAAATAGTAGGAGTGACTTATTTAACGATAGTAAAAGTCCGATTAAAAAAACGTAAGTGTTTTATTTATTAAAAATATTTTTGTTATACAAATCCAAAGCAGTTTGTTTTGAATTTTGACTGCGCAAGATTTGAAGCAATAACATTGTTTCAAAATCCATATTCAAATCTATAATAATTACAATTATTAAGACCCAAAAAACAATATTGTTGTCGCTTCAGCCATATTTATATTGCTGCAACAAACATATTTTTATTTTTAAATTTGGCTATAATACTATGGTTACATTTCAACAATATTAATATTGCCGCAATCACACTATTGTCGAAATAAAATTCAAAAAACAATACTATGGTTGCGACGAACATGCTTTTATTGTAGAGAACATAATATTGTTGTGTTGGCCATATAGTAAGTATATCTTTTCTCTGCGTGTGTATCAAAGTCATTAAATATAAGTACACGCAGAGAAAAAACATGGTTACTACATGGTCACGGCAATAATAATATGTTCTCCACAATAAAAGTATGTTTGTCGCAACCGTAGCATTGTTAACTGAATTTATTTTTGACAATAGTATAATTGCTGCAATATTAATATTGTTGAAATGTAACAATAGTATTATTGTCAAATTTAAAAATGAAAATATGGTTATAGCAAGAATAAATATGGTTGGTGCGACAGAAGTATTGTGTTTTGCATTTTATGTTAACAATAATATGATTACGGCAATCATACTGTATGATTGTAATTTTTCTTCATTTAAATATGCTTTTAAGAACAAATGTTATTGGTACGGATCTAATGCAATAATAGTACTTTCGAAATTAAATTTTGCTTTGGCTTTTTTTAACTGAAATATTTTTAACAAAGGCGCTTACGTTTATTTAAACTTATTTTTTCTACTGTGAAATAAATCACTCCTATTATTTTGAAATAAATGTATTTTTGAATAATTTTCATAATTCAAATTTATTGTTGACAATTTAAACCAATTCTAGTAAATAATATTGGGGATCAAATCTATTGTCGACAACTTAAACAAATTCTAATAAATAATATTGGGGATCATAGTATAATTGTGTGCGATCATAGTATGGTTGTAGGGATCATAACGTTGTTGCGTGTGAAACATACTGTGGTTGTGAGGATCATACTATGGTTGTATATGAAACATACTATGGTTTTGAGGATCATACTATGGTTGTGGAGATCATACTATGCTTGTGGAGATCATAGTATGGTTAAGTTTGAATCATACTATGGTAGCATGGTTATGTGCGAATCATACTATTGTTGTGAGGATCATAGTATGGCTGTATTTGAATCATACTATTGTTGTAAGGATCATAATATTGTTCTAGCACAACCATATACCCAACAATAGTATTATCCTCTTCGAATATTGTCACCACAACCATACTTTTTTTCTGCGTGTATACGGACTAATAGTTCGAGGTATGTTACCGTAGCCGTTGTAAGCATTTGGCAGATATTTTGTTTCACACATATATGTCGTAGATTCTTCTATCGTATTAACAAATATTGAGATAATTCCCTGAAAACGTTTTGTTTTATTTACAACTAACTTCGTGCACTTTAGTTGGACAACCCTTACATCGATGTTTTTGTCTTGAGTGCAATTTTTCTGTGATTTCTAAGTTGGTACTACCCTAATGGTTTCTTCGTATATCAGAAAATTAAAGCTTGGACAACATCATTAGTCTCTTGCTAAGTAAGTCTGTCGATTTACTTCAGAGAGTTTTCCATCAGTTCAATTTTTGAAAATATTTTTGTTTGTTTTGTCGAACATAGGGATTGTCATTTTTAGTTGCCCTGGTATTTTCGGTGTTTACAACCAAAAGTTAAAGTGTGATATATCGATTTTTTGTCTCATAAGGACAAATTTTTCTCCAAGTACCCTCTTCTAGTACTTACCCATTATTTCTTAATTGCTACTGCCCTAATGTATCACACTAATATCAGATGATTGAAGATCGCAAAAAATCATTCAACTTTTGCAAAAGAACTATTTTAGCAGAACGTTTCAAAATTTTATTTGTTTTGATTTTTAGTAAGCTTTAATTTTCATTTACTTTAATTTACATTAGGGTAGTACCAACTGAGATATAATGGGTAGGTACCAAAGGGAGTACTTAAATCAATGACTGACTACAAACAAAAACATTGTTTTCTTCGAGTGAAAAACATCGATATATCACATCCGGCTGTAAACACCGCAGATACCACAAACAACTTAAAAAAGACAACTTCTACGTGCGGTAAAAAAAACAAAAATATTTCTAAAAAATTGTTCTGCTGGAATTATCCACATACTTCCTTAGAGAGAGTTTAATGATTTTGTGCAAGCTTGAATTTTATAATAAAAGAGTGGACCATTTCGGTAGTAGAAACTGAAGTATGTTGAGTAAGTATTAGTATTACTTGAAGTCATTAACTTCGGAGGCACAAAAATACGTCTCCTTAAGACAAAAACATCAATGTATCACACTTTCAGATCCGGCTGTAAATGCAGAAGGTAAAAATTATAAATTTAAAAACGAGACCCTACGTTCCGCAAAAATTTTTTTAGAGTTCTTTTCGAAGCTGCCTTACAATAATACTTTATATTCAAAGGCATATGGCGAACTTTTTTTTGTGTACTTGTAATGTGGTACGGTCTAATGCCCATATTTACCGGTGGTCCCATCTTTTGAGGAAGGGAAGTTTTTGGGCACCTACAGCCCATGTGTCTAACTCTCACAGCCAAAACATTAAATTAAATGAATATTTGGATTTATAGCAAAAGTTGCTTTAACTATGGGTCCTCATGCCTCGTAAATGCGGACAACTTTGCAAGTAAGAGTTTTATCTCTAAGCCACAATTTTAAAATAAATGAATATTTGGATTTTTAGCCTCGTAAATTCGGACAACTTTGCAAGTAAGAGATTTATGTCTAAGTCATGAAACAACTTCTCTATGAAATGCAGTAGCCGTTTGGAGCCGGCATTAAGAAGGGCTCACTGATTTGAGAGAAGTTCTGCCTAGTTCCTTAATGGGATGTTGTAGGTTCATATCCACCATTGATCGACTTTTTAAACCATACAAATTTTTGTTATATATTTAAGTATATTTGAGACTGAACATCCAGGAACTATGGCCTTTTTTGTGCATTCCCATGGACAGTCCCCTTTTTAATCATAGTGCGTCCTCAAACTATTTTATTTGTTAACTCAAAAAAGTGTTCTTAGTTTCAAGGAACCTTTAGTCCCTTAAAGGAAAACTTAATGCACATCTGAGCCGATTTCGCCTATACTCATGCACAAATTCACTAACATATGTCAATACGTTTGCACGCTAGCCTGCTTTCTACAAATACACAGACGGATATGGCTGGAACTTCTTGGGACTTCTCAGACCGGGTTTTATATATGAATCAAAAATTAAAATAAAAAAATAATTATTTTTAGGACAATTACGACATTTATACGAAAAGTTTCTACAAATAATGAAAAACGTATGTTTAGCTCGTTTGTTTTATTTCGGTCTGTCGCTTCTACACATTGAACAGGGATTAAACCGGCTCAAGACCTCTTGCTTCTATATTTAAATAGAAGACAAGTTTTTAACAAAAATGGCAAAGTGACATTGATTTTCGTGGCTGCACACAGCTTTTATCATGATTTCGGGTCCATGACAACCCTCTTCAGAAAGCCTTGCTGCAATTGTTGAAAGTAAAACCGAACTCTATAAGGCCAGGCTCTCCCCAAACGAATGAGAACTACTGTTGTATACCTTACTTTTCAAGTTTTCTTCACACAATTGCCCACGAAAATACAACTCACTCTTACCATCTCTAAAGAGACTCCATATCGAGAGCCATCAATAGATTTCTTAACAACATATGTATGTGTGTGTGTTGTTAATGAATAACATTTTTTAAGACTTTTTATACAAAATAAACTTCTTATAAAACATTGAAGTACAAATTACGAAACCTGTAAGAAGCCGGTTCGTAAATTGATAAAAACTTCTTTACAAAATACACGAAATATACGAAAAACTTCGTCAATAATATGAGACATGTACGAAGAACATAATCAAGAGTTTTTCGCAAATAGTTTGAACATAATTCTTTCAGTCTAAGCGCCTGTTTTTACCACTGTAAGCCACAAGCAAATTCGCCTTAGAAACGTCAGTTAAAAATTAGGCACCTGTCTTAGTTCTTGAAAAAACAAACAAATAAAACGAACCATTTTCCGACCCCATTTTCATTTCTTTGTCAACATTTGTCAACATAAAATCCATGTAAACTGCTTTTAGAGCGACGACGACGACGACTACGACCAACTGAATGACGACTTTCCTTTAAATGATTCGAACAGAACAATGGCAACAAAAACAAACAAAACAAACCGAATGAAGCGAAGCGAAGAGGAGCAGCATTAGCAGTAGCATAAGCACCATTGTAGAAGCAAACAAAACAGTGGGCATCATCCGTCCCACCGTCGCAATGAAGACGACAACGACGACATTTTAACAGTTTTGTTGCCGAGTGCGGCACACGGTGAAATTGTAACAATTGTTGGCACTTATTGTGAGCCACTTGTGTCAAATCGTCGTAAGTGCGCTAGTTCTTCTTTTCTAGTGGCAGTCCTCTTGTGAGTCCCATTCAGTGTTGCCAACCCAGAGAACAATAAAAACCGCATATTCAGTATCAGAAATTTCCATTTTCAATGAAAACTTACTTTTTTTGGTATTTTACTCGTATAGTAATTTTAAAAAAATAATCAAAATTTGGATATTCAAAAAAAAATTGAATATTAAGTGGGATGATCAGTCTGAAGGTATTTTTATCAAAATAAAAAAAAAATAAAATATGAAATATTTGTAGTTCCTTCGAAAGGACATTTCATGGAATTTATTTTTTGAATATAATTTCCTTCAAATGTTGGGCGCAACTAAGCCTCAGGGTTTCTACTCTGAGGGTCCAATTTTGGATGACTCGTTCAAGCACTTCGACCGGTATGGCTTAATTGACACGCGTAATGTTGGCTTCCAAAACCTGAATCGTAGCTGGTTTGTCAGCATAGACTTTGGACTTTACGTAACCCCAAAGAAAAATGCTAAAGGTGTGATATCACTCGATCTAGGCGGCCAACTCACCTGTCCAAAACGTGAAATTAGCTGCTTTTCAAAATGATCTCTCAGAAGATCCATTGTTTAAGCAGCTGTATGGCAAGTGGCACCGTCCTGTTGAAATCAAATAATACGGGCTTCAATTTCAGGTAGCATAAAGATCGATATCATGGCGCGATAGCGAGCACCATTCACGGTTACGTTCCGGCCATCATCATTTTTGATATGCACCGATGATTCCACCAGCTTATAAACCGAACCAAACCGTGATGTTCTCTTGGACCTCTTCTTGTTGCTCTTCAATTTTTTTTATTGACTACGCCATTTTTTTATTGACTACGCCATTAAGCAAGAAATGGACCTCATCACTGAACAAAATTTTGGTCAAAAACAGGGGAACTTCCCGTTTCTCACCTCATACAGTTGCCAACATTTGAAGGTAAATATTTTCAAAAAATAAATTCCATAAGATGCCCTTTCAAATTATTATATTTTTTTTGTTCTGAAAAAATACTTCTATATGGATCACCCTATATATGGTTAATTTGAACATTTTGTTGCTGACTGGTATTTAACAATAAAATAGTTAATTTAACTATTGTATGGTTGAGTTTATTAATCATTAAAATTGTTATTATTAAAATAATAATTGTTGTTTTAACAATGCATTGTTTTAACCATGAAAATTGTTAATATTAAAATTTCATAGTTAATTTGTTGAAACAATAAATGTTCAATTTAACAATGAAATTTTTAATATTATTAACTATGAAGATTGTTATAGAAATCAGTTTTATTGTTCAGTTATCTTATTATTGGTTACCTCTTTTAACCAGAAATATAGTAACTTACACTTTTTAATATTAAATGAACCTTGAACAGTTCTTATTCTGGTTCGAGACCTTTTTATTATTTCTTTTTCAGAATCAATTAAAAAATTGGTGAAATGTATTGGCTACGGTTGCCAGGCAGACTGTACAGCTGTTTCTAAACCCGCCAAGGGGTTTGAAACAGTCTTCCTGGCAACCATAGCCAATACATTTCATCAATTTTTTAGTTGATTCTGAAAAAGAAACATTAAAAAGGTCTCGAACCAGAATAAAAACTGTTTAAGTCATAATAATGAAAAAAGACAGAATAAATGTAAACAAATTTAATATTAAAAATTGTCACAGTAACTATATTTCTGGTTAAAAGAGGTAACCAATAATTAGTTAACTTAACAACAAAAATGATGTCTATAACAATCATCATAGTTTATAATATTAACAATTTCATTATTAAATTGAACATGTATAGTTTCAATAAATTAACTATGAAATTTTAATATTAACAATTTTCATGGTTAAAAACAATGCATTGTTAAAAGAACAATAATCTTTTTAATAATAACAATTTTAATGGTTAAAAAACAATGCATTGTTAAAACAACAATAATTATTTCAAAATCAAAAATTTTCAAGGTTTAAAATTTTAACCATAGAATAGTTAAATTAACCATTATTACTGTTAAATACCAGTCAACAACAAAATGTTAAAATTAACCGTATATAACGTAGACCCCAAATCATGTTTATTTATGGTTAAGTTAACCTTATATAAGGTTATTTTTCTTCTTAGTTTAGGAAATGCGTACGGCATCAACAATCTCACGCACTTTCACTCTTTGATCGGTCAAAACCATATCGTTGATTTTTTGGCATATTGACCTCAGTTGGCCGTCCAGAACGTTCAGCGTCATTTGAACTTGTGCGACCACAACGAAAGTCAGTAAACCACTTTTGTCCATTGAAATCGATGGCGCAGAGTGTCTTTCGTATTAATCAAACTTTTTTTGGTTTGATTGACGGTTTTTCCCGCAAAAAATAATGTTCAATGAACACTCGAAATTAACTTTTTTGTCATTTTTAACAAAATCTACGAGGTTGTATGTTTTGAACAGCTGTTAAACACAAACCAAATGACGGAACTCTCTTAAAATTTGGCAGTAGTGTATTAACAGATGTAACTTGATGGAAGCAGTGTTACATTTCAAATAGAGAGGGAAGTTGAAAAGGTCATGGATTTATTGATATGCCCTCGTATTTATTAAGACTTATCAACTAATAGGGCCTTTCGTACAGTTGAAAAAGGGGTTGTCCTCCATTTGCCAACTACTGATAGTATTGATTCAAAACCCGAAGAATTTAATATTTACATGCCAAGAAAAGCATTTAAACCCTTTTTTATGACTATCACCTTTTCCGGTGGGGTATGCAACTTTTCTTCAAATAGGAAAACTAAGCCCCTTTTTGTGGCTCTTTTTAAAAAAAACATATGCCACTTTTCTTTAAGAAATTCCCATTGTGTGATACTTTTTGAAAATTGCCAGCGGTAACACTGTCAGGGGGTCTGTAACACTCGGGTTGTTGTTTTCATAGTTAAAGGTGATGGTGGCGGTGTTGTTGCTGTTCGTTCTTCGTTCATATGTTGTTGTATGTATGGTTGGTTGGTTGGTTGCTTGTTGTTTTTGGTACGAGCAATGACATGATCTTTGTTTGCTCTATAACTATTGTCGTTGCTCTTGTTGTTTATGTTGTTGTTGTCGTTGCTGTTATGTATTGTTCAGATACAAATGAACAGCAACAACAGCAGCGACGGTGGCTACTGCGATAAACGGGGCAGGTTAATGTTGTTAATGTTTGTCTATATGTCAGTTTGTCGGTAGTTCTTCTTCTTTTTCGTCGTCTTCAGCTGCTGTTGTTCGGCTACTCTAGCAGCACTGAATTCAACCCCAGGCCAGGCCGACACACGAAGCATAGCGAACCGCAGTCAATTTTGCTACTTTTGGTGGTTTATTATCAACAGCATACATTGTTGGTGCTGTTATTATTGTCATCAAGTACGATGTTGTTGTACGAGAAATGAAAGAGCATTGCCGTTTTGTTGTTGTTGTCATTGTTGTAATAAATGTTTGTGCTTATGTTACGCATCACTTTCAAGTTAATGTCTTTTTAATACATTTTGTGTTGTTGTTGTTGCTGTTGTTTGTGGTTGTTCTCCATTCTCTTGCTGCTGTTTAAGCGGACTTGAGTTGAATTCAGTGATGTCGGTCGCTTACCCGTAGAATAGTTCGCGGCTCTTGCCTGGTGGTGGTTAACTTAACATGACTTTCGTTGACTTTCTGTCAGAGTTTATTTGTTTTACTTATGGCCGTTGGCTTGGCTGATTGTGCCCAGTGTAATCGCTTCTTATTGTGGTGGTAGTTTTGAATTTAAAAGAAAAAAATGGTTGATTATTTGTAGGTTTCTGTAATTTGGCTGCTTGTCAGTCAGCTAATAATTACAAGCAGGAGAACCAACTTGTTAACCTATTTCGGACATGATGAATTCAATGGCGCTACATGAAGACACGGCTCTTCTTTGGGAGACTTTTCTCCGTGCATTCACCCGGTGCGAATTTTTACGGTTAAATTTACCGGACTGACATACACGCAGAGAAAAGATATGGTTACTATATGGCCACGGCAACAATGGTATGTTCTCTGCAATAATAGTTTGGTCGTCGCAACCATTGTATTGTTTTTTGAATTTCAATTTGACAATAGTATGATTGCGGCAATATTAATTTTGTTAAAATGTAACAATAGTATTGTTGCCAAATTAAAAAATGAATGAATACGGTTGTGGCAACAATATAAGTATGGTTGGTGCAACAAAAGTATTGTTTTTAAATTGGTTTATGTTAACAATAACATGATTACGGCAATCATACCGGCAAAATTGTATTTTTTTTATTTGACAATGTTATTTTTACGAATCTTACGCAGTAATATTAGAAATAATAAAAAATTTTCGAAACAAACTACGAATTTGTATAGCTGAAATATTTTTAATAAATACATTTTTTTACTGTTCAATAAATCACTCCTATTATTACATAACTTACTTAATAAAATTCTCTATTGTTAAATAACAACTTAACACAATCTTTACAAAACATTTTGGGGATCATAGTATGATTGTGCGTAAGTCATACTATAGTTGTGAGGATCATACTATGGTTGTACGTTAAACATACTATGGTTATGAAGATCATAATATGGTTGTGGGGATCATAGTATAGTTGAATGTGAATAATAACATGGTTGTGGAGATCATTATATGGTTGAATGTGAATAATAATATGGTTGTGGGGATCATAGTTTGGTTGTGTGTGAATAATTCTACTGTTGTGAGGACCATCATATTGTTATGGGGATCATAGTATGGTTGTGTGTGAACCATACCATTGTTGTGATGATCATAATATTGTTGTGCCACAACCATATAACCAACAATAGTATAATGCTCTTCGAATATTGTTACCCCAACCATACTCTTTTTCTGCGTGTAGATGACTCCCACCAGGGTGTTTCATGTTTCCTATTCGTCTACCAATCTGTTCCATGAACTGAAAGAACTATTTTCGTCCTTTTTACGAAATTTTCTTCTTATTGTGTTCTTCGTACATTCTTCGTATTATTGAAGACGTTTTTCATTTCGGCTTCTCAAAATGTTCTGTAATTTATGGTTCAAATATTTTACGAAAATGTGCTTTTTTGTATCAAATGTTTTTAAAAAAAAATATTTGTCATTTTAAACAACTTAATTTTTTTACTTCTGCATACGTAAAAGTGAAATTCTCATTAAGTTGATTGCGACTATTGCATTGGTCATTTAATTTGTGGACACAAAAAACTGCTGAAGAAAATCCATGGTTGGTTTAGAAGCAGCTTTACCGTATGCCTTGCAACCAAAATATTTCACCAATTTTTTGTATGTTAATTGTGAAAAGAAACAACAAAGGTCTCGAACAAGAATATAATCGATATAAGGTATGATGAATTGAAAACGCCGAATAAATGTTAGCAAAATTAAAACTATTGCATGAAAAAGTTTCATATTTTTCGTGAAAAATTTCACAAAAATTACACTGTTATAAAAAAATTAACTTTAGTGCCCTTCTTTAGAGAAACCCAATTGATCCTTATGTAAAAAAAAAACCTTAAACCGAATTGAATATCTGTTTTGCACCACCAAGTACAGTTTTCGAGATATTGTGAACAAGAACTTTTGCTGACGTTTTTCATCAATCTGCCTAAAACTTCAGCAATTCTTATCCGATTTAATTAGAAATGAGTAATTTTTATTGGTTAGAAAAGCATTTTTCATATTAATTATAATTAATAAAATTAAATAAAAATGATCACAACAACAAAAAACTTTAAGAGAAATTGTGGAAGTTACAGCCATTGTTAGGAAAAAAATTTTATGTTCATTATAAAATACTTTATTGTCATAAATATTATGAAAACTTTCATAAAAAATATGAGTTGATTTAATGAATAGTAAGAATTTAAATAGATATGAATCTACTTCATTAAACGCTTTCTTACGAATTATAAAAGAAATCCTTTCGTTAAGTTTTTAAAAAGTACGAATTTTTATCATCAAACCGATTGTGTACGAGTAATTTAAGGGATTTTTTTTTGACAAGTTTCTTGGCTGAAAAAATAAGACCAAATTCATAATTTGTATGAAATATTTCGTGATTTTAAGAACATGATTTTCTATGTGTGAAGTAGCCAATGGAGTAGCAAGAAGATTTAAGTTAAACTACAATACAAGGGCATATCAATAATTCCGTGATTTTTCCAACTTCCCTTGTAGTAATATGAAATGCAACACTGCTCCCATCTGTTCATAGACTACTGTCAAATTTTAAGAGAGTTTCGTCATTTAGTTTGTGCTTAACAGCTGTTTAAAACATACAACCTCATGGATTTTGTTATAAATGGAAAAAAGTGAATTTCGAGTGCTCATTAAACATTATTTTTTGCGGAACAAAACCGTCAATCAAACCAAGGAAAATCTTAAAAATATAGGGTGATCCATCTAGAGACATTTTTTTAGAACAACAAAAATATAAAAATTGAAATCAAGTGTGGAATCTTTATTGGTAATTTCAAAGGTCATTTATGGCATTTATTGTCTAAATATCATTTCCTTCATATGTTGGCCGCAACTACGCCTAAGGATTTCCATTCTGAGGGTCCAATTTTGGATGACTCGTTCGAATATTTCGACCGGTATGGCTTTAATTACACGCGTAATGTTGGCTTCCAAAACCTGAATCGTAGCTGGTTTGTCAGCATAAACTTTGGACTTTACGTAACCCCAAAGAAAAATGTCTAAAGGTGTGATATCACTCGATCTAAGCGGCCAACTCAAATGTCCAAAACGTGAAATTAGCTGCTTTTCGAAATGACCTCGCAATAGATCCATTGTTTGAGCAGCTGTATGGCAAGTGGCACCGTCCTGTTGAAACCAAGTGTCCTCAAGATTACGGGCTTCAATTTCAGGTAGCATAAAGATCGATATCATGGCGCGATAGCGAGCACCATTCACGGCTACGTTCTGACCATCATCATTTTTGAAAACATATGCACCGATGATTCCACCACCTTATAAACCGAACCAAACCGTGGTTTTCTCTGGGTATAATGGCACCTCTTGAACCTCTTCTGTTTGCTCTTCAGCCCAACTGCGGCAATTTTGTTTATTGACTTTGCCGTTGAGCCAGAAATGGGCCTCATCACTGAACAAAATGTTGGTCTAAAACAGCGGATCTTCCCGTTTCTCACCGAACGCTCATTTCCATAATACAGTTGCCAACATTTGAAGGAAAACATTTTCAAAAAATAAATACCATAAAATGTCCTTTCAAATTACCAAAAAAAGATTCCACACTTGATTGAATTTTTATATTTTTTTGTTGTTCTGAAAAAATACCTCTAGGTGGATCACCCGTTATTATGGGGACTTTGCACCATCGATTTCACTTGTAAAAAGTGATTTAATGACTTTCGTTGTGGTCGCACAACTTCTAATGAGGCTGAACGTTCTGGACGGTCAATTGGGTCAATACATCCAAAAATATCGAAAAAATCCACGCTATGGTGTTGGCCGATCGAAGAGTAAAAGTGTGTGAGATTGTTGATGCCATACGCATTTCATATGGCAGTGTGGTTACGATTTTACATGATCAGTTGAGTTTAAGAACGATGTCTGCAAGATTAGTGCCGCGTTTGCTCTCAATTGACTATAAACGTAATCGTGTGGCAACTTTAAAGGACTGTTTGGAGTTGTTTAACCGCAATCCGAACGAGTTTTTGCGGCGTTTAATAACTGTGGATGAAAAATGGATCCATTACAACACCCCGGAGACCACGCAGCAGTCTTAACAACGAGTTTTTCCGGCTGAACTGGCTCCGAAGAAGGCCAATGTGACTTTGTTGACCACTGAGGTGATGGCAACAGTTTTTTGGCATGCACGCGGAATAATCCAAAAAGATTACCTTCAAAAGAGAAAAACAATAAACGGCGAATATTATGCCAACTTATTGGACCGATTTAACGAGGATTTAAAAAAAACGACCCCATATGGCCAAGAAAAAGTTCGTTTTCATCAAGATAAGGCACGGTGGCACACATGTGCAATCTCAATGGCAAAATTGCATGAATTGGGTTACGAGTTGGTGCCTCGTCCGCCATATTCTACGGATTTAGGCCCCAGTGACTATTTCCTCATTGCACACCTTAAGAAATGGCTAGATGGAAAGAGGTTCGGCTCCAACAATGAAATTATTGATCAAACAAATACCTATTTAATGGACCTCCAAAAATCTTATTTTTCGAAAGGGATACAAAAATTGAAGAAACGTTGGACTAAGGCTGATGGCAGAGTGCGCGCTCAAAGCGGAGCGGTGCTAAGAGATAATTGAAATTCTTAAAACTGTGTACATACAAATTAGTAGAAATCGGCGTCGGGATGGCAGAGTGCGCGCCGAGCCGAGCTGAAAGCTGAGTGAATGGAACAAAACTGTTTTGAAGCGTTTTTTCGTGCTGATTGATTGGTGCTGATATTTGATTGTATGTGTAAAGATATTTTTATTTTTCAATATAATCTCCTGAAACTTCAATACACTTAGTCCAACGCTTATCTAGCAATTCTATCCCTTGATTAAAATAGTTTTCCTCAAGGTCTTCAAAATAGTGGTTTACAACTGTAATTGCATCTTCATTTGAGGTAAAACGCTTGCCAGCAAGGATTTTTTTTAGATTTGGGAACAGGTAAAAGTCACTGGGAGCTAAATCAGGAGAATAAGGTGGGTGGTCAAGCAACTCGTACTTTAATTCGTTGATTTTAGCCATTGTTAAAACACTCTTGTGCGCTGGTGCGTTGTCTTGATGAAAAATTATTTTTTTGTGTTGTAAGCCAGGACGTTTTTCTCGAATTTGTACATTTAATTGATCTAAAAGGTTGCAATAGTACTCTGAATTTATCGCTTTACCCTTTTGCAGATAGTCAATCAATAAAATACCTTTGAAGTCCCAAAAAACCGTTGCCATAATCTTACCAGCCGATTGAATTGTTTTTGCCTTCTTTGGGGCACTTCCTCCAGCTTCAGTCCATTGTTTGGATTGTTCTTTTGTCTCTGGAGTATATTGGTGGATCCATGTCTCATCAGCAGTTATGAAACGACGCTTAAAATCCATTTTATTTCGCTTAAAACGATCCAAACAAGCTTGAGAAATGTTCATTCTTATGCGTTTTTGGTCGACTGTTAACAAGTGCGGCACCCATCTTGCAGAAAGCTTTTTCATCTGTAGTTCTTCATGCAAAATTAAATGGACTCGATCATTTGAGATGCCCATGATATTAGCTATTTCACGCACTTTTATTCGTCGATCATTTAATACCATATCATGCACTTTGGCTACAATTTCTGTTGTTGTTGCTGGTTTTGGAAGTCCACTACGTGGTTCATCTTTAATGCTTGTACGACCACGTTTAAATTCAGCAACCCAATGTTTTACTGTTGCATATAAAGGAGCACTTTCACCTAACACATTCACCATATCATTATGAATTTGTTGTCCCGATAAACCTTTTTATGTAAATATTTAATGACACCACGCATTTCTAATTTTTCCATTGTAAAAAAATCGCGGCTGCGTCTTTTGTGAACACCTGTTTCTTTATGAAGGAGTTGCCAGATCGAAACAAAATTTAACATGTGTTCATAGCAGAGATGGAAGTTTCTAAAACACTTAACTTTTTTCTGTTTATACTGCGCTAAGAAGTTTCCGAACCACCCTCGTAAGCTTGAAATAAGTTCGGCTCGGCTCCGCTCTCTGCCATCAGCCTAAGTGTATTGAGCTTAAAGGAGATTATGATGAAAAATATTTTTTTTTACAAAAAAAAACTTTGTTTTAATCGAAAAGTCACGGAATTATTGACATGCCCTTGTATATGTTAATTTTTTCATTACTGGTTGGGTACTTATTTAAATGTACCCTGTGTTTTTTTCCAAAAGTCTCGGAATTATTGATATGCCCTCGTTTATGTTAGTTTTTTCATCACTGGCTGGGTACTTATTTTATTGTTAAGGTTTTCTTCCACTTCTTTCAATGTATTTAAACAACTATGGTTGCATCTGTAATTGTGACAGCGCATAGAAAAAGGGACCTAAGGGTAAAAAAAAATCAATTTTCACTTTTTTTTTGATGAGGACAACATCTGAGCATCGAATGAGACCGATCCCATGCCCCAAAAGTGTTCCCTCCCAGAGATTTGCGTGTTTTATGAAAGTGAAGTACACCGAAGATACACGCATTTAAATCTATAAAATGGCTCTCCTGGACAAAACTGGTTTTTACCCTTAGGTCCCTTTCTCTATGCGCTCTCACATATTGTTATCCATCGCTTCCCATTATCTTCCATAAGTTTATTGAACCTAAAGATAGGTTTTTTTTTCTGTAGGTTTTTTCTCACCGTTGTAGCCCAACGCATCATAGCGTCATCTGTTTGACGCTTGATTTCTCGGTTCCTTTCATAACATTTCAATTTCTGTGTGTGAGAAAAAAATCTGTCAATTTTTTGTGTGCTAAACTGGCAATTTTCGTAGGTTTTTTCACAGGTTAGTATGGGTTGGGCAAGCCAACCGCAAGAGTTCGTCACAAATATGTTGGGTAAGTGGATTTGATGAAAACACCGAGCAGGAGGACAACGTTCATGACCTTGCAACTAGCAGGATTCCCACAATGAGACTTTGAGTGGAAGACCATAATCAATACACCATAAATTATGTTATTAAACAATTGAAAAGGTAACCACAGCTACAAAGCAACTGTTTAAAAATTAAATGTTCGTGATGAGGCTACCAAGTACGAAAGGCAGCAAATGAGTTGGGGCAAGGCAAAAACCTGAAAAGGCTATTTCATAGTTAAGGGACAAGATGGGGAGCAAATAAAGAAAATGGTAAAGCTGTGGTTCCAATTTTTACTTTAAACGTCTGCTTCTCCCTACTTACTTTGAATTACTTGTAATCATCATCCTGGCTGATGTGGTAAGAAATCATATCCCAAAATGACAATTTAAATGATTTCAAACTGAAATATTTCATACAAAAGACCTTTCATTAAAAAAATACGACAAAGGAGGAACGAACTGTTGCTTTCTTAGTCTGGAAGTAAATAACAATATCCCTAATAGCCCCTAAGATGCCAAGTGACTGTAGCGGAATGATTGGGGATCGTCTTCATCAGCAGTGGCGACGGCGGCAGCAACATTGGCGCAGCCGCACCATCATCAAATATTATTGAGTACATTTGTTTAAAATGCAAATACTAATTTTTTGCCTTTTTGCATTTTTCCCCTGCTTTTTTTCTGTTAAACAAAAATTTTATATTTATTACTCAATCAATGCAAAGGCAATTGTGTTGTTTTGTTAGCAGTTCCAAACCACTCTGGTTTTTCTTCACTCCAAACTCGGTGGTTCGGTCTGGCCTGAAAAGGAAGTCAATCAACTGATCATATGAAGAGACACATAAACAGACAGTCGAAAGGACAGACAAAAAAAAACATAAGAACAAAGTCAGATATTTATACGACCTTCAGGCAGATGTTTTCTGCTGTCGTAGAACAGCAGCAACAACAACAATTATACTGCAACAGCAGAATTGTTGGATTCTTAATCCCTTCAATAGCTGCTGACGTTGTCAGCCTCTTGCCCAGTTCCCAGTTCATACTTCATCTGCTTTTGACAAACGCAAAACTAAATGGAAAAAAACGAATACTCGTAACAACGTCAAGTCTGCAACTAAAAAAAGGTCCCGTCCTACCTTCCTTCCTTCCCCACCAACTGTTGATTGAAGTAATAATTGTATATCATTCGGAAGTCTCTGGTTTTTTCTGCACTTTTGTCTGGATTTATCCATAAAATATCAAACATATTTTCAGTATTTAAATTAAGTACACAGCAAAATTAATTTTAAAGATCATCTTTTCTGCTTTATTTACGAGCAATACCGACGAGCGAGATTCCAAAAGTAGTACGCCAGACAGCAGGGCATAGCAGATATTCAGCAAGGGTCGCCCCTTAGAATGAAATTTACATAAATCCTTTTCTGAACTAGGCCTTGACTTTGCAATTCGTGTGTTAGTAACACCTCGCAGCAAGGATACAAGATCATTATGTCCGACCTACAAAGACATGCTCATCTGTCGTCGGTGTAGAGCACCAGCTGGGTCAATCATTAGAAATATCGTATGAATCTTACAAAAAGCTCGATAATTGAGGGACCTAAGACAAATCATTCCGGATGGTATGAAACCACCACATATAAGACAGGGAACCTGGGGGCTAGACCGTTCGCGAAAGATTTAAAAATAAAACCTATATAACAAGGAAGCTGAAACTTATTATTTCAGAAGGGGAAATTTACTGCCAATAAAACAAGGAAGCAGGGAAAGATCGTTTCAGATCGGACAAGACCACCAACTAAACGCAGAAAAAAGTATGGTTGTGGTGACAATACTCGAAGATGACAACACTATTGTTGGGTGTATGGTTGTGGAACAACAATACTATGATCCTCACAATAATAGTATGATTTAAATACAACCATACTATAATCCTCACAACCACATTTTGATCCTCACAACAATACTATGATTCTCACAAACCCATACTATGATCCCCACAACCATAGTATGATTCACACTCAACCAAACTATGATATCCACAACCATTTTATGATCCTCACAACCATGTATGTTTCACATACAACAATTGTATGATCCTCACAACCATAGTATAATTCACACGTAACCATGTTATGATCCCTACAACCATAGTATGATTACACACAAATATACTGTGATCCCCCATAATATTTATTAGAATTCGGTTAAGTTGTCAACAATAGATTATTATTTAAAAATACATTAAATTTTGAACAGAGATTAAACCTGCTCAAGACCTCTTGCTTCTATATTTAAATAGAAGAAAAGTTTTTAACAAAATGGCAAAGTGACATTGATTTTCGTGGCTGCACACTATTTTTATCATGCTTTCGGGTCCGTGACAAACCTCTTCAGAAAGCCTTGCTGCAATTGTTGAAAGTAAAACCGTAGTGTGCAGCCACGAAAATCAATGTCACTTTGCCATTTTGTTAAAAACTTTTCTTCTATTTAAATATAGAAGCAAGAGGACTTGAGCCGGTTTAATCCCTGTTCAATGTGCAAAAAGCAACAGACCGAAATAAAACAAACGAGCTAAAATACATTAAATTCAAAATAATAGAAGTAATTTATTAACTGTAGAAAAAATCAGTTTAACAAAACGTAAGCGTTTTTATTAAAAATATTTCAAAGCCAAAGCAGTTTGTTTGAAAATTTGTAATTTCCATACTATTATTGCATTAGATCCTTAACAATAACATTGTTTTAAAAAACAATTTTATATAGGGAAAAATTACAATAATACAGTATGATTGCCGTAATCATATTATTGTTAACTTAAAACCCACAAAACAATACTTTTGTCGCACCAAACATATTTATATTGTTGCTACAACCATATTTTCATTATTAAATTTGTCAATAATACTATTGTTACATTTCAACAATATTAATATAGCGGCAATCATACTATTGTTTAAATTAAATTCAGTAAACAATACTATGGTTGCAGCGAACATACTTTTATTGCGGCGTGTACATAACAAAGGCTGCTGATGGGCCAATTATCGATCTTGACAATACTTAGTAGGGACACAAATACTGTTACAACATTGAACACACCCATGTCAATAGTAGAACTGAACATACCCCGTTAATGTCATATGGGTTTTAAAAGCTTACCTCAATAGCGTTAGTCTGTAAAGGGATTTTAAAATTGTTTCATCTTCCATCATGGGGTGGTGAGATAATGAGAACCGTATCGCTGTAATAGCGCTTTTCAAGTGTGAAACAAAAAAAGCGATATTTTCAAAACGCTCCGGCCACTAGGGATTAGCCGCATGTTCGTCTACCGATGCATAAAACTGTTTGAGGAGACTGGAGATGTAAAAGACCGCCACCGGTCGGGCCACCCACGCTCTGTTCGAACACCGCGTGTCATCAAAGCCGTTAAAACAAGAATTCACAGAAATCGGCTCCGAAAACAGAAAATCATGGCGCAAAAGTCCATGAGTCGAATCATTAAAAAAGACTTGAGACTTTCAAACGACGTACCGGACATTTATTGACTGCAGCTTTAAATAAAATGGGATTGAAAAATGCAAACGTCTTTTGGTAAGGCACGCTGATAACTTGTACAGAAAAATGTTGTTCACCGATGAAAAAATGTTTACCAATCAGGAAAAATTTAACAAAATGATAGTGTATGCGCGGTCATCTAAGGATAGAAAAGGGTATTCACCCAGCTTTAGTCATGGTTTGGTGGGGTGTCTCTTACGATGAGGTCACTGACCTGCATTTCTGCGAACAAGGAGTCAAAACATCGGCCAACGTTTACCAAGAAACCGTTTTGGAAGCTGTTGTGAAGCCTCTTAACAATTCCCTGTTCCAAAACCCGCCATGGACTTTCCAGCAGGATTTTGCGCCGGCCCATAAGGCTAAAACATTCCAGGTCTGGCTTCGAAATAATTTGCCAGCATACATTTCCTGTGTAGAATGGCCCTCAGGCAGTCCAGGATTTAAACCGGCCCTTAAGGCTAAAACATTCCAGACCTGGCTTCGAAATAATTTGCCAGCATTCATTTCCTCTGTAGAATGGCCCTCAGGCAGTCCAGGATTTAAACCCATTGGATTACAAATTGTGGACGGTATTAGAGGACAAGGTTTGTCACAAAAGATAGCCCAACATTGGATCTCATAAGACTGCTTTGGTTCGAGCTGTGGCCAATTTTTCAATGGACGTGGTTCGTGCAGCTATTGGCGATTGGCCAGTGCGACTTATGGCGAGTGTAAAGGCAAAAGGCGGACATTTCGAATAAGTTGATTCTTTTTGGATACAATATGTGACAGCGCATAGAGAAAGGCGCATAAGGGTAACAAAATCAATTTTCATTTTTTTTCTTCTTTTGATTTGGACAACATCTGAGCATCGAATGAGACCGATCCCATGCCCCAAAAGTTTTCCCTTCCAGAGATATGCGCGTTTTATGAAAGTGAAGTCGACGATTCTAAGCGCATGTTATGTTAACAATAACATGATTACGGCAATCATACTGCATGTTACGAATAAAAGTACATTTTATACGTTAGTTAACACTTTTCATACGAGGGTTGCTATTTATATTTCGCGTCCTGACAATACTTGTGTTCCCAGATGCAAACTGAAACTTCCATTGAAAGCTTTGCCATTTTTTAGCATAACTTCACTCATAACGTTTTGTCATTTAAGGGCAAATTGCTTTGTTTACAGTGTGTTGAAAAATTTATCTCAGTCCAAAAATGGAATTATGCCGTGAACATTTTCGTGCGATTAGTTTTTACGATTTTCAGCGTGGTTTATCAAGACAAATCAAATGTTTAAATCAACTTGTTTCAACTTTTGACAATGAAGCACCATCAAAAAACACTTATAATCGCTGGTACCAAGAGTTAAATCTCGGACGCCGTTCGCTCCAGCATGAATTTCGCGAAAAACGTCCAACTTTGGCCACTTAGCCAGAAACCATCGATGCTGTGCGTGAACTGATTACGCCAGACCGACATGTGACATACCGTGAGATTGAGGCATCCTGGGGCATTAGTATGACAAGCATCGATAAGATATTGCATGTTCATTTGGCTGTGAAAAAAATAATTCTCGTTGGATCCCACATAATTTGACGAATGCTCAAAAAAAGGCTGGCATGGATGTTGCAAAGAGGTTTTGAAAAAGTACAACTGCGGTAGCTCAAAGGCCAAAGTGTATAACATTGTCACAGGTGACGAATCATGGATCTATGCATATGAACCCGAAAATCGAACGTATGGGTCTTTCAAGACGAGCCAAATCAAACAAAAGTTGTTTGTGAAAGAAGTATAGGGTGATCCATCTAGAGGTATTTTTTTAGAACAAAAAAAATATATAATAATTCAAATCAAGTGTGAAATCTTAATTGGTAATTTGAAAGGACATTTTATGTCATTTATTTTTTGAATATATAAGTAATTTCCTATAAATATTGGCCGCAACTACGCCCCAGGGTTTCCATTCTGAGGGTCCAATTTTGGATGACTCGTTCGAGCATTTCGACCGGTATGGCTTTAATGACACGCGTAATGTTGGCTTCCAAAACCTGAATCGTAGCTGGTTTGTCAGCATAGACTTTGGACTTTACGTAACCCCAAAGAAAATTGTCTAAAGGTGTGATATCACTCGATCTAGGTGGCCAACTCAACTGTCCAAGACGTGAAATTAGCTGCTTTTCGAAATGACCTCTCAATAGATCTATTTTTGAGCAGCTGTATGGCAAGTGACACCATCCTGTTGAAACCAAGTGTCCTCAAGATTACGGGCTTCAATTTCAGGTAGCACAAAGATCGATATCATTGCGCGATAGCATCACCATTCACGGTTACGTTCCGGCCATCATCATTTTTGAAAATACATGCACCAATGATTCCACCCGCTTATAGACCGCACCAAACCGTGGTTTTCTCTGGGTTTAAGGGCACCTCATGAACCTCTTCTTGTTGATCTTCAGCCCAAATGCGGCAATTTTTTTTGTTGACTTTGCCGTTGAACCAGAAATCGGCCTCATCACTGAAATTTTTTTTTGTCGAAAACAGCGGATCTTCCCGTTTCTCACTGAACACTCATTTCCGTAATACAGTTGCCAACATTTGAAGGTAATTATATTTAAAAAATAAATGCCGTAAAAAGTCCTTTCAAATTACCAATAAAGATTCCTCACTTGATTTGAAATTTTATATTTTTTTTTTTGTTCTGAAAAATACCTCTAGATGGATCACACTATACATCGAAGCAAATGATTGCGTTTTTTTTTGGTATATCCGGCCATGTTGCCACAGTGCCTTGAACGGTCAATTCTAAGTGGTATACAACCATCTGTTTGCCAACAGTGTTCGAAGAAATGAGGAAAGATAATAAGAGAAGACGGATCATTTTGCATCACGACAATGTGAGCTCTTACATACCAGCTGAAACGATGAGCTATTTGACCACTCAAAAAGTCGAATTGATGGGCCATCCTCCGTACAGCCCAATGACTTCTTCTGATTCCTAGCATCAAGAAAATATGCATGGCCAACGTTTTTCCTCGCCCGAAGCAGCTGTTGAAGCGTTCAAAAATCATGTTTTGGAGGTGTCTCAATCGGAGTGGAAAAAGTGCTTCGAAAATTGGGTTGTGCGCATGCAAAAGTGTATTGATCTTGATTGTTCTATTTGACCACTATTTGAGAGGAGAATATTTTGAGAAAAATAAAACCATTTCCAATTATAAATTATTGTGTTTTTATTGCCGGACCTGAAATACAAATAGCAACCCTCGTATAATACGTATGGGTTATCTTCTTTCGATTTGAGTGTTACAAACAACAGTTATATGTTATTATACCCTGTTCTACCGTGTGATGCAGGCTATAACAACTGGGAGCTACCCTTGGCTTTGAAATCTGACCGCATGACAACTTTATCCAGATAGATTGCGAGCGTGTTTTTATGAGTGTAACTTAGTGATTTTCTTTAAGAGATAAATTATAAAGTAATACCCTGTTCTACCATGTGGTGTAGGGAGTAATCCATGACTTTGAAATATGACCGCAATCTAATGTCAGCTTTCATAGAATGGCCACTTTATTTAAATAGATTCTGAGCATGTTTTTTATGAGTGTAATTTAGTGATCTTTTTAATAAGAGATGAATTATAGAAAAGCTTTTAAATGTTGCTTTGGAAATCAGAAACTTCTTCCGATGAGGCCTTTTTTGCGCAGGCCTTTGCCAGCCGCCTGCCTCATGATAAGTCTTTGCACAATTTTTTGGATGATGAGCTCATAACTCAAAATGATTCGTAGGAAACAAGGGATGCGAGATGCGATGTGATGATGGAATAAAGAATGAATGACACATTGATTTTAGGTGTTGATTGTTTGTTTGGTTTGGTTGGCATTAGACGGCCAGCAATTCCAACGTACGCGATCCAATGATGATGATGAGCCGTTCATATCACACCAGAATAGACTTAATGCAATCGAATGCATACACAAGAACACACATGAATCACATCTAATGGAAAATGTATTAAAAAGAATAATAAACAATAAATCAAAAGAACAAAAAACAAAAATGCAAGCAAAATTCCACACCATGGAAAACACTCAACGAAATCTACACAACATTTTAAAGTTTATCTAAAGCCAAAAAGAAGCTAAAGCACAACAAGCATTTTTAGGTAAAACTGAACTAAGTTACCAGAATAGGGACAAAAGCAAAATATGTCGCTGGCACAAAAGTTCCCAGGATACTTAAGAGATGCTTTTTATATTGAAGATTAATTTTCATAAAAGATCAATTTACAATTTCTTCGGCAGCCTCATCTCTGCCGATGTCCAACTCTTAATGATGATTGAAGTTTGCCAACAACATGGACCGTAGTCTTGGAGGACAACAACGAAATGTAAATGTTCTGTCCATGGTGAATGGTAAACATCAAAACATAACAAACGATATATCGAAAACCAAAAAAAAAAAATGAAAGAAAGAAGAAAAGAAAGAGTTGCAGCAACATATTGAACATGATTGCAATTCCACTCATAAAATGAGATTTGTATGTCCAAATCATCATCAGCTGAAAAGGAGGGGGCAAACATTGCCAATCGATGATGATGACGATGATGGTAATAATTGTCACACACGTACAAACTGGCACACAATCGGAATGTCGAACAACATCAGCCATCATCAGCGAGCAGCAACTCAACAAACAACAATCATAAATCCTTAAGCAACTCTTCCACGGCTTGAGTGGCTGCAAGCCCATCCATTCACTTGCTTACTGCTCGGGAAAACACGATAATGCCATGAAATTGAAACGGGAGCAGAAGCTTAAAACATTGAATTTCATCATATCATTGGAAGTCATCTCGCCAAAAACACACAGCAACAGCAGCAGTGGCATCAACAACATCAGCAGCATCAGCTGAAATATGTTGTGGCATTCAACAAATTAAGTGAAGTCATACGAAACCATCGACTGCAAGATTATGGGCGAGAGAAGAAGGATGGCCAGCTGAAATGGCAGAAAAATTCAAAATTGTAGCCGGTACACTGGACAACAACATCATCATGATGTTGCGCGAAAAGTTATATAATGCTCCATTTATACTCGTGGCCAATTGGCCATTTAAACCAATCGGATTCAAATGGTCGGTGAAATGTTTAGAGAGCGTGCATTATTTTTTTAAAACAACCAACGCAAAATAAAATGCTATCATCTAGACGCCCTGAAAGAGACACAAATAGTAGTAGAGAAAAATCCATAAGGACGAACTTCCTTTAAAAAGTCCGTGGGCATTTAAAGCTTTTGTAAGGATTTTTCATAATTCTACGTTTTTAGAAAAACTCTTCAAAAATCGAAGAGAATTGTCTTCTATTTAAGAATTCTTGAGCCGATTTAATCCCTGTTCAATGTGAGAAATGGAAAATGTTGTGAAAATCTTTGGTTGCTAGAAAACTTACAGTGAGAAGAAAAATAACCTCAGACATGGTTAACTTAACCATAAATAAACATGATTTGGAATCTACGTTATGTAAGGTTAATTTAATATTTTGTTGTTGTCTGGTATTTAACAATAATAATAGTTAATTTAACTATTCTATGGTTCAATTTTTTAACCATGAAAATTGTTAATTTAAAAATAATTTTTAATGTTTTAACAATGCATTGCATTGTTGGGTTTTTTAACCATTAACATTGTTATTATTAAAATACTTATTGTTGTTTTAACAATGCATTGTTTTTAAACATGAAAAATGTTAATATTAAAATTTTATAGTTAATTTATTGAAACAATACATGTTTAATTTAAC
This sequence comes from Hydrotaea diabolus, assembly GCA_963513945.1. NCBI lineage: Eukaryota > Metazoa > Arthropoda > Insecta > Diptera > Muscidae > Hydrotaea > Hydrotaea diabolus. The sequence continues at coordinate 35,321,764 of OY740720.1, read as the reverse complement.
AATGAAATTGTTAATATTATTAACTATAAATATAGTAATAGAAATCGTTTTTATTGCTAAGTTAACTAATTATGGAATAACAAGAAATATAGCTACTGTAACAATTTTTAATATTAAATTAACCTACTAATTATGTTTTTTGTTTTGTTAACATTCGGTCTTTTTTCATTAGTATGACTTGGAACAGTTTTTATTCTGGTTCGAAACCTTTTTGTTGTTTCTTTTTCAGAATCAACTAAAAAATTGATGGAAATGTAATAGCTACGGGCCAGGCAGACTGTACCGCTGTTTCTAAACCCGCAAAGCTTTTATTTCAGCAGTCTTTGGCAACGATTACATCGGCTACAAATCAAATAACTTATACGGAAGTCCCATTATGATTAATGAGAATTAGCCTTTGCGTATAGTCTTCGAACTGTGCGAAAAGCAATCTTCATAGTGCAATGTCTTTGCGCTGTGAAAATTGTACAGCTAGAATTTGCATTTTGTGGTGGTGTTTTAAATGAGCAAGATAAATTGTGTTATGATTTTTTTCACATTTACACACACGTTTAGAGGAGAGGAAGAAAGGAAAAAAGAGTGGGGGAATAAGAGAGTCGCAATCGTTGCAACTTGGTGTTACTTAATTCAGAACTTCGTATAACACAAAGCAGATCAAAAACTTCGATACAACAGAGCCGACTGATCTTTAAATTTTTGATTATGTCGCAAAATATTCTGCCTCTCTCTTGAAAAAACCAACCTTATATAATGTTACCTCAACTATTTTATACGTATATTTGACCTTATATAACGTTATTTTGTCTTCGTTATCAAACATTTACCATGAAAAATTTAACCAGACACATGGTTAAAAAAATCATTGTATTTTCGGTCTATGTAGACAAAACTCTACGTTTAGAGAATTTAGTTTGTCGAAATTCTATATTTTTAGAAATACCGTAGAAAAATTTTTTTTAGAATATAATTTGTTCTGTTTTTAGAAGATTTTTTTAAAATTTTGTCCAAAATTTCTATGATTATAGAAAATTTTGCGCAAAATTTCTATGTTTATAGAAAATTTTGCGCAAAATTTCTATGTTTATAGAAAATTTTGCGCAAAATTTCTATGTTTATAGAAAATTTTGCGCAAAATTTCTATGTTTATAGAAAATTTTGCGCAAAATTTCTATGTTTATAGAAAATTTTGCGCAAAATTTCTATGTTTATAGAAAATTTTGCGTAAAATTTCTATGTTTATAGAAAATTTTGCGCAAAATTTCTATGTTTATAGAAAATTTTGTCCAAAATGTCTATGTTTATAGAAAATTTTGTCCAAAATTTCTATGTTTATAGAAAATTTTGTGCAAAATTTCTATGCTAATAGAAAATTTTGTGCAAAATTTCTATGCCTGTAGAAAACTTTGCGCAAAATTTCTATGTTTATAGAAAATTTTGCGCAAAATTTCTATGTTTATAGAAAATTTTGCGCAAAATTTCTGTTTATAAAAAAATTTTGCGCAAAATGTCTATGTTTATAGAAACTTTTGCGCAAAATGTCTATGTTTATAGAAAATTTTGCGCAAAATTTCTATGTTTATAGAAAATTTTGCCCAAAATTTCTATGTTTATAGAAAATTTTCCGCAAAATTTCTATGTTTATAGAAAATTTTGCCCAAAATTTCTATGTTTATAGAAAATTTTGCACCAAATTTCTATGTTTATAGAAAATTTTGCCCAAAATTTCTATGTTTATAGAAAATTTCGCCCAAAAGTTCTATGTTTATAGAAAATTTTGCCCAAAATTTCTATGTTTATAGAAAATTTTGCCCAAAATTTCTATGTTTATAGAAAATTTTGCCCAAAATTTCTATGTTTATAGAAAATTTTGCCACAAATTTCCATGTTTATAGAAAATTTTAAGCAAAATTTCTATGTTCATAGAAAATTTTGCCAAATTTTTTTATTTTTGGCTTATTAAATTTTTTTTCCTAAACATCATTAGTTGCAACTCTATTATCCTCATTATAATATTTGTCCTCCTTTTGCTTTAATCTTCCATAAGTCCTAATCATGCCGTAACAGCTTTTACAGCAAAAATAATCCGTCATCAAGAAATAAAAAGAATTTCTCACCAACCAAAATTCCAGTATTCCCAATTCCTTACACTCACTTACGCATTTGACTGAGCCCATCACACTTTTTTTGTGTCCGAACAGAAGTAGTTACGCTACGGCAACGAGAGTCTATGAAATTGAACATTTACATCTTTAACTGGTACCTGATGCCACGGACAGATGAGGCAAACGTATCATCAGAGTGTCCCAGCACATGTGGAATGCTCTGCTCCACTAAATATTAACAATTTCGACCACATCTGCAGTGCAGTAGAATGTGGAGTATTAGTTCGAAGTTGGAGGCAGCTAGAGTGCTTAAGAAAATTTATGGATATCGTTTTTTTTGTTTGGCCAACCAAACCAACAGCCAGCACAGAACTGCCGACCAGACCAAATCTAAGTGAAAAGAGCAAGGAGTAACGAAAGTACCTTTGGTGGTGAAGTACTCACAAGTCTGAAGGCAGTATGACACGGCTGCATTATTATCAGCATCTGCATTGTCCAGGCACCACATCATTATGAGGTTGCCCCGGTCTTTGTTGGCTTTCCAGGCACACACAGCCTAGGCCAAGTGTGGCTTGTGGTGGCTGTCGGCGCAATTGCTTAAGCTTTATTAAAGACAAGATTTAAACACTGTGCACTGGTGGTACTGCCTCCTGCTCACCCCTCCCTGTCCACCGTCTGCAGTTGCCACTCTTTGCGTCTGCGACATCCTTTCACTGCATCGCCAGTCCGTCCTTGCCCAGTTTGCCAATGTTGGCTGTTGTTGTTGTTGTTATCGTTATTATTGTTGTTGAGTACAACGATTTGTGGTGTTCTGGTGTTTCTGATCTCCTCCGTTCGGCTTTAGTTCCGATGCATGTATTTGTTCCCTGTCAACTTGGGTGGTCTTCGTTACAGCCACTGCAAAAGTAAGTTCTGCTGCCGCTGCTGCACGGGCAACTGATGACGATGATGTGGCGGCCGATGATGAAGATGCCCGCTGATGGGCAGCATCGGGCATTTTCTGGCGCATTTGCAGCTTTTCTTTTATGGCATGTTTGGCCGATGACGACCAAGAAGATTTAAAATATTTGATGGCAATAAAATTAAGAGTTCTTTTTGTTTGGCGAGCGTGGTTTTTTCATTCGTTCGTTCGTTTGCTCTTTGTTGTAATAAAACAATTACACCATAATCCAAATCCTGTTTGGTTTGCCTTGGAATAAGGAGCAGTTTTGTTTTGTTTTTTTTTTGTTCTTGAGTCATGATAAGAAATGCTGTGTACTACTCTGGGGATTAATTTAAATAGATGGGCTTTTTAGCCTACAGATCGTGGGATCGCAATGAATCGATGAGCTGGGAGAGCGTTTAATTTTTAGTAACATCAGTTCGTTACTCTCAGGAAGGTTGAGAAAAGTGTCATTAGCCGTTTGACAATACAGCGCCCTCTATCAACTTTATATCGTAACAAATTTTATATGTGACGCGCAAAATAGAAAGGGACCTAAGGGTAAAAGCCAGTTTTGTTCAGGAGAGCCATTTTCAAGATATAAATACGTGTATCTTTGGTGTACAATCACTTTCATAAAACGCGCATATCTCTGGGAGGGAACACTTTTGGGGCATGGGATCGGTCTCATTAGATGCTCAGATGTTGTCCAGCTTAAAAAAAAGTGAAAATTGATTTTTTTACCCTTAGGTCCCTTTCTCTATGCGCTGTCACATACGTATAGATAAAATAAGCCTTTTTTATCTTGTTTCGTGTAGCAAACAACCTCGACTTCGTTATTAGAGCTAGGTACGAAATTCGCTAGCGACATCTATAAGTATATTTAGTAGATCCGGTGAGACGGTAATGTCTTCGAAGGCTTTACAGAACTTTGTATTCTCCTTGTTGTAGAGTATAACTAAAATACAACTTGTATATATGTATTCTATATATAGGGTGTTCAATCTAGAGGTACTTAATCTGTAAAAAAAAAACCTAAACCCGTAATCTGTGAAATAACCCTATTGAAAAGGGTTTTTTCACAGATCACACGCGAGTTGTGCTTAACTTTATTTTTTTTCTTTTCAGTATTGTTCGCCATATCAGGAATTGAAGCCTAACGATGTTCCTGAGCGTTGCCGTTTCAAAGTTTGGGCTCTTCAAAAAGATCCACTGTTTTCGATTAAAATTGTGTTCAGTGATAAGGGCCTATTTCTGGCTCAACGCCAATATCTATAAACAAAATTGCCGCATTCAAGCTGAAGAGCAACCAGAAGTTGTTCTAGAGGTGCCATTATACCCAGAGAAAACCACGGTTTGGTGCGGTTTATATGATGGTGGAAAATGATGATGGCCGGAACGTAACCCTATGCTGGTGGGCATTTCTTCCACCAGCATACATTCGACATTGCATGAACACCTGGCCGTAAAAAAGGTTTGTTATCGTTGGATCCCGCCCAATTTGACAATCGCTCCAAAAAAGACTCGTGTCGATTAATGCAAAGAAATTTGAAAAAATACGATCGCGGTGCTTCACAGGACGTTTATAAGATCGTCACAGGTGACGAATCATGCATCTATGCGTATGTGCCCGAAACAAAACAGCAACCGTCTGTGTGGGTCTTCGAAGACGAGCCAAATCCAACGAAAGTTGTTCGTGAAAGAAGCACTTCGAAGCAAATGGTCGCCTGTTTCTTCGGCAAAACTGGTCATGTGGCGACTGTTGCGCTTGAGCAACGTAGGACGGTCAATTCTGAGTTGTACACCACAATTTGTTTAAGTCTTTGGAGCAATTCGAAAAACGAACAAGAGAAGACGAATCATTGTGCACCATGACAATGTGAGCTCTAAAACCAGCGCCTTTTTGACCGGCCAAACCGTCGGATTGATGGGTCATCCGCTGTACAGCCCTGACTTGGCACCCAATGACTTCTTTTTATGCCCGCACATCAAGAAAAAAAATGCGTGGTCAACGATTTTCGTCGTTAGAAGATGCTGCTGAAGCGTTCAAAAACCATGTTTTGGAGGTGTCTCAATCGGAGTGGAAAAAGTGCTTCGACAATTGGTTAATGCACATGCAAAAGTGTATAAATCATGCTGGAGAATACCTTGAAAAACAATAAAACCATTTTTGATGATAAATATTCGCATTTTCATTATTGGCCAGAAATATATATACGAGTATAGCAGCCCTCGTACTAGATTTTTCTGATTATACGCGTTATAAATTTTTTACAAATTGCAATAAACCTTAATTCAATTTAAAGAAAAAAAGAATAATGGCCACAAAAAAAATCAAAGAAAACAAGTAAAGAAGTTTCAGTCGGTTGATCCGACTAACATATACCCTCACCCATATGTGGAATTTTAATGTTCCTTCCTTCCGTCCTCCAATGCCTGAAGAGTACCGATATTATCAAAACTTCATAAAGGGGCGATTGAGTGGAATGTGTTAGGATGGGGAGTGGCATCCACTTTTTTCTCATGCGCATACAAAGAAGAAATAAGTATTTTGCAGGAAACAAAATTCAAGAAAAATTCATGCATTAGGAAAAAGTTATGTGGGTTTCCATCAACGGCCGGAGAGTATCGTTTGTGTAGGATGTACACAAAAGCGCGTGGCTCCAACTTTTCGTAAGCTAGTGGATGTTATCGTCGATTTTCTTTATTCCAATTTTCAGCGGCATCGTATGAATAGTATAAAAATTAATCTACGAATACCATAAGTGGGCTGAATGGTGCATTTTCACTGGAGGTGCAAGAATGGAGTGTACCATCCATTCTTTTCGGAGACGTGTATAAAGCCGTTATAAAAACAAAATATAATGCAGTTCACAATAGGTGACGCGCAAAATAGAAAGGGACCTAAAAACCAGTTTTGCTCAGGAGAGCCATTTTAAAGATTTAAATACGTGTATCTTTGGTGTACCATCACTTTCATAAAACGCGCATATCTCTGGGAAGGAACACTTTTGGGGCATGGGATCGGTCTCATTAGATGCTCAGATGTTGTCCGCATCAAAAAAAAAGTGAAAATTGATTTTTTTTTTACCCTTAGGTCCCTTTCTCTATGCGCTGTCACATATAAGCAAAAATCACCAACTGTGAAAAAAGTTATGAGGGTTCTAATATGCACTATAGCAGTGCCACTTGTTTGGGTACTTGAATGGGCGTGGCTAGGAATCCAATTATTTGTCACCAAATTAACCTTTTAACCCCGATCTAAAATATTGATTTTGGTAAGATCGTAGAATTAAACATATTTCAGGAAATTACAGAAGTAGACATGATGGTACATTTGAGTAGGAGCCCATTATCCATTACACAGGTAGTTTTGAAAAATGATTACTTCATGCAAAATTTAAAAACGATTCGAAGCTCCTTTCGAGATTAATCGTGTGAACCAACCGCAAAGACGGACAGACTGACATGGCTCAAATGACTTAAAATGTCATGAAAGGTAAAAACAAAGCATATGTAGGGTCTTAGATGCCTGTTTCAATGCGTTACACTTTTTGTCCAAACCAAACGATATAAACCCTCTTAACCAGTACAGTGAGAGTATAAAAAAGAAGAAAACGAGATTGTTACCAAAAATTGATGCATGAGATTATTTCATTATTTGCACAACACTCGAATGTTGAAAGTGTGGCACTCCAATATTAAGAGATTTAAACCAATCATAATAATACGGCAGCGTATCTGTGCCAGCGCCCAGCCCCCTTCTCACCATCATCCCAACATTATACCTGGTATTCCATAATGATGGAGCAAGCGCGTCCAGATCGCTTCACGACCACAGCCAAGAAGGCAAAAAAAAAACATACAAATGAAGCGGAGGAAGCAAGCGATCATGATGATGATGCTGGTGTTTTAAGGTGTTGAGAAGGAATTCAAATTCATGTTTATAAGGAAAAAAATTAAATGAAATGAAACTTATAAGAATCGTACAATAACAATGATGATCGTAATACAAAGTAGTAGAAGAAGTAGAAGCAGCGGGCAAAAAATAAGAAGTTATACAACCTTAATAGCACTCAAGTGTCAAAATATTGTGATGGGTTGTTGCCACTTAACTACATTTTCAGAAAACAAAGAAGAAGAAAAAACAGAAAAAAGAAGAAACAATATTTGACTGCTTTCTCGGAGGCTTGCAATAGGCCGCATGTTGACTAAGCAG